>OY744519.1:136299289-136429289 GCA_963556195.1 Sepiola atlantica
TCGAAGCATAAAATCTTTTACAAAAATGACTGGATTTGGCATTTAATAACTCGAAAAGGGTTGATATGCCATAAAACAAAACAACCAAACCAAATAAGCATATTCGAACTTCTTGACCTAACCTTCACAGGTAACAAAATTGGAACAAATATATTGAAGACATTGCCAAGGTTGCAGCAAAGAAGGTGGGCTCCCTCTACCGTGCTAGTAAACTCCTCACACCTGACATTATCCTGTATCTCTACAAAGCCACCATCTGTCCATGCATGGAGTATTGTTGCCACATCTGGGCCGGTGCACATCATCCACTAGTCTCTCCCTCCTATACAAGGTCCAAAAAAGAGTTGCAAACCTTATAGGTCCCTCACTGTCAACCAAGCTCCAGCCCCTGTCCCATCGCCGCGGTGTTGCATATTGTGCTACTCTGGTTCCCCCTCGACGTAAATTCACTAGACCAACTCGACAATCAGGTAAATCCCATCCATTCACTGTGGAGGTCCCAAGATGCCGGAGAGCCTTCTACTCCAATAGCTTATCTGGAACTCCCTCCCTGTTTCCATGACTGTACCGACATGCAGAGGTTTAAAACTAATTTAAACAGACATCTCGCTACACTGCTCCCAACTTGGGGTGTCACCCAAAACCCACACCCTAATTCTCAGTAACCCTTTACGACTACAGTGGCGACCTGCCCTGTTTGGGGTGAAATATGTTTAAAAAAAAAAAAAATGTACACAAAAAATATAACATTAAACAGATTCTAATAAACAATTCTATAATCCTTAGCAAATCCTCCTCTATTAAAACACTTATCATTTTGAAAGCAATTGATATCCAACAAGTCAACACGTGAGACTGCATACATCCGCCTGACAACGTAAGGGTGGACCAAAGTTTTATCTGGGCTTCATATTGTATGAAGTTATATAACTCAAAGACTGTTTATCTGATCATGCTGAAATTTTTCATGGTGGTTACTGTTATTAAAGAGCATCAGATTTATCTATCACATTTGGAAGTTAAAATTCCATGAACATTTTGACCATGACCAACCTTTTGTCAGTCATATAAGATGTGGGACTTCATTGACTACGTAGCGAATCTCTGCGATAAACAGAACCAAAGTTATCACCAAAAGTGACTTTCACCATATCTGTGACCTTGTCTTTTGACCTCGATATCCCAAAATTAAATCAGTTCTTAGACCATCACCGATATTTTGACCAAGTTTGGTGACAATTGGTCAATTGATGTGGACGCTATGCTGTATACAAACGCTACTAAAATACGACTAAAAACGTAACCTCCTTTGCATACATAATTACCTATTCTTACCCCATAGGAGTCTTCTTTTCTTTTTTTAAATAAGATTTCGAAAGTACAACATAGTATTACATTAACATTTGGTTGTTAAATTGAACAATTTTTTTTTATATATAAAACCATGACTAATTGTTAAGTTAATGTTTTAATCTCTATTTATAAAATGATTAGATGTAAATAACTTTGAAAACTTTCAATCCATGAGGATTTGTTAACAATTTTAAAGCCAGTTTAAATGATTTTTTATTCAACCATTTAAATGATTCCAAATTCTTTTCACATTTTTGAAGGATCACAAAGTAATGGAATTTTTTATTATTTTCCCCAACTATTAACAAAGGATTAAAAGCACTGACCTGTTTATGAAGAAATGGAAACGCATTATGGTAGAGTTAATTTTCTAACTAAATTTTTTTTTTTTTTAATAGGATTTTCATAATTGTTTTATTTTACGATATTGCATTTTTTATTTCCGTAATAATAAAACAAAACAAAAGCTGTTAAATACGTAGAGCCGAGAAACACATATACACTTTTACACATAGTGGTCACGCAATTTTATTAATCTAAAGGTGTTATATAAATTTCTTAGTCTTGTTAAACTGTAATTTTTAATTCATTTCTTAATTTCTAATTTGAATTTTTAGTGTTTTTCTGTACACACTACAATGCAGATTTTTCAGTCGCTGTGCATTGTGGGAATTTTTAATAGTAGTTTGAAGTTGACATTTGTATTATTTATCCTGATAAAAGTTTTTTTTGTTTTTGTTTTTTTAATTTATTGTGTCTGGAAAGGATTAAGACACATTTAGCAATGAGGATGATATTTCAAACTTAAGTGTCAGACCAACCAGGTTTCTATTTGCAATTAAACCATAATACAATAAGCAAAATATTTCAAACAAGTGTAATATAACAACGGAAATTTTGTTTCAAACTTAAGCCGGGTAGTTGGATGAAAATTGTATTTTAAACATAAGTTTGACAAACGACGACTCTTACAGAGATGCTTAAGTGCACTTAGAATAAGACGCATTCATTTAATCTGCATATTTAGCTATGGTAATGCTATTTTTAATTGGAGTATGATTGACAGACACATCTAAACACATGACTAAGACACATCTAAACACATGACTAGTCCAATGTTTAATGAGAAAATTCACAAGTATGACATTTTGTTATTTTTGTCTTGTCCCACAATGTTGCTTTGTACAAGAACCTAAGATTAAAATGGTTGGCTTGTTTACGAAGAAATGGAAATGCATTGTGGTGGATTTAATTTCTTTATTGCATTTTCGATTTCAATAAATCTATTTATGGTAAATAATAATTTTAAAAATGTAAGTCACATTGAGGCGAGAAACACATACACACAAAGTGGTAACAATTTTGTTAATATAAAAATTAGATCTTTTAACAAAATGAGTTATTTACGTTTTCACACTCAAATTTTTATCATGCATAATAATACTTTGAAACTTTTATTTACATGATCACGTTTGTCTGATTTGACCGAACTTATGTCATCCAATCTTTTTCTTTTCAGAACTTATGTTATCCATCTGTCATCCAAGAAAAAAAAGATTGGATGACATAAGTTTGGAAAAGAAAAAGATTGGATGACATAAGTTTGGAAAAGAAAAAGATTGGATGACATAAGTTTCGTAATGTTATCCAATCTTTTCTTTGTTAGCATTTTGGAAAGAATGATAGACTCAATCATACAACACTGACATGGTCGAAAAATACTTTACTGTTTTGCCTTTAAAGCTTAATTCAAGCCAGAAAATACTTTCTAATCAATAGTTTAAAGTCTTCAAAATCACTTTCTGTCTTATTCACATCATTATACAAAACAGTAAATGTTCAAACATTTAATTCTGACTTCTAACCATAAAATAAAGCTTTTGACTGTTTTTTTTGGGGGGGGGGGGGTTTCTTCAATGTAATTAAGTCAGATTTTGTCTCAAAACAAAGAAAAAAAGTTAATAACTTTGGTTTAATGTTCCCTACCATCACTCACCTCTGCCACCCCATTTTTATCTTACTGCTTCCTAGATTTTCTCAACTTGCCCTGGATTTTGTGAATCCCTGCTCTACATATACTCCATCATGAAAAATAGAATGTCTTTTTCGGAATTCTATTAATAATCTATTTAACTGTGTAAGGCTTAACAATCGTTGGATTTTTATGACTTGTGTAAGTGACTTTCAAAAAAAATCAAAATTGTAGTTTAGTTTTTCATTTTCTAATAGATGTGTTTTTTTCTTTAAGTTCTTCCCACAAATTGATTCCGGTGACATCAGTTCTTTTCAGAAAATGAACATGCTCCCTCTAATTTACTAATTACATATTTTTTTCTTTTTTAGGGCCAATGGGACCAATGGGGCCGATGGGGTAAGTAACCAGGGCACATCCATTCTTAACGTGTGTCCATTCAATCTGTGTGTTTAATGCTGAAAATGTTATTTCAGAAATTTTTGAGATGAGGATAATTTGGATTCCAAGACTGCTATTTTCATTTTGGTTGTTATATTCTGGTTTCGGCCGATATAACCTCTGACCCTCTTTAGGTGCATCTTTTGAATTTTTATCAAATTCAAGAATCTAGATGGAATTTCAAACTGAACCCTTTATATAATCCAGAGTAGATTGTTCTTATTCTGTCAGCCATGACCGGGTAGAAGTGTTAATTTTTATATTCTTAGTTATCGCCTGTAGTAAGGATTGAACCTATGTCACTTAAAAAAAAAACAACATTATTTAAAATTGTAATTCTATAGCAATAAGACACATCTAGACAAGATTAAGTTTAAGACTCCCAAAATTCATCAGTTCTAAGTGAGTCTTCTGTAGGTTGAAGGTTCAATCCTTACTACAGGAAATAATAATTTGTTATAATAAAATAACACTTCTACTTGGTCATGACTGATGGAATGGGAACAATCTATACCTGTGGGTTCAGTTTGAAATTGCGTCCAGATTCCTGAGTTCGACAAAGATTACCAAGTTCGAAAAGATGCACCTGAAGAAGGTTGGAAGTTAAATCAGCCGAAACATTGTGAATATAACAACGAAGATGAGAGTAATAGTCTGGATAATCCAGATGAAAAGACTATTTCAAACTTGTGCATGACTGGCTCGCTTACAGAGATGTGTTAATGCATCTGGACTTGTGACGGCATTCACCTGGGTTGAATTTGCAGCATTGTGAGTCAAGGCGGTCTGTCCGTAGCTGACTCTTCAGCATACTGCAACTTGTCACCTTTCCATCGTTGAGTGCCAAAGTCCCACGGACCAGCTACAACTTTCAAATTGGCACAAGCCAAGTCCTCGGTTGACCTCCCTTCTTGCACTATCCCAGTAATGGGGTCAGCACTATTGCCTTGTAAATCAGGTTGGTTGGAGTATGACAAAAGGTGTTGCTAAACCGTTGAAGTCTCCTTAAAGTTCTGAAGATTTGGCATATCTAGCAAATTGTAATGTTAGGGATGCAGTTATGATACAAAGCCATGCATCGAGGGCATCACTGATTGAACGTTTCGATTGTTTTAACACATGAAATTCTATTTAAAACTGAAATTTGGATATCAATAAAAAGAGATGGAATAACAGAACCATTCCTTAATATCTCTTCATTTATCCATCTATTTTATTTTACTTAAAAGAAAATTCGATTTTTCTGATTCTTGTCAAAACTGCACGTAATAAGAGTTTAACAGTTACTTAACGACCTATCATGAAATCCTTCATCAGAGATCCAAATAGTACCCATAAGTTCTCTCCACTGATCAACTGGAAATTTCTTACTTTTATTTGTTTAAATTCTAGAAGTACCTTAACTGCCCCCCCCCTCCTTTTTGTTAAATTCTACTACTGATTTTTTTTTTTTTTGTTCATCTACAGAATGCATCCCAACAATGGTCCTGGAATGCCTACAATGACGGTGCCGCCTCGTATGATGGCGGCCCAAGTCTCTAGACCCCCAGTGTCTTCACAGTCAGTCACGTCAACGCAGAACACTCCAGCAAAACCTCTCTTCCCTTCTGCTGCTGCCGCTCAGGTAAGATTCTTATCAAAAATAACTTTGGAAAAATTCCATTTTATTGAATAAAAGTTCCATATTTATTTTATTTATGATTTTACCAAAGTATTTCTTATTTTCTTTTTCAAATATTTAAAAGCTTTTATGATTCAATAAAAACCTTGTCAACCAACTGCCGAATACGGGGTTAGATTGTTCTTATTCCTTCAGCCATGACCAGGTAGAAGTGTTACTTTCATCTTATTCTTAGTTATCACCTGTAATCAGGGCTTTACGCGCTCCACTACTTTTGGAGCTGCTCCCGCTCCTGCTCCAACGCCCAAAATTGGAGCTGGCTCCTCTCGCGCTCCCCATTTTCAAAAAGGAGCCGCTCCTGCTCCAACTCCTATAAAAAAGGAGCGGCTCTTTTTCAGCGCTCCATAATAAAAATGTACCTTCTTTCATAAACGTTCTATTCTGCCAATGAGTGGTCGAAGGATAGGGGTGGGTGTCAAAGGATCTCGTCAATATGGGTTGAGATGTCACTTTAAGTGTAAGACCGTAAGATAATATTTGACAAAATCTCGCTAATATTTTGAGAGTTATAGAACATGTTGGACGAAGTATAGGATTATACATAAATTTTCGTTTCCTGAGAACAAGAAAACAATTTTGCTTTTTTAAATACATGGAAATTTTCTAAGAATTTAAAGCCAGTTTAAATGACTTTCTACTCGATAGTTTATAAAATCCTTTCAAGTTTTGCACAAACGGGAAGTAATTGATGTTTTGTCAATTAAAATGGCTGACTTGTTTACGAAGAAATCTAAATGAATTATGATGGATTTAATCTCGTAACTTGATTACGAACCGGCTTGAAATAATAACATTATTTAGACAACGATTTTTTACATTGGGAGAATGAGGGGGGGGGGGGGTGCTTTGTTAACTATTCTGTACTTTCACGTAACAATTTAATAAACAGAAGATATTGTAAAAATTGAATTCAACTTGAAAATTTTATGTAAAAAATAACCCGGTCCAAACCTTTAATTTTGTAACATAATTACGAACCGGATTGAAATAACATTATTTAGAAAGCCATTCTTAACATGGAGTGAGGGGGGGCTTTGTTAACTATTCTCTACTTTCACGTAACAATTTAATAAACAAAAGATATCGTAAAAATTTAATCTAACTTGAAAATCTTATCTAAAAAATAGCCCAGTTCATAAACTGCACAAGTACCAAAAAAATAATATAAAAAATATTCTTCACTGGGAAAGGGGGTAGCCCCATATTTACAAGTATATCTCCTGTAAAAACGGTTCTAAAATCTATTTTCAATCGATATTTATTCGATAATTGCCGAATTTTCCTACTTGGCCAAAATTGACGAATTTTCCGTTGCTGAGTTTTCTTTTGACGAGTTTTCCTAAATTGTGTATTATACATACATACTTCTATCCAGTCAAGCAGACTATCTAGTCTAAGAGAAGAAAAACAACATAACTTTCACTAATACACTTAGGAACGGTATGAATCCACATATATCCTCCCCAAAGTTATATGAATTAAATAGTAGGGTAGACTGTACTCTGAAACCTTGATTGGGCAACTTACCTCCCCTATCTAGAGTGCTAATTTTCGGAGTTTTTATTCAATAGAAAGATAGCAGTGTACTTTTTAAAAGGGCTTTAGTAATTATCTCAGGTCAGCTAGTCAACATTTTGAATTCTCTCTCTCGCCCCCCTCCCGACCTGCACTCAGATGGTGTCTAAATCGTTCGTATCCCTAACTCAAATATATTTCAACTTTCTTTAATCTTTCCAAAGAAATAGAACGCTCAAGTCACTGACTGCAATAAAAACTTTAATGACGCCTTTGATCTGTTGCATCGCTTGATAGCAAGTCGACGGGGTTGGGGGGGGGGGGGGGGGGGGTTAACGAATAAAGCAATAAAAAAAAAAGATTGTTAAAAACAATACAATTAAATCGTCTTCCGCCTGAGCCCCCTCTCTCTCTCTACCAGAGATATAATTTTAAAAAATAATTCAGAGTAAACTCTGAGACTTTCTTTACTTTTCCTTTATATTGCTAAATAAAAAAACTAATGTTTTTAAAAAAATCAAATGATTTTGGAGCGCGGTGCGATAAAACCACCGCTCTTTAGTCCCAAATGGAGTTGCTCCCGCTCAACTCCCGCTAAATATAAAATGAGCCCTCCTCTCTTTCACTGCAGCAAAAAGGAGCGTGCTCCTGGAGCGCGCTCCTTTCTGGAGGGTTCCGTAAAGCCCTGCCTGTAATAAAGGTCAACCCTACTGTCCCTTACAATAATAATAATTCTGTAGTAATACTACACATCTAAATAAGAGTAGTTTTAAAGCTCTCAAAGTTGTACACATGGATACATTGCATAATGGTTAAAAATGGGCTTGGAATGAACAAAATTAGCTCCTATATTTTTAGTTTTAGATAGCTGGTATTTTATTGTGGGATTCATATTCAACTGACACAGTGATGGGGAGAACAGTAATTTGGGTGTTTTTACAGTTTAGCGGATACTTTAAATAAAACAAACTTAGGAATAGCTGTTTGATGTACGTACCTGGCACGAGCTGAATATATCCTATACCAAAAAGCACGTAAATTAATCAAGTAGTTTTTATTTTATAAAAGAAAAACTAATTTCATCGAATAACGAATAGCGTGGAAATACGTCCTCCATTACGAGTTATTCAAGGGAGATAACCAAAATTCATAATAAGCCTTAATGAGGACGTATTTCTACGTTATTCGTTAATCAGTAAAAAATTTTCTTTTATAAAATAAAAATTACTTGATTAATTTACGTGCTTTTTGGTATAGGATATATTCAGCCCGTGCCAGGTACGTACATCAAACAGATATTCCGCAGTTTGTTTTATTTAAAGTATCCACTAAACTGTAAAAGCACCGTAATTTGTTCTGGCTAAAAGCCCATGTTCGTGTCTGTTCGCCATTGCTCCTCGCCACTGACTTATGACTTAACAAATCCTTTTCCTATCTCTGATTTCCATTTGCTTTTTTTCCACCCAATCTCACACTCATCTTATTTAACCCCTTACCCGGTCACATAGCACATTCTTTAACAACTCTAAGGGTGCAACTAAACAGAAAACAACCCTTATTCAAAACAACCTAACGTACCTACATTTCGTATATTACACTATGTCTAGCCATAACTGCGATAAAACCATAACTGGCGCACAATTGTCAATTTCAGATTCACTTTTTTTCTTCCTTACGGTTTCTGTTTTTAGATGCGTACTCTGTCACACTTCAGTATGAAATAGCGTTACCAACCAATGTCCAAATTATGAAATTGTATATTAATCTATTATTATGCTAAAGCAGGATTAATCAGCATTTGTTTTCCTATATATTGCATAAAATACATGTTAAAATATTCTTTGGTTTGGGGATTGAGTTATGTTTGGGAAAAAATCAATTTTCATTGTTCTAATTAACCGTAATTTTCAATTAACTCACCAAGTGACTGAATCTTTTACTAAGTTTCTATCACTTTTACCCCCCTTTCACCGTATGTTTACCCTCTCTCCTCCACCCCTATATCATATGCAGTCTATCACTCTCCCTTCTGTAACTCACTCTCTCATTCTGTTTATTAACAATTGAAGGTAATCTATTTCCTTTAACTCTCCTCCCCTCTCTTCCTATATTGACAAGGAGTGACAGTGAGAAGAGGGTAGTAATACAATTTACCCTATAGCTGGAGAGGGAGATTTTGTCAGAAGACAGACTAATTTTATCTTTTATTTTTTTTATGTAACTGGCAAACTCACTTTTTCCTGATTCAAACAATTTGACCCAAGCTCAGTGGGTAATAAAACAGGTCACAATTTCCTATATATATATATATATATATAATTTATTTATTTATAACGATACTGACCCAATTGGTCATGGCAGGGTTTTGTAGTCCGAAAGTATATTTTCCAACTCTTGGGATTCCAAAAATCTGACTTCGATATTTTGGAATTGTAGGAGTCTTACTCCTTATTTTAAAATTTTCCAATATTCAGACTGTCTGTTGATTCTTCAGAGATTAAAAGTCTGATTTTGACTCCTAGAATTCTTAAGAGTCTGACTAAAATAAAACCAGTCTTTCTTTGTAAAGCTAATGTGTGTGTCCACTCATTGTTTTTATAGAGCCAAGCCAGTAGTTCTCGACCAGTTGGCCCAGACTTCAAGCCGACGATCGTCTCTGCGCAGGGCATGGTGCCAATAAAGCCCACATTTCCGTCTGCAGCTGCTGTTTCCACGTCAATATCACCAAGTGCTACCATCTCCGGAGCACCCATTATCCGCAAACCTGAGTCTGCTTCAGGCTTAGCTTCCAAATTGATGCATCCCGATGAAGACATATCTTTAGTAAGTATAACTATGATTTCCTCCTCCTTTTTTTATTTTTACTTTTTTTTTTATTTCTTGTTACCATGACAGCTGTTGTTTTGTGTTGTCTGTTTTCCTTTTCCTTTATAGCCTCCTCCTACTCCTCCTCCATGCCACGATGCTTCTTTGAACATTGGCCGTTCCGTGTAAGGTGCCGTTGCCGTTCTCTGCAGGTACTGTCCGTTTGATGGTGCTTTAAGAGGATTCTGAACAAAATAATTCACACATGAATTAAACTTGCTTTGTCATTTTAGTTAGAATTCTAAATGTCATTCGCAGATTGTGTTTTTTGGGACAAAAGTACAATTTCATAAATATTTTAAATGTTGATTGGTACACGATTTAAATATTGGGGTTCGTTTTAGTAAATTCTCATAAGATCTTGTTTTAACTAACATTCATCAGAGGAGTGATGTGACATTTTAAGTGCAATTAAAAAATAAAATTATTCAATGAAATTCTTCCAGTATTTCTAAGAGATTCATAAAAGCTGAAAAAAATTGTTTGAATTCTCTGAAGTTTAAAAATATCATTTTTATTATCAAAGACTGGAAAGAATTCCTTTCTATACGATATTTTGTAGACATCTAGAAATGGCGGGTGTTACATTTGATGCATGAAAATTACCAATTTGTGATTGTTTTGTGATATAAAAACGCCTTAGAAAGAGATTAATTTAACTAAAACTTTTTTTTTTTTAATTATTTTTATGGGCGATCTTAGGCGTGGGTTCTTCAAGTCATATATTCTTAGAATATCGGTACCTTTTGATTAGCAAATTTTATTTTAATTTAAAAAATTTACTTATTACATAACGTTACGAATGTTGCTATTTTGTTTGTCTAACTACAGCAGCACAACTATATTTGATGTTTAAGTGTATGACGACTCGGAAATTAAGTTCACAAAGCACTCGTAATTTATAATACTGACTTAAAACCTGAAAGTAATTTGCCCAAAGGATATCGCCACTGACTTAGATGAATAATAAACAAAAAAATCATTTAATAAAAACCCACTTTGGGAGTGTGAAAACTAGGATTTAGAACTTCTTATTGTATCCTGATTGCCCATCAGCCACTCAATGGTTACCCAAACATGTAAAATACTCTCTGATCAATTGTAAAATATCTATTTGAAAACATCGATATGCACAATATTCGATCCTACCTCAGGAAAGTGAAACTATACTAAAATAAAACTTATAAAATTGTCATATATATATATATATTTCTCACAATGGATCAACTACTATGATAAATCCACAGTAGTTCAGGTGGCAATGGTGAAGTAGATAACAAGGCGGACTGACAATCTTGATGTGCCAAGTTGGAATCCAGTTGATTCTATAGCACTACTTTTACATATGGATGTTGGCAACCTTCAAGTGGTCTTTCACGTAAGTACTTGATTCTAGAAAGAATCTGGGCAATCCAATGCCAACAGCAGAATTGAGCCAGTCAAAAAGAAATTTGTACCCTGCTGATGCATGCAAATTTGCTTTCAATAGTTTAGCTACATAAATTGTATAAGAATCCAAAAGTTTGCATTACATGACCCACAACGGATTAATGAGCCATCTCACCCCCTTAAGAAGTCTTAGATCTCACTATTTTGTGTGCTGCTGTAGTTTGAACAATATGGCCACACTCGTAATGTTATGTAATAAACTAAAATAAAAACTCCATGTTATCAAAAATTCTGAGTTTAGCTATTGGACGACTCAAATTAAAAATTGGACTACTTTTTAAAGAAGGAAAAAATATAAAAATTAAAGGCCTTTTTTTTTTTCATGAAGATGTGATTGTAAATAAGCAAGAACTTGTCTAATAAGAATGCTTATGTTAAAAGATAAGTTTTTCTTTTTGAAAGTTGTAATTTTTTTTTTGTTCTTAAATAATTTAATTGCTATTTAAGTTTTCATTTCCATTCAATATGGGGGGGTTGATTTTTTTTTTTTTAATGTGATCTTTATGAAGTGTATTCTGCAGAATTGGAAATTCAAAAAGAATTCTTGCATAATCAAATAACGTGAAAGATGACAACTTTTAAATAATTTCAACATCTTTTCCATTTTCTCTTTCCCCACTATCTATTCTGTGCTGGATTAGAATTTTAAGTGAGCTTTCAAAATACTCCTGTTATAAAAATTATTAACAAACAATATATACATAAAGAAATGAGCAGAATCTTTTACGCGGGGGAGGGGGGGGGGTTAAAATTAATCTTTTCTAAAGGTTTTTTTTATATATAAATAAACAAAAAGGCACATTTTTTATTTTCTCTGGCATTTCTTTTGTTAAATGGTTAAGTTTCCTTGTAAGAAAGTAATTTTCAGGTAGAAAAGAATACCTCGTTTGTCGGTGTACCATTTCATTTGTTGTCATCCGAGATGAAAAATTGTTGATACAGATTTCAGGTTTTAGTGGAATTTCTGCTTTTTGTTCCCAAAGTGAGTGACAACGCTTGCCGAGTTTCATGGTACCGGAGGAATAAGTCCACTAAATGAGTGAGTGAACTTTTTTTGAAAAGTTGTTGTTCTTATTACATATCTTGTCCGTCTACCTTACATTCAAAGATGATTTCTCATTTCATATGGGTAAGTTTTTGTTTTTACATTTAATTTTTGGTTAATCCTCTTTTTATTCATAAATTAATAATTCCTGGATCGTCCTGCTGTATTTTACTTTTAGGAGGAACGGCGAGCCACTCTCCCCAAATACAAGAAACTTGCTGCCCAGAATGCACGGCAAATGCAGGGTATGATGGGGTCTGGGATGTTACCAGGTCAGTATTTAAAAAAAAAAATTTTTTTATTTTCTCAACTAGCCAAATAAAATGGTCATTTCAATTCTGTTTTGATTTGGCTCCTCCAAATAAATTGTTTTGATAATAATCCATTTTATATTTTCAAATAGACTCTGGCCAAGAATACAAATCAGGTTTTTTAACAGTTTCTCTTACTTGTATAAACATGTTTGATGTTCTTGTTTTCTAATTTTGAGCAACAGATTTTAAGTTTAAATTAAAATGTCAAAAATAATTTTCTCTATGCCAACACTATTTGGGGTAGTTTAGTTTGAACATTTAAGTAGTTTTATTTGATTAAATAATTTTAACTGAATATTTTTTAATGGAACTAATGTTTGAGTTCTAATAAATTGGAACTTAATATAATTAGATTTTAATTGAAACAAATTATAGTGTTCATATACTCAAATATTAATTTTAAAATAATCCATAAAAATGTGAAAACTGAGTAAATTTTATATAAAATCGCCTGAAGACTTTTGCTGCGTCATATTCTTAAAATCTATTTCTGAGAGTCAGTAAATATTCAAATAATAATCTATTATTTCAAGGAGAAACTCGCTTTTTTAGAACTATTTTTAGAATTCTACGAATCTTTATCAAATTGGAAGTACAGAAAAGGGTTTTGGCTGTATGGCATTCTGTGTTCTCTTCAAATCTTGAAGCGCTTTGTAAATGAGAGGGGGCTAATAATTAGAATATCAACCACATAAATAATGAATCAATAATTTTAATGTAATCGTTGGCTATTCTAAAGTTGAATATGTTTAACATGATTTTTTTTTCAGCAAAATATTTTAGAAATTTGATAGATTTAATTTTCATATGAAAAAGTAAAATCTCGTTATTATCGATATTTTTCTACATCCGTAGCCTTCCGAAATTAGTTGCTGAAGAGAAAGATTTTTTTTTCTTTACATCATTAGGTCTTTGAAATGTGTCCAATTTCTCGACTTCTATTTTGTGCACATGTTTTATTTTGTCTTTTTGCATCCAAAGTTGACCCAAAATTTTGTATGCCAAATTGTTTTCTTTTGCATAAATTGAAGGGGGGGGGGGGGGCTTTTAAAATCTCATACAAGTAAAAAAGGTGCTCTCATAATTAAATTATTTCTCTTGTGAAACCAGAGAGAAATTGCCTAAGCAACCCGTTACCTTCCTTGCTTCTATCACTTTTACCCCCTTTCACCATATGTTTATTCTCCCTCCTTCATAAATCTATTTTTTTAGATTTTATGAAAAAAATTAGTGATTACTACAAATTAAGTACTAAATTACAAAAAAAAGACACTTTTTTGTACTTACAAGATAAGTTCAGTTTGGCATGTGAATGTCTTGTAAAATTCACTGATACATTTCCGAAAAAAAGGGTTAAATTAGGGTAGAACGTCTTTATATTTCTTTGAAATGGTTGTCTATTCCCCCTCTTCCTTTCTCTTTACCTTTTCTCTGTCTCTCTCTCTTCCTCTCTCTCTCCCTTCTCCCTCCCTTCTCTCTCTCTCCCTTCTCTCTCTCTCCCTTCTCCCTTCTCTCTCTCTCCCTTCTCTCTCTCTCCCTTCTCTCTCTCTCCCTTCTCCCTTCTCCCTCCCTTCTCCCTTCTCTCTCTCTCTCCCTTCTCTCTCTCTCTCCCTTCTCTCTCTCTCTCCCTTCTCTCTCTCTCTCCCTTCTCTCTCTCTCCCTTCTCTCTCTCTCTCCCTTCTCTCTCTCTCTCCCTCCCTTCTCTCTCTCCCTCCCTTCTCTCTCTCCCTCCCTTCTCTCTCTCCCTCCCTTCTCTCTCTCTCTCCCTTCTCTCTCTCTCTCCCTTCTCTCTCTCTCTCCCTTCTCTCTCTCTCTCCCTTCTCTCTCTCTCTCCCTTCTCTCTCTCTCTCCCTTCTCTCTCTCTCTCCCTTCTCTCTCTCTCTCCCTTCTCTCTCTCTCTCCCTTCTCTCTCTCTCTCCCTTCTCTCTCTCTCACTCTCTCCCTTCTCTCTCTCTCACTCTCTCCCGTCTCTCTCTCTCACTCTCTCCCGTCTCTCTCTCTCACTCTCTCCCGTCTCTCTCTCTCACTCTCTCCCGTCTCTCTCTCTCACTCTCTCCCGTCTCTCTCTCTCACTCTCTCTCTCTCTCACTCTCTCCCGTCTCTCTCTCTCTCTCTCCCGTCTCACTCTGTCTCTGTCTCTTCTCTTATAATATTGTTTTGATTCACTGATTAATACAAGATATCAGTTCTGCTCATATGCAATCCTCAGTTTCCCGCCATGGACGGGAGATAAATAAAAAGCAATCATGAAACCCCTTTTTGAAAACATTGATATACACAATATTATATCCTGCCTTAGAGAAGTGAAACTGAAAAGAAATCTTGTAAAATTGCTCCGTATCTATAGATTAAAATTGCTCCGTATTTATAGATTAAAATTGCTCCGTATCTATATACTACTGAAACTGCTTGCTTGCAACTCTGCACACTTCATCTGTACATGAATGTTTTAGATGTCAAAGTTAAGAAATTATATATTTACTAATAATAATATATATACAAAATAAATAAGCATGATCATTACGATGACCGGGTGGTAAGAAGCCAAAGTAGTAGTCATTCAACCGGAAGTACGGTTACATAATTTCCATACTGACAAGTGTAAATTAAAAACCCGAAACATGTTAATGGATATTAAAAATATTTATTTATTAAATAAGAATTATATATACATATATAAACAAATACTTACCTAATGGGTCATAGGTGGTCTGGTAACTTATAAAAGATTGTCTACAATATTAACTGTATCTGCCTTGCATTGCCCGGGATGCAGTGAAGTCATTTTAGCTTTTATTTGTTCACACATTTTTAATTTTATGGTAGACAACCCTTAGTATATTCTTCAATTTAAAGTAAGTTATCCCCCTTGCTTGTTATTTTTTTAAGGTGATTATTAAATGTTTCGTATTAGCACTTGTCTTGCCATGCAAAGTAATTTTTAAAATTAATTGTAGCAAAGTACAGTATCATCTTTCTGATGACATGGTACAACAAATGACGAGTCAGAAGCAAAAATTTGATTTATCGGCTTAAATGTTATTTGGGTCTGACTTTGGAAAATCCGACAAGATAACTTTATATGTTAGATATCTCCACATTAATTTCAAAAAGTAGTTCAGCTACACAAATTACATATGTAAGAATTCAAGGTTGGCACTAAGTGACCCTCAATGGATTGATGAGTTATTCACCCCCACCAAAAAATTTAAAACCTTTACTTTTTAAAATCAATTCTCTATAATACAAAATCTTTTGGGTCAGTCTTGATGTTAAATCTGATACTATTGTTCTTCATATTAATATCTTATATCTCTATCTTTCTCTCTCCCATTTTCTTTTTTTTTTCTTTTTCTTTAACCTTTTTTTCCTGTTAGGTGCCATGCTAGCAAGGATGCCCGGCAGCGTACCAGCAGGAATGAGCATTCGGCCGGCGCCTTACAGCCACCACCATCATCACTATCCCAGAGGAGGGGTAATGATTAATCAGCCATCAACAACGACCAGAGCACAGTCACCACAAGCGGGAAGGTTCTAAACAACACTTTACACAGCCACCACCTCTACAACTACTTCTCCTCCTCCTCCTCCTCTTCCTCCATCCATTTCTATAGTTCCTTTCATCACACATAGCTGGGTTTATCTCACACTATTTGAAAAAGTTCCGACCAACTAAATAGTCTTTAGTTGGTGAGATTTTGAGTTATTACCATTTCTGATATTTGTATCTTTCGATTAGACTTTTGGTAGTAACTTCTGCATCACACGGACAGTTGTACAGAGTTTCACTTCTTAACCATCATTTTCAAAAGTATCGCTATTGATAGAATTCTACTTTCATTTTATTTCATGTTTAAAATCTTTTTTTTTTTTCCTAGATCAATCTGTAGAATTTTTCGGATTACTATTTTCATCGTGGATGTTATATTCATAATGTTCTGGCCGATGTAATCTCTTACCTTTTTCAGGGGCATCTTTTCAAACTTGCAAATCTTTGTCAAACTCTGCATCTGTACGGAATTTCGAATTGATCCTTTTATTTAACCCACGGGCGTAGATTGTTCTCATTCTATCAGCCATGACTCGGTAGAAGTGTTAGTTTTTTATTTTTAATAAAGATTGAAATTTTAACACTTCTGACAATCTTTTGGAGATTAAAGTTTCAATCTTTACTAGAGACGATAATAGAGAATAACATGATTAATACTTTCTACCAAGTCATGGGTGACGAAATGAGAACAATCTACCCCCCATGGATTAAATAAAAAGTTCAGTTCAAAATTGTGTATAAATTCTGGAGTTCAACATAAAAATTCCCAAGTTTGACTAGAAGGTTTCCAAGTTCGAAAGCTGCACCTGAAAAAGGTCGGAGGTTGTGAGAAATAACAACCCAGATGAGAATAGTAGACCGAATGTTCATATACAAATTATCAATACTCATCTCAAAAATTCCAAAACATCTACTCTTTAGAAGGAAATCCCTTTCCATCCTTTATAGATAAAAGGGGTATGTAGTTCTTCATCCTCCTACTCCTAATCCAGTTTTAGCAAAAATAGTTGTTCTATCTAATATTTTTGCTATCTTTCCTAGTAATATGGACCGGTCATCAGATATCTGTTTTTTTTTTGTTTTTTTTTTTTTTTAATTATCATTAATAAAAAAAAAAATTTATAATTTTGTGAAATAAAGGAATGGGCGGGAAACTAATGTTACTTCACTTTTTATTTTTTTAATTTTTTTTTGTCCTTCTCTTCGACGTGTAAGTTCAAGGTAAGCCTCTTCGGTCTCTTTATTATTAATATTACCATCTATTTACAATATCCCCAAGACAGCTGCTGCTGCTATCTCTGTAAAATATTTTGGTGTGATTTTCTACTGCTGTGCTCTCCACACGTTAATAAATTATTTTATTTATTCACTATTCCCTTTCTCTAATGCCTTCTTTAAACTTGAGATCCTAAATCAGGCCAAAATGCATCACAGGTTTGCATCAATCCAAAAAACTGCTCCACAGCTCTTTGGACTGATCTCTCGAGCAATTTGTCTTATTTCTTCTCCCATCAGACAGGCATGAACCAGCCTATTCAGACAGTTTTGTTTTTTTTATGTGGGGAGTACAGGATAGCTTAATGATTACCTAGATATGAACTGAAATCAACAAACAGTTCAAATCCAGCCAGTTTTTTTTTTTTTTTTTTTTTTTTTTGTAAGGGGAAGTATAACGGCCACATCCCTTTAGTCTGTGAAATGTTCACAATAAGTATTGTTTTGAAAATAACCCAAAGGGCTGATATGCCATAAATTGGACGTCATCAAGTTAATCCTTTCAATTATTTTCTAATACATCTATAATCAAGTTGGCACGCCGGTTTTTGTGAGATCACCAGAGTTAAGCGACATTGAGCCTGGCCAGTACTAAATGAGTGACCATTTGGGAAGATCAGGTGTTGTAACAAAAATCTCTTCAAATTAACCTACAAAAATCAATCATTTACACATGTACAGTTTCGGCATAAAATGACCCGATGATGGTTGACATGCCGTAAACACTCAACAACAACAATCATCATTTTTTTTTTTTTTTTTTTTTACGTAACTGAAACCATTTCAAATTGTTCTCATTTTGCCAAAACAAAAAAACAAAGAAACTTAGACTAGCCATTTTGTATTTAATGATGTAAATTTTTGAACTCCAATTAAATAATCTGATCTAGTCTAACACCAAGTGTGTGGAGAGCTCGGCGTTGTCTTTTTTTTTTTTTTTTTTTCTCCTTCCCTCCTCAAAACCTTGAACCCCGGTAAGAAATCTCATCGTTCTGTTAAGCAATGTGTGGTGAGCTGTGTAATTGGGACATTTCAGTTTTGAAATAAATCATTTTAAGGAATAAGTTTTCAATGTGTGTGGTGTTAAATTTTTGTTTTTTCATTCTATGTGTCTTCTTTTCTTAGATCCTTTTTTTTTCTCTTTTCTTTCTTTCTTCTTCAGAAATGTTGGAAAAAAAAACATTTTGACAAGTTGCAAACCATTAAACAAAATCTCTGAAAACTATGCAAAATACAACAGGATGACTCTTCGTTTCCATGAACATGCAAAAATAAATAGTTTGAGTTTTTTTTGTTTTTTTTTTCTAAAGAAAAATGTTTTGTTTTTTTTGTTTGTTTTTTTTCTGTCTGTAATTGTTTTCTCGTTTCCAATTCCATCATTGTACGTTCCTTACTCGACGCTTTCATTTTAGAAGAAATTACTCTCCTTTTAAAGACTAGGATCTTTTTAGATGCGTCCATTCATCTCTATAAGGGGCTCTGTCCATGAGTAGGCCTGTTATGATTAAGTTTAAAATAGCATTTTAATAGCTAAACGCACAGATTGGATGGGTGCAGCGTAAGAATTGATCCATTCTTAAGATGTCCCCATGCAACCTATGCATTTAGAGATGAGAATGATGTTTCAAACTTAAGCCCGATCAATATTAGTTGTATTAAGTTTCTTGGTATCAATTTATACTTGTGCAAGATCGACATGTAAAGATTTATTATTTACCTCCCAAACAAGGGATTAATTTCACAAGATATTTTGTCGGAAAACTCAACCTTGCTTTCTTTCAAAAACATCTTGTGTAATATTGGTTTTTAAAAGCAACATGATTGCATATTTGTTAACTTAGTAAAGTTTGCAATAGAGTTAAGTCTGAACATCATTTTTTTTTTTTTCTTTCGATTAATTTAAAGTCTGTATTTTTCTTGATATCATTTCTAACTCTACTGAGCCATGTTTTCTGTTGACCAATAGCTTTGTTTTGACAAGTTTAATGTGGTTTGCTTTTGTGGGGGCTACTATTTCTGGTGGATGTGACCTGATTCAGATAGAAGTCTTTTGTTGATAACAATGCTAGTATCCTCATTTCAACAGATAATAAAATCTCAACTGTTCTGTGGCTTCTCTTTTATTGCTTTGATCGTATTTGACATAGAATTTCTTCTTCTTTTTCTTAGACTCACACTGGTTTTTAATGGTTGTCATTAGTTCTATTCAGTAAATATGGTTTTCCAATTCTATAATTAAGTGCTGTTTTTGCCCTGACGTCTGTTTTTATCCAAGAGTTTTGTCTTGTTTTTTCATATCCAACCAACCACAAAGAACGATTCGATACTAGCTGGACCCGTGTAAATTATACAATATTCCCTTTCATCTGTGTCTGAGTTGTTTTTTTTTTGTTCATCAACTTGTTTATAGCTTTGCCTGCTGTAGACATAGCTACATTTTACGGAAGTGAAAATAAAGACACTTTTCTTTTAATATTTTTTTTTTTTTAATTTCATGTTCTAACAAAGTTTTTTTGTTTTAACTCCCAGAACTATTAGGTTTTAACATTAAACTAAACGGTTGTAGGGATAGGTCTATTGCAAGGAAAATTTTATAAAGGATTTCTTTTCAAGGTAATCTACTTCTTTCATGTTGGGTACTGTTTATTATTCAAAATATCCAAAAGTATCCATTTTATGATTAATTAAAGAATACATTTTTTATTAATTAACTTTTTATCAAGCTTTTTGAATATGATCCCCTTTAGCCAAATAATACCAACATCAAAATAATCAGCTATCTGTCATACGTTTTCTTCCCATGTTTCCACCTGATGTTTTTTTCTTTTTTTTTTTTTTCTTTCTACCTTTCCCCACTCAAGATTGGTGCTACAGTCTTTCTAACCATTTTTTTTCTTTCTACCTTTCCCCACTCAAGATTGGTGCTACAGTCTTTCTAACCATTTTTTTTCTTTCTACCTTTCCCCACTCAAGATTGGTGCTACAGTCTTTCTAACCATTTTTTTTCTTTCTACCTTTCCCCACTCAAGATTGGTGCTACAGTCTTTCTAACCATTTTTTGTCTTGGAATTAACTAAGTTAAGCTGAGTAAAATCAGACTAAAATATTAGTTCCAAGAAATTCTGAATCTTTTTGTATGATTAGGATTCCAGGATTCTAATGCAATTCTTATGTTATTTCCTTCTTACCAATAAAATTGTAAAAAGAATGAAGGATTTCAAATCTGAAAATAGGTTGGGATCTTTAGCTTGAACTACTTTACTAGACAGAAGATCGATTGATCGCTTAATTTAGAGCTTCAAAATAATTTCTAATTGGTAGTTCTAAATGTGGAACGCACTTTTCAATCTCTCCTCGCACGGGAAATTTATTGGTAAGATTTCAAAAATTATATCTTCCTTCAAAAATTTATTTTATGAAATTCTAATGGTTTTTTTTCTTCCCCCCCCAAAACATTCTTTTTGCAAGTTTAGAGAAAGTAAAGGACAAACCAATCTTTGTCACTCTCTCCGCCCCCCCCCTCAAAATCAATCGCCTCACACGCACGCATGTTCAACCAATATGATTGGCATAATGGATTCAAATATGAACTATGAAATCCATTAAGCCGAGTTCAAATCTGTTTGAAGGTATAAACCTACAATTTTAATCCAAGCATATGTTAAAATAACAACTTATGTTCACTTAATCCTCTGCAATAGATACCATGTTTTTGATAAAGTGAAAACCAAACAAATCTGTCGTCAAATATAAAACGTCTTAGATTATTCAGACTATTTTCATCTTGGTTGTTATTTTCACAATGTTTCGGCTGATGTAACTTCAAACCTTCTTCAGGTGAATCTTTTCGAAATTGAGGTGGGGTGGGGTGTTCTACCCCCTTGGATTAAATAAAGGGCTCGTTTAGAAATTCTGTATAGATTTTCAAATTTGACATGAAGATTCCAATTCAGAGTTTGAAAAAAAAAGGAGAAAAAAAGGCACCTGAAGATGGTCGGAGGTTGCATTAGCTGAAACAATGTGAAAAATAACAACCAAACTGAGAATAGTAGTCGGAATAATGAAAAAATTATCAATCTGTTCTATCTCCTCTCCCTTCCTCTCATCTTTGTCAATTATTTTAAATCGGCCATTTTGCCACCAAATAGGTTATAACTATGGTGCCACAAAATATTTTTTTTAATTTATTTTTTTTATCGTCTTTGCACAAATACCCAAAACGAACACAGATGAGTCGTGTAATGAATAGGACAATTTTATTTAACCAATGGTATTTTATTGAATCTAATAGTCTTTTTAGTGGCATAGAATTTCCATGGATTCTTTAAATCTCTAAAGTATGTATATCAAAAGATTTCTTAACACAATGTTCAGTTTTATTATTCAAATTATTTTAAGCATAACATTTGCCTCCTTGAACATAAATTAATGCATATTTAGTTAATTTTTTACATGTAAATAAATCAAAGTAATAATAAAATATATAAATGTTGTAAGAATGACATCTAAGATGAGAACAGTAGTCCGAATCATCAAAATAATACAAATTATCAATCCTCATCTAAAAAAAATTCCGAAGCATAAAATATATAAGTTCATAAAATAAATGAAAGCCTTTTTTTACTGAAATCGGATATATATCCTCCAAATGTTATTACCGTTAACTGTGCATTTACTCTATGACTAAAAAAAAAAAAATGTATGCTGCAAGAACCAGATACTTCAGTAACTTCCGAATATCAAGTCAACTCAATCTTTTTACGAACCCCAATTGTTCAACGATTTTTCTTCCCCCCCACCCCCATTTATTTCGTCTAACATCTATTTACAGAACATAAAACAAACTATTTTAGGGGTTCGGTATTAATTTCATCTCGGAAATAATAGATTTATCAATTTTATTTGTTATTCAACTAATAAATCTCATTTTTTTTCTAAAATTATATTGTACAAATTAAAAAAGAAAAAAAAAGAAGTTTTATATTTTTTCTTCATTATTCACATTTACTTTATTTCTTACCTCAATTCATATTGCTACTATTATTTTTGTGCAGAAATTTCAAGCTTTCTTTTGAAGATTTTTTTTTTTTTTTCAGAAAAATACGAATGAAAATAAAGATAAATAAATTGCAATATCATTTTTTTTAATTTTTATTGGACTCAATTTTTTAAAACAATATAAATATGCTAATTTACAAATTTCTTTAGATAAAATATGCTACTTAACAAATTTCTAAAAAAATATGATAAATATATTACTTTACAAATATACTTCATAAACAAATTACATTTTAAGTTAAAAATTAGAAATATAAGTTTAAGTTCAAATAAGATGAAAAAAATGAAGAATTTCAAGCTAAAATTGAAAAACGTCCAGTGAAGAGTTAATACAAAAAATAGAATCGAGATTTTCGTCAAATTTGGCAAGTTCTAGTTTTAGACGTGGTCGAGAAATCAGACAAGATTTCACTTACGAGATTTCTAGTTTCTCGACGAGATATGAACTTAATTCTGTCATCTGTAGTGGTAGATACGAAAACCTTTTGAAAAAGTATCGCAGAAGAAAAAAGTATCAACTTTATTTATTTTTTGTAGATTTGATATGTAATAGTACATGGTGAAACGGGTTTATCAACTGTTAAATTTGCACGGGTCTTGCTAGTAAATCTTATTTTAACGGTGTCACTTGTGTCTCTTTCTCTCGTTGAAAAATGCGTAAATTCTTTGAGCTGGCTGTTGTGTAATTTTAAGGTAGATCATTGTTTCTTCACAAATAAACTTCTGCAATCTCATCTCCCAACACCATTTTCCCTTTTTTTTTCTTTTTTTTTCTTTTTTTTTTAAATTCGGAAATACATTTTTGGAAGTCATTGAATACCAGTAAATAAATTTGAATTATGTTTTAATTGTTTACTTCTCTGCCAGTCTTTCTGTAGGGGCGTTTGTGTTGCAAGTTTTATAAAGCAAGTGAAAATTAAATTGAAAACTTATTTTAGGACTTAGATTTTTTTTTCTTTTTTCTACATTAGTTTTGCTCATTCTTGACCGTCTCGGAGCGAAGTATAGAAATCTAGTGGCTCCTATTGACATTGAGTGAAAGTCCAGAATAGTTAACAGTCAAGAACTTAAAAACAAGAAATAATTTATAGCAAACGCAGTAGAATTAAATTTGTTATCAACCAGTATACTTTTAACATGTGGAAACTAAGATATTTTACTTCGATGAAAGCTGTCTGATCGACACGAAAACCAAAATGGTAGCTGAGGTGATGGCTTAACTTCATGCTGAAAAGATAGTAAAAAAATTTTTTAAATACTTCCCCTACCACTAACTCTAAGTTGGAGTTGCAAGACCCCCACCCACCCCCAAAAAACTCATAAAAGCATGTAATCACCTAAGTTTAGCAAAATTAAGTGATAATCTTGGCTGCCATGTTGTTTTTTTCTGTGTCAATAAGTCAGTTTTCATCAAAATAAAATTATAATTAAAAAAATCTTAGTTTCCACATGTTAAAAGTATACTGGTCAGTAGAATATTTAATTTGCTATGAATTATTTGCTGTTTTTATTTTTTTTGTTTGAGTTTTCTGACTGTTAACTATTTTGTAATTTATCCTTGAAATTCCTGTGTGCTTTGAGTAATTGGAGTTCCTATAGCCACTTTGAAAAAACGCACATTTTTTAAGTTAAGTTGGCATTCTTCTGGAACAATTTCTAGATGCAGATTTTTCAGTCTGCTGAGCCAACCAAAATGGTGGCTGCTCTTGCCCTGATAGGATTTGACATATTTCTACATTTAGAATGAGTGATATACCGATGAGAAAAAAATTAAGACCTCACTCCTACGAAAAGTTTTCAATTTCCTTTTTCCTCCTTGCGTTGGTTTGTCTTAAAAATTCTTGTGTGATTGACTTCTTTTGAATTGAAGTATATTGAAATTGCCGCTGACCTTTTACAAGACTGGGAGAAATGTATTCATTTTTTTTGCTAAGTTGATAATTGAGTGCCAAATACTCTTCTGCTCCAATACATTTATCACATTCTTTTTCTCCTTTATTTAATCTTTATCAGCAAAAATATTTTAAAAAAAAAAAAAAAATAAAAAAAATTCCCCCCGCCCTCAAAATCTTGATAGTTCCAAACTTAGATTTGATTTTTGCCTGTTCATGGTGATAGAGTTTTTGATTTGGGAGTGTTGTTGGGTACTCGCGCGCCACTCGTGAACTGGCCACTAAGAAAAGCCATGGTTTGAAACTCTCGCAGGATAACACACAGGCAAGTCAGTCAGCACGTCACAGTAAGACTGCTACTGCCACCACCACTGCATCTTACTGTTGGGCCACAGCTGACTGCGGCCCCCAACAATTTCTTGTTGGCGATGTGTCGTTTTTTTTTTTTTTCGTTTTTTTTTTTACGTTTTGTTCGTTTTTTTTTCCTCCGTATACTTTAAGAAAAATAACATTTTCCTCTTATTTTTATTTATTTTCCTCCCTCGTAGTTTTTTAAATTTATTTTTCCCCTCTCATAGTTTTTTTTTATTTAACTTTTTTTCTCCCTCATGGTGTTTTTATTTTCTTTCCCTCATGGTTTTTTTCTTTTATTTTTTCTTTAGCCTGTGTTTTCTGCATGTGGTTAAAAAAAATAAAACTGTTTAGGAATGGCAGGCCTCTCCCTCCTCTCAACAGATGTCTCTGTGGGTGTCGTTCTCTCTCAAAATCTTTCTCTGGTTGGAGCCCAAGTGGTTTGTTGAAAATGGGGAGGTCTGCCCTTAAGAGGTACACTGCAGGCAAGTAGGTCACAGCAAGTACTCTTGCTGTTGGGCAATAACTGCCCCCAACTTGATCTTCTTGTGAAGGTCAGTTGGTGACATTTTTTTTTTCTTTTGTATATTTTGTTTTTTGTTTTTTTTATTCAATTTTTCAAATTTGTGGCTCAAACGTGTTAGTTTCACATTTCTCTCGTTATGTAATAGTTATTTTTATAATTTCACTTATTTTGTACGTGCGTTACTTTTTGTGATTGTTTCTGATGCATTCCACCATCTACGTCCCATACTAAAAGACCTAGATTCTAATGTATTTAAATTTTCTCTTTATAAACAAGGTGGAGATATTTAGATCTTTATTCAAAGTATTGGTGGTGTAGGAATTTCATGAATTAATCAACTAATTCTTTATTTATATATTTCGTCAGTACATCTACCTTTTAATTCTGAATTTTTCTTTTTATATAAAAATCAAATAGTTTTATCAAGAATATGCTTTTTAAAAATCTCTATGGATTGGATATATTAGGTTTAAAGTCTTTTTTCCAATATTGCATTGGTAGTGGAACCATATATCTCAGTGGTATTGAATGAAATCTTGTTTTTTTTTTTTTCCTTTTTTGATGATGATAATATAAAAATACAAAGCAACTTAGAAGAAACACAAAATAGACAAATAATTAAAAAAAAAAGAAAGAAATGAAACTACTGCTTTTTTAGTTGGGAATCCTGATCATTTTTAGATATATGGCATTAACAAAATGACCACCAGATGTTCTGTATGGTAATTGTTTTCGTCTGTGATAAATTATCATTGAGACAAAGAGCCGTTGAAATGTCCATTGGGTCATAATATCCCAATCATACTGGTGTGCATTCTCTATTTTACATTTTAAGACTTAGCAGAGTAGCTATTTTGTTCACCTGAAGAGATGGGCTACTGTCTAAGTGTGAATTTATTTGTTGAATCTATTAAGACTTTTGAGCGTTGAAGAAACTCTCAAAAACCTTTTTATTTTTGAAGATTTACAGAAAGTCTGAATATGGAAAAAACTTTCTGACCAAAATATTGGTACCAAATTTCCCAAAGCAAATCTTTTTTTCTTTTTTTTTTTTTTTTTTCTAACTTATGAAATATTGTCAATACTTTCTCTCTTAGCTTCAGGCAACACAGGATTTGAGAGATTTCCTCATTTCCTTGAAACTTATGGAAACTCTATCTTTTAAATGAGATTTTTTGTTTTTTATCTTATAAAGTTTTGGATGGCCCTGGAAAATCTTAAGGAGAGGTTATTTATTTTTATTCCAATTCCTTTATTAAAATTGGATATAACTGTACAAAAAACTTATAAGAATAAAGCAAACAAGGTTTTAATCTTCAATCTCTCGACCACTTCTTTTCTGCTGTGTTGTTAACTGTATTTATAGTAATAATACAATTATTGTCTCTGATTTGTGTTGCTTTACTCACAGGTTCGAGAATAGATTGGCTAAAAATGAGCAAGACTTCAAATTAAGGAAATGTTGCGTTTCATGATTTGAAAGTAATTCATTAGATTTTATTTAAACACAAGATGCTCGTTTATTATAAAATAGTAAGAATCTGCATTACTTGTTTCGAACTGTTTTCTTGGTTGTTGTCATTTCTAAAAAAACGATGTACCTGCCAAGTGCCTTTTGTTATAGTCGGTAAGCTTCAGGGATTGTAATTGAGATTGTTTTAAATATCTAACACTGAACGAGTCTATTGCCAGTAAATTAAATAAGAGTTCAGTTTGAAAATTCCACGTAGGTTACCGACTATAAGAAATGTTAAAGGAAGCTGGACAGTACAATGTTCAATAACATTGAAGTGATGACAACCGGATTCTCAAGTAAAAAAAATCTCTTTGCTTCCCCCCTCACAGGATTATTCATATTTTTTTGGTGGTGGGGGGTACTCTATAGAATATTTAATAATTTTGCAATTAAGGAGTTTTAATTTATTTTCATTTTATTTATTTATTTATTTATTTTAATTTCTTACTGAAACATTCAGGCCATCCATTTTTCTTTCTTCATTTTGTTCAAGGCAAAGAAGATTATTATTATAGAGAAAAAATAAATGGTGCCTTAATTTTTGGAGACTTTCCTGAAGAGCATACAAGGTGAGTCGAGACCCACTCTGTAGGATGAAGTCTGTTATTATTTTAATAACCTGTGTTCTGTTACTGTTTTTTTTTTTTTATATATTATTTTGGGGGAAGGGGGTGCACGTGGAGGAAAAAAAAAACTTGTCCCTCAGTTGACAGCCTTGCATGATCCCAATCCATAATTCTTTCTTTTTCTGAAATAAGTTACAACTTTATCTTGCTCTTCTTTTTTAACTTGTAATTTGGCATTCATTTTAATGAAGAAAACCAAATTTCAAATTGTTTAGCAATTTTAATATTGAAAGAATACAGATAGATTTGGCTGCATTCCCTAGAATTTGACAAATGGTTGATAATAGCAGCAAGCCCGGTGCGACACGCACCCTGGACGGGTTCAGCCGGCTTCCTTTAAAGGAGGAAGTTTCTAGGGAATATTGAATTAACAAATGGTTCTCAGTCACATGTGTATACTGCTCAGGTGAAATAATTTTAACAATATTAGTTTTTGCATGGAGGTGTCGCCGTCCTCCCACATCAAGCGCCAGGTATTCCCAAATGGTCACCTATTTGGTACTGACCATGCTTAAAACTGGTGATCTAATGAGAACCTTTATGTCAACGAGATTATGTGTGGTCGTATGTAAAGCAGACATGTTATTTTCCTTGGAGACCCCGGCCGGCTTAAGTTACAGAAGAAGAAAATGTTTGTTCTTAGCTATTTGAACGAGTCACCACTGTTAAACGTCCCCGGAAATTCCTACTTCATACAGTTTGCTTTACCATGGCCCTTTGAGATATTCATCATGGAAAAATATACCAGTCCAATACAACTCCTTTTATTTTTTTGTCCCCCATTTAAGATTCCCACTTAGAGAATGACCGAAAAACAGTGGGTGCTACATAATTTTTTCAGACTCGTTGTCTAGCTTAACAGCGATTTAGAAAGAAAAGCCAAAGCATCCTTACACATGAAATATTAGAAAGGTGGCACTGTCTGATGGGCACTGGTTGAGTGGTAGTCCTGGCCTGGCTTCCCAGCCATATGGCCATTAGAGGAAACAAAATGGCTGACATACTTGCAAAAGAAGCAACTAAAATGATAACAACCACTCTTAAACTTCCATATACAGACTACAAAATTAAAATCATACAATACATGAAAAGAAAATGTCAAACAATAGATGTGTTCTCAAACAACGATTTATATAAACATCAACTAACAGTTGGAAGAGGAAACATGAAGCATCTACCTGATCGAAGATAAATTATAGTATTAAGCAGTCAGAATCGAACATGTATATCTAACATGCACATACTTAGTGAAAGCAGAAGCTGCACCTTCAGCAATCAACTGCTCACAGTAAAACATATTCTAAGCAACTGCAAAATACAGGAATAGCCGCAAGAAATACTATCATGCACCAAACTCTACCATTCTATTCAAGCTGTTCAAACCTCTCAAATAATAGAGTAGCCGGAAAAAAATAAATTACTTCCACTTACTATAGGAGAAACCGATAAAATAAAACTACTTTCCAGAACTTATAAAATGACCCCAAAAAACATTGATGTGCCGTTCAACAAAAAGACCCTATCCTAATCTACCCCAAGAAAGAGTTTTTATTTTTAAATTAAAAAAATAAATAAATAAATAAAATAAAATTTTTTACACATAAGAGTGAGATTGCTAATTGATTATGCTGAGTGGTATATTATGTATGGGTCAGTGAGTGCATCTAGTTAGAGATTGAAATCGTGGAAGACCAGCAGAACACCCCCTCTCCTGCATGGCCTTGTGCCTAATTGTATTTCATAATGCAATAAATAACATCTTAGGAAAACACACTCCATTAATTCATGTGTACACGTTATAAGGTATTACTTTACTAATCTGAATTAGTCTCGAGCTGCAGGCAGCATCATGTCTTTTAATCTATCCGGTATTTCCTCTCCACGTTTAAAAAGGATCATTTGAAACAACAGTCAAAAACTACTGTAAACTCCATCTCTCACTCACCACTCAAACAAAATATCTTATGTTCGTTTCACCTCAATTTTTCTTGCATGATTTTTAAAATGCCAAAAGGGAAAAGATTTCCAAATCTGCAATGGCTTCTATTTTTGGTCTGAGCTTTTATATTAATTTTAGCGGGATTCCGTTGTTTTTATTTTATTTTTTTTAGAAAAAGGTGACTTTTGCTAAGACTTCATGAAGGGTGTAGGGGAGTTAGATGACTTTTGTTTCATCAAAAATTACTTCCTATCCCCCCACCCCACACACACATGCACTCTTTGACTTTCTTAGTTGAAACTTATTGAAGTTGTTTAGGAAAAAAGTTGTTCTTTACACACACACACACACATGTGGCCGTGGCTGCCAGATTGGGAAATTCATCTCAATTTCAGCTTTTTTTACCATTGGCTACTCACATTTTGGCTAAGATCAAAGTGTAGTATCTGTTCCGATGGATACTGCACTCCATAGACTGGTATTGTCTTGGCCTTCGGGGCTTGATTTACGCCGGTCTATGGGTCTGTCCTGTGCAGTTCTAGGAGGTCCACCCTCCCAGGTTTCGCCTCCCCTCTTTGGGGACGAGTAAGTTTATTGCTTACTGCCTGAAGCGCCCCTACCGGGGAATGCCGACGGGGCTGCCCAAGCAATTTTTAAACCCCATTTTCCCGACCCGACTTTGGGTCACATCTTACTTGTGAGAGTAAGATAAAAACTGGCCTTGTGCCTAACTCCTGAAGAGGAGTAAATCAATACTCACATTCCAGTAATTTTACTTGGAAGTCACTATTTTGCTGTTCACACTTTATCTTTTTTATCGAAGATATCTGCTGCCACCGTTCGGCTTGTCATCTCTCGGATGGTTACATAGCATGCCCGAACGCTGCCGACGCGAAATTCACAGAAATTGGTTCAGGGTCGATAGAAGTACTGTTTTTTTATTTAATTATTCTGTTATGAATTGCATATTTATTTACATTACTATAACTACTACTAATGATGTATTCTAATGCGTTAGTTTTTGACTGAGAATGTTAATATTTAATTACTATATCTTTTTATCTTGACGAATCATTTTTTTTTTTTTTTTTCATGTTTACATAGTGTCCTTGAATTTTTCGAAAGAACGGAAATAAACCGCAAACCTAGTAAATTTTTTTTTTTTTTTTGTCTCTGCTATATTGACGTTATTCAACTTCTGGTTGGTCATGCATACTTACAACTTGCAAATTCTATAACTTAGGAACTTAATATTTTCTTCTTTTTTTTTTCATCTCTGATTCATTTGTCTTTTCTTTTAATCTCTGTTGATATTGTAATTAGTTGTTATTCCTTGCTGTCATTTTCCCATAGCTTCCTAATAATCAGACCGAGACTTTTTGAATTATAACCATGAAGATAATATCCCAAAACCTGTAAATAGCAACATGTATGCTCAGAATTGTTTGTTTTTTAAAAAAAATATTTTCTCCTCTTACTGAACTTTAATAAAACAAATTTCCGATATATGATGTTGTGAATGTGCGTAGATGACAAGATGGAAAGAGAATGAAGGTTTTGCTAGTTTTTCTTTGAAATTAATTATGCCAGCAACTCACTTTCTACCTCCTGTTCTTCCTTAGGTTTTTTTGTTTGTATTTTTTTACAGAGAGAGAGAGAGAGAGAGAGAGGGCCGGTGCTTCAGTGATGGTCTGTCTGTCATCTGCAGGCAAGTAGCTAAGGTCACAACAACCAATTTGTGTTGTTGTTGGGCTGGCTCCAGCCTGCCCCCAACTGTCCACACTGTGTGCGGCCGTTGGTGACTCTCTCTACTTTCTTTTTCTTGTCTTGCACATGTTTTTTGTTTGTTTTTTGTTTATTTGTCTCCCCCTTCCCCCTCCTGCCCTAAATTTTTTATTTTATATATACAGGATGTTAGGAAAATAAATGACATGACTTTGGGATTATGTTCTATATGTGTAAACGAGCCTCTTTGTGTGTGTGTCTGGGGGGTTGCTTTTGTAATAGCACATCATTACTAATCTAATTTCCTTTCTAGTCCATTTTTTTACTCTTTGGTTTGTGCTGATCATATTTATTTACCTGCATTTGGTCTGTTCTATTCTGTTACCTAAAATAAGAAGGGTCAACATTTGCCTATGGATCCCCCCCCCCCCCCATGTTGACTATCAAAGGAGCCCCTGCCGTTCATCACTGTCAGATTTTTCTTCTGACCCCCACTGCTTTTATATTTGTTTAGTGTCATTTTTTCATAGGTTTCATGTTTTTTTCATTGGTGTATGTGGTAAGACAAGACCCAGGCTTATTTTACCTGTGTTTATCTATTCCATATGTAGAAATAACAGTACAGTATCCCACAAGCATTGTATGTGTTAGATGTTTACAATAAAGAATGTTAAGCAATGGCCTATAACTTGGAAACCAAGCATTTCTAGACTTATGTTTATTGGAACTGTTTTCATAATTTACACATATAGAACATAATCCCAAAGTTATGCCATCGATTTTCCAAACACTTAGTATGCTCCTCCTCTTCCTGCCTCCTTTTGGGAATTATGAATTTATTCATATTTGATGTATTGTTAAATACTCTTCATATCATCAAACTTGCTACAAGATTCATCTTGAAGGAACCCTTTTTTTTTTTTTGTCTTTTCTGGATTTTGGCCATTTTTTTAATAAGTTGGGTTTGGTTCTGTTCATTTCCCCCTCTGCGAAATTGTCGAGTGTATTAGGGGATCAGCGTTTTTGAAAAATGCTTGTGAAACAACCTGTTCCTTGGCAGTGTTATTTCACTCAAACTTTGTCTGACTCTCAGCCATGGATGAATATCTAGGAATTATTTTGTAGAGTCTGCTGCATTCTATTATCTTTTTTCAAAAACAAAATGGCTGATAACTACCTACAAGTTGGAAAACAACAACAATCATGATACCTTGTAACAAAAACCAGAATAAAGTCACTGCCGGTTCCGTCTTGCTTTCTGAGTTATTATAAAAATTATATTCCAGGAACAAACAAGAGAAAATAAATGAAAAACACAATTGTATAATAGTTTTTTGAAAAGGGAAAGTGTTCTCTGTAAAAAATAAATTTATAAAAAAACAAAACTTTGCTGTTTATATATATATATATATATATATATATATATATATATATATATATATATATAATATGATTCTTATCTTTCTTTTTTTTTTTTTCTGAATTCTTGAACCAAACCAACTTATCAAAGAAAATGACTTTTTTTCTCTTTTTTGTGAGGTGATTAATAGACACATATCCTCAATTTTGTTGGCTATAAAAAAAAAATTCTGTCAACCCCTTTATAAAAATTAAAGCTTTCAAAGCTATTTCTTTCCAAAGTCCAAAATTCAGTGTTTTGCTTGCATCCAGTTGACGTCCAACAAAGCCGACATTTGCATGGGAAAATATTAAAACCTTTTACGTGTGAGAAAATAGAAACTCAAAATGTCTTCTCTTTTGCTTTGGTGAAGCCTTAATCTCCTTCGCTTTGCTATTCCTCGTGCTTTTTTTCTTTTAGCGTGGCCGTCTTCTAGATAAAGACCATTAACACCTTTGCTCTTTAAGGACATTCTTAGCCTTAGTGGATGAAGGTACAATTTGGTCTGCTTCTTAAACTCGTAATCACTGCTAAAAAAAAAACTTTTAATTCTGTTTTACAAACCTTAACTGATAGTTCAGTTTTCGATTTTCACTTAAAACAAATGTATTGCTTTTTTTTTAAAAGATTTTTCTAATAATATAACAGAAAAGAGAGGGTTTAATTTAAAAACAGGTGAAGTGATCTTAACTTGAAACCACATAATTAAATAAAAACTAAAGAATTATTTTAAAATTGGATTTGAGAGAGATTGGAAATGACATTTCTTTGACCTAATGTCAATAAAGCAAACAATGGGATAATTAGAACCTGGGGAAAAGTAGGCTAAAAGATCTGACATAATGATGTAAAGTAAGTTACATAAACTTGAGGAAAGACAACAAAAACAGTAGGTCTGGGAGATGGCTCTTGTATGTGAAATAAATGGGAGAAATAAATCATTTTTATGCAGCTTGTTGCTGTTTTACTTCTTCAGGGAACATCTTTGCAAGCCAACAAAACGAAAGTATATACCTGGTTATCTTCCTTACACCCTAATTGATTTTTATAATTCAGGACAATTAAAATATCGCTCTCCTTCTGTAACAATTTTCAAATGTTGCTATTTTTCTGGAAGTTAATATAGTGACCATTTTGACTGGTGTAATTTGCATCTTGAGACAAAGCTGAATTTAGTGTCTTGACCCCGACATGATGGACTTAAGTTTAGTGTTTGTCATCATCATCATCATCAAATAAATTTCTGAGTAATTGTCTCTCATGACTGTTTCTATCACAAAGGATCTTTTGTTGAATAACCGTTAAAATGGCTGCCATACAAATCTGTTTTTAAAAGGTAAAAAAAAAATTGATAATTTTAAATAAAAGAAATGTTATTCTTTTGTAAGCTTTCTTTTTACTCAAAGTTTGAATAATAGTATACGCAACATGCATAAAATAGAATTAGAATCTTATTTTCTAAAAATCTATCCATGATTGCCTGTTTAAGAAGCTTTTAATTGTGCAGTAAGGGATTATTTTCGGAAAGTTTCTAAAGTTATGATATGATTAAAGATTTTAAAAATAAAGAATCTTAAGTTAAAACATATTTTTTTATGAATGAAACTGATTTTCATTTTTATAAAACAACAACAAAAATCTTGTCTGTGAGTATTTTATTTCAACTTTTTTCCATAGACTTAGGAATGTATGATACCATGTTGGACCCATTATAGCAAATCTTTTGGTTAGGATAAAACCACTTTGTCATTTATTTTAACTAAGATATTTGTTTTTTTTTCAACTATCTTGGAAAGCTGCGAAATCGATTTCATTTCCATTAGCTTTGATACACGCAAAGTAAAAGTCCAGTCAAAATTAAAGATTTTGAATGGAGTAAATATATGGTCCACAATATATTCCTGATTGGTATGAGGACGTTCCAAGTCTGAATTTTTTTTGTTTGATTATGAATTTCCAAAAATATAAAATTCCAATTTCAAAACTCAGAATCTTTGTTTCTTTCAATAGATAAGTTTTCTTTTAACTAACCAATAAAACATTTTCTTCACTTCCATTTAAAAAAAAAAAAATTAACAGAAAATATTGTAGGAAACTAATGTTTGAAAAAAAATCGAGATGAGTTATCTCCCTTACTTTGTCAGCATAATCTAAAAAATGGCCAGACTTTCATTGTCATATCTTTAGAAGTGACTGAAATCGATCCATTTTAACCCAAAACAATCTTAAATATATTTTGTACCAACCCCTTACAAAGCATTTTAGAAGCACATTTGATACCTTCATTTAATTTAATGCTTCTTTAATATATATATATATATATATAATGAAAAAAGTGATACAAGTAAAATGAGAGAGGTTGTAATATATATATAAGTTGCAGTTCCTGTCTGTACAGACTCCTCTTCGGATAGACCTGCATAACCATATATATTCTGAAACTATATTATCCAAGATACTTCGATAGGTAAGGATATACAACATTGTCGTGGTGTCTGCATTCCTGCTTGAGATCCATAAATATAGGATATACTTTTATTTCATTCCTGATGGTGTATGTAACCATAATCTCTATCGAATCAATCTACAAATCAATTGTATACAAAAATGGCCTAGTGTTGGTTTAGATGCCCCAAAGGCCAACAACAACTTTATTTGATTTATAACTTATAAGAATTGTAGAAATATATTTTATTTTTAATTTAAAAAAGAATAAAAATGCTAATAATGGATTCTGTACTGATAATAGGAACAGACGGAAACTCCTGTTGTTCCGCGGGGTGTTTCAAAACTATAATTTTCTCAAAATTTATTTCAATAAATGTTACTTTACATCTTTCATTTGGGAACCACCCCCAAAATTGAATAACGTAAAATAAGAATAAAAAAGATATGGTTTTGTGGGCAGTGACAATCTGAACTATCGTGAAACTGCAGTAAAGATCCTTTTAATTATTGTAGTTACACACACATATGTCCACATATGCTTTGCATATAGACAAACCAAAGGTCTTTAAATTAGGAAGTTGACACATGCAAATACAGTGGACCAGACAAGCTAAAAAGAAAGACCCAGCTCAAAATCGTATTTAGAAAACGAAAATAATATTTAAAATTATTATTCATTTGATTTCTTATTTTCAATCAAAGGCCGGAAAGCACAATATAAACAAATTACAAATCCTTCTCTCGACTGCTTCGGGTATTTGGTAGCTATGATTATCTTGCAGTGTTTACAGTGCTTCACTGTGAAGCATATGAATTTCTTTTCATAGATTACAGTTTCTATGTCCTTGGCACGGGGAGATTCTCTTTGTTCCAGGAAACTTTTCGTTTTTAATGTCTGATTACTCTCAGCCAGAAATCTTTCTTGGTAATCTCGCTTCTTCCATTGTCTGAGCAGATATATAATCGTAGATTCCCTGAATGTCACTTTCTATAGCTCAGGTTCTATAATTTTAGATTCAATTTTAAAATGTTTTACAGAAATTGGGGGAGATTTAAAACTACTTTTAGCAGGTATGTAAGATCTCTGCTTTTTAGCTGAAGTCTCCTTTTTTTTAATCCAGGATAAGTGGATTTCCACTTAAATCACTAAAGCCTTCGATCGATGTGAGTTCTTTGCTTTTTGTAAATAAGAAAAGGATGATTTTTGCCAAATTGCGAGTCTTACCTCTTTATTTTTTCAGGGCTATTTGACTGAATTTCATTCTACTCTTTCTCTTTTTTCTGTTTTTTCTTGCCTTACCCTATGACAGTTCTCTCTGAAATCTGAAAATGTTAATTTTGCAGTGAAGGTCAAGACTTCGAAGTATTTATGATGGGGGTATGGAAGTTGAATGATTTTTGTTTCATCAAAGAATGACTTCTGTCTTGTTTTTTTTTGTTTTTTTTACTGTTCACACACACAAGGTTGTGGACCAGCCAGATTTGGAAATTCATTTTGATTTCAGCTTTTTTAAGATCAAAGTGTAGTATCTGTTTCGATGGATACTGCATCCCATAGACTGGTATTGTCTTGGCCTTTGGGGCTTGATTTACGCCGGTCTATGGGTCTGTCCTGTGCAGTTCTAGGAGGTCCACCCTCCCACGCTTCGCCTTCCCTCTTTGGGGAGGAGTAAGTTTATTGCTTACTGCCTGAGGCGCCCCTACCGGGGAATGCCGACGGGGCTGCCCAGGCAATTTTTAAACCCTACTTTCCTGACCCGACCTTGGGTCACATCTTACTTGTGGGAGTAAGATAAAAACTGGCCTTGTGCCTAACTCCTGAAGAGGAATAAATCAATACTCACATCCCTCTTTTAGTACAGATTATTTGAAGATTTTTTTTTTTTTTCTTCTCAAAATAAAAATATTTCTCATTACCAGCAAGACATGATTTTCAATCGAGGAAACTACACTTTCACATAGAAACTTCATTCAAACTTTGACCAGTAGCTGCCATCTATATTTTAATACTTATCTATTGTACGTCTTTGTAAGTACGCTAGAAAAAATGTGGCCTGTTGGGTCATCCATTGAGCTCGGGATCGATTGTTTGAATCAGGAAAGAACATAATAATGAAGGACATAATATCTAGGACTGAACCATAACTAATTCCAACAAAAGGGGGCAGATCCCTTGCATACCAGACCCTAGAATCAGAATGTGTCTAGGGTGCCCCGGCTGGTATGAAAAAGGGGAGCACTTTTATTTACATGCTACCCATGGCAGATGTGACAATGTCAATTTGATGTAGGCGTAAACCAGCTCCCCAAGCGTACTCTGGTATCCATGAATGGACATGTTAGCGCCATTCACCAGTAGGGTGAATGTAATAGACAGAAACTTAGTCGGAGATGGGTGATATGGTCAGTAATTTGCAACGGCTAATTAAAATGGATTTTTTTATTAATTTTTTTTTTTTCTTCTGGTACGTTTCCAAAGAGGTTTCATTCCTGGTTTATTCTGTCTAAGCACCACGATCATTTCAGAGGTCGAAGTGTGAGATCCAAAAAGATTTTTGTTAATGTGTTCGATCATCACAACATTGAGCGAAGAATACTGAAGGTATCGATGGATGATCAAACTAATGTATAGTGTTTATTTTTGTTTTGTTTTAATGTATATGCTTTTACACATGTAATTGAGCACTCTGATACGTTCTTCTATACTTTTTCTTTGCGTATCTTTGAAGTATGTGGTCATATGACAATTTCCCACATTTTTATGCAGTCCTTTGCAATAGTGTCGTACTCTGCAAGATCTTTCAAGCTACACCGGTTGGGCAGTAAGGAGCAGACCAGGCAGTGTTGCATCGTATGGTCCTCCTTTCCACATTCACAGATGGTTGGGTCAGTTTTGTAGCCCCATCTATTCATAGCAATTTTTGATTGTCTCATTCCCGTTCTCAGGCGGTTTAGTGTTTTCCGCTGGAGCCAGGGTGCCTCTGAACCGGGAGGGAGTTCATCAGAAGCAGGGATTCCCATGTCGTTATGAGGGTGGGGTGCATCTTCTAGCCGTCTGGCCCACAGCTGTAGTCTGGTCTCTTCCTGAGATGTTGTTAGGAGTTCTGATATGGCTGAGAAAGCTTCTCTTTGACTTCAGTCGTTGGACCGTTGGTTCACCTCCTATACTAAAAATGCAACATTACACCATACACATATATATATATACATACATATATTAGCATTCCCAGTTGATTTTTTTTGATTTTAAATTATTGTTATTTAATCGCAATAGTTATTAAGAGCTCAGTAAATGGAGTTCAAAACTGTTTGAATTATGCAAATATCCCTTGTAGTTCAAAAGTTATGAGAATTTAAAGGTCTAAAATTTGGGGTTAAAAGTTGACATCATTTTAGCGCACAAATTACTTGAAATCATGGACCTTTGTTTTCTTTTTTTTTGGGGGGGGGGGCGGTTATTTGTAGTTTCAAGAGGGTCTTTGTAGGAGGAAGAGGAGCTTGCCACTCGGACTTAGTGTTAGTGGTAGGGCCAAGTGCTATTACGTGTGAACACCTTGAAAACTAAGCAGAAAGAAAAAACAGTAGAGTGGGGGATTAGTTTCACATAAATTTAATGTAAAATAATTCACCATTTTTGCGCCATTCTAGCGTTTTAGGACAGTTAATCAATTTTTTTTCTATGGGAAATAAATTCTGTGCGTCTTTCTTTATGGGGGGGGGGGGTCTGCCTAACCTAATTTTTCAATCCGTTTTTTTTTTTTTTTAAACTAAAATTTCATAAACTTTTCTGACATTAAAATGTCACATTCTTAACATTTATGGAGAGCGTGGAAATGAAAATGTCACAAAAACTACACTCGCGTTTTGTTTACACTCGGCCGAGTATAACGCGTAATTTTTCAGTCCTTTTTTTTTTTTAAACTAAAGTTTCATAAACTTTTCTGACGTTAAAATGTCACATTCTTAATATTTATGGAGAGCGTGGAAATGAAAATGTCACGAAAAATACACTCGCGTTTGGGTGGCACTTTTACCCCCAGCCCAGGCCGCCCACCGCCGCCCAGTCCCCGGCACCAGCATTTTGGCTCACGTGACTCAATCATAGTCACTTATGAACAGAATAGTCTTCCGTATTAACAATTAGTATGTATCCCACCACCAATACATTTTTTTTTGTTTATTAATTATTTACCTTACGAAATAGAATGAAGATTGATGGATTTTTGCCCACCGCCGCCCAGCCCCCCGGCGCCAGCATTTTGGCTCACGTGACTCAATCGTAGTCACTTATAAACAGAATAGTCTTCCATATTAACAATTAGCATGTATCTCACCCCAAATACATTTTTTTTTGTTTGTTAATTGTTTACCTTACGAAATAGAATCCATCAATCTTCATTCTATTTCGTAAGGTAAATAATAAACAAAAAAAATGTATTGGGGGGGGGATATATGCTAATTGTTAATACAGAAGACTATTCTGTTCATAAGTGACTACGATTGAGTCACGTGAGCCAAAATGCTGGCGCCTGGGCTGGACTGGGAGTAAAAGTGCTGCCGCTCGCGTTTTGTTTACACTCGGCCGAGTATAACGCATAATTTTTCAGTCCGTTTTTTTCCAAAACTAAAAGTTCAAACAACTTTCCGGCTATTTAAATATTATTCAAATTTCACATGTTAAATATCAAAATAATTCTAGATCTATTTTCTATTTAAAAATATTTGCGAATAAGATGCGTACCTTATAATTTTTGAAGAAATGTCGGTTGAGTTTACACTATCGTGTTTCGCCTTCAAATGCTCTAAAAAAAAAATATAACTGCCTAGTTATAGTTTAAGGTGTGTTCTGATTGGCTGTTTAATTTTAAGAATATTGATAAATATTAGCTGCTTTAACTTTGAAAAGCAAACGAACGTGTAAAATTGAGTCTAAAAAAAAAAAGCTCATATTTTTTATTTTCAGCTGTTTTAAGTAAAAACCGTTTTAACTCGCTGTAAAAAATAATTCAATGAATAAAAGCACACACAAATTACATATTCGGAAAGATTTTTAATTTTCTTTCCAACCATATATATATTTTTGAAATTGGACCAGAAATAAGCGAGAAATTGCAATTTTGAACGCATTAAGGTACGAAATCACAAATGTCGCACGATATTGGCAGCAGGCTGGGAATGCTACATATATATATACATATATATATATATATAAGTAGATCCACATTGGGATGGATACAAAATAACTCGTGTAACGTCCTTTTCAGGGTAGTTCCAAGTAGAGCTCAATATAAAGTACAGAGTAATTAATATTCATATATGGAAGACTGAAAGAAAAACGTGGTAGTTTTCAGATAAAATATCTAAAAGAACTACCATGTTTTTGTTTTTTTTATATACGAAACCATGACTAATTGCATACTCACTCCAGGGAGCTTTATCACATGATTGAGAACAGAACTCCCATCGAGGAGACGAATGTACCGTTATTTCAACACATATGTGGATAAGCAGGTTTATACAGAAGTACTTGCTAAAGACATCTTCAGGGCTGTATTTTTTTCAACGAGGTTTCGCCGTCCTCCCATATAAAGCGCTTGGTATTCCCAAATGGTCACCCATCTAGTACTGGCCAGACTAAACTTAATTAAATATCCGGGCCAAGTGTACAAGAAATAGCAGGAATAAAATGTACATGACATAGACACACACTTGGTCGGAAGAAACAAAACAGTCTATTGTTGGAAATAATATAATTTTTGATTGATTAAAAACCACCTGTAAATGTTATGCTATTCATAAAGGTTAGCTGCAGATGGAAATATCCCGTCATTAAATGAAATACAACACAGAATTTTGTCTAGAAGAGATGCTGTCTGCTGGTGATTTAGTAGTCGCCTGTGAAACGATGGAAGACCTAATGTTGGAGATATGCTATGGACAATAATGGTTTGAGAGTGAATGTTACCAAAATGAAAGTGATGATCAGTGGTTATAGTGTTGGAAAGTTCTGCTCAGTTTAGTAAATCGGAGTCGGGTGCAATTCAATTTTTTGTGGTACTTCTAAAGATTGGGTACACAAGTGCAGTGATATTACTGGTAGGTTGAGAGAGGATAACCAGTTTGTGTGTAAGACAATGCAGATGGATGAGAACTCAGATGTGGAGAAAGTATATTTGGATGGTGAAGCTATTCAGGTTGTAGAAAAGTTGTATCTTGGTGATACCAATGGAGCACAGGGTGGAGCAGATTCTAGTGTGATTGCAAGAGTTAGGGGTTGATAGAGTAAGTTCAAGGAACTTCTGTCATTACTAACCAGCAGAGTGTTACCACTGTCAAACGAGTGAAGAGTATCTGGCACATATATACAGTGTGATGGTGTATGGAAGTGAAACCTAGCCAGTGAAGGTTGAGCACATGCATTGCATCTTGAGGAATTATAATGATTGATGTGTAATGCAAGTCTTTAAGACAGGCTGAGATCTGATGTTACCACTGATCAAGGCTAAAAAAACACTCGAGGATAAGGGTTAATAAGATGGATAGATTGACAGTTGAAATAATGATGAAGATTATTGAGGAATAAAATTTCAGACTTATGAGGACAGTTTATAACAAGTGTTTATTGGCATTAGATTTGAAGATGACATGTAGCCATCAGGGAAGCAATCTTGTGGTAATGTTTTCCACCAATGGGAAATCCTTGAAAAGAAATTCTGTTCATGGAAATTACATTTGATGTTAGGCACACGGAGGAAAAAGAGAAAGTCCTTTGCAGTTGTAGTAAACACCAGTTCTTGCTGTGAATGTTTTATCAACTTTAACGACCCGGTAATACCTGGTGTGGTATTAGCCCTGAACAGGCTATGCCTATCTCCAAAAGAGGAAGTTTACAGAGAATATCAAATTCACAAGCGGTCCCCAGCCGCATGTATATCCAGGTGATGGGAATATGACATACAGCGTCTAGCATTCTCAAATGGTCACCCGTCTGGTACTGGCCAGTCTCTATGTCACTTAACTTCGGTGATCTAATGAGAAGCACTGTGTCAACGCAATTATGCCGTATAAACTTTAACAAAATAAACAAAATTTTTAAGCTTATTGATATTTTATTAGTCCCAATTTACTTGCCTCCCCATGAGGGCAAGATTAGACACAAAGTTAGTCTTTATTGTTGGGAATATCCAGTTCCCAAAAACGAGCACTCTGAAATAAAAAAAATTTGCCTGAGTCTAGGAGGATTTCTCCTCCTCTAGCTGTGGACAGACCATTATTTATTTTCAAAAATAAAATTAAAGTGTAGTATCACACTTTAATTTTATTTCTGAAAATAAATAATTCAAACTGTATATCTTATTTGCCTAAACTAATTTCATCCGCCTTCCTCAGTAAGAGAGGCTTTGGAACATCTACATGTTTAGTCTCACTTCAAAATCGCAACTATCTAACCAAATCATCACAAATCTAGTCAGATGACCAAAATTAGCCAAGCATATGCCCACCCGCAACTAACGGACACATCACCGTTGCTCCTCCTAAGAAACACACCACCGTTAACACAGTATGTTATGCACCTGCACACATTTTTCTTTCTTGCCTTTTTATCTTTTCGTACGGATCAAGTTTTCAATTTTTGCATTCTTCATTTTGTTACTATATCTGTTGTATTACAATTGATTGTCACTGCTGCGCATGTGATCGAATGCATTGCCATCATAGTATCAGCGATGTGAGTACTCCACTTTTTTTCTTTTTAATCCCTAAAAGTAGATTCAAGTTTAAATCATTAATGTGAGTTCTCCACTTTTTGATTGAAATCCGCTTTTTTTTTTCTTTTTTTTTTTTTTTAAATAAGAAAGAGCTGTAATCATTCTTATGACAGTTCTCTCTAAAAACTGAAAATGTTAATTTTCATTTGAAAGCTAAGACTTTAAGCTATTCATGCAGGTGGTAGGGGAGTTAGATGACTTTTGTTTCATCAAAGAATGACTTCCTGTCTCCTTTGACTCACATGCACACAATGTCTTTCTCTTAATTTTGACTTGTTGAAACTGATTAGAGTTCAAGAAAAAAGTTTTTTTTTTGTCCTGCCCTCTCTCTCTCAACACACCCGGGGGGGGGGGGGGGGGGTCTGTGGCTCCCAAGTTCAGAAACTCATCTCAGTTTTGGCTTTTTTTACCATTGGTTACTCACATCCCTGTAGTATCCAATTGAAAGGTCAAAGGTTATCTTTGTTGCCTATATCCCTTGTCTGGAATCGATAGATGTTCAATTCCGATGCATGTCCGGCCACGGTAATGCAACTGACTAGCTGGAATAAAAGAGCTCATTCAAATCATGTGACAACATTTTATTATTTGTAATTTTTTGCCACAAGCCAGAGTTCATATCTATAACATTGAAATCTTGGTGGTTGTTTCGATTGATACACAAGTGAAATATGGCAGTTAAAAATAAAATAACAGGAAAACTATTTGTGTACACCAAAAAATGTGGAATTCTTATAGTGACCATCTTCATCTCTGCTCAATCTTGTAACCAGCTAGAATCTTCCCTTTCTCCAAAGTTCAGCAGCTTATTTAGATATTTTCCTGTTTGATTATCTCGCTCTAAAATCTTTTAGGTTTCATGAAATTTCAGCTGATATTGAAAGAAAGTGGACATAAAAATATATCTTGGCACAGTGCGACAGCTTGAAGTGGACAAGATTCTTTATAGAGGGAATAATATCTCACATTTCAAATGAGTGGTATTTTGCCAAGAATTTCAAAAGCCAGATGGAGAGTATATCCCAGAATTAATATATTTTTGTTATTTAAATTATAGCTGACGCACCCTGTTTCTGTGACTTCATGTAACGTTCGGACAGGTCTCGGAAGCGCTCGAGAGTTGATGAAGCAAAAACTGACGAACGCTAAATAGAAGACTGGCAGGTGATAATTTCAGACAAAGAAATTCAAAGGAAAATACATAGATAAAAAGAAAGATCGAACAAACCATAGCTAAACAACTGTTAATAATTAGATGGTCATTTTTTTTTCTCAAAGGAACCATTGTTAATAAAAAAATTTGAAATAAATGGTTTATTTTCTTATGCACCAGAAAGTTTCAAAAGGTGATATTTTTTTTTAACATTAACGACAAGGTAGATAGTTGCCATTTATTGTTTTTTTTGTTGTTTTTTTTTTTTTCGATACAAGAGAACTTTACTGGCAGAACTCAATTAGTCCTTCGGGAGATTCAACGAGCTGGCAGAGATGATAGAAATTCATTTTTGTTATTGAACGCGATTAATTTCTTATACCTGCTGCAATCTGATTGCCTAATAGTTTTGTCAACTCCCGAATGTTGGCTACGCAAAGTCACGGAAAGATGGTGCGTCAGCTATAAGAGTACCAAAATATGTATTTTTAACATGCAATTCGACAGTATTTTGTTAATATCTAAAATCATTCATCCCAATAGTTCAGAAAATAAATTCAAACTTCCTAAGAATTCCACCCAGGCTGGCCAGGTAAATACAGGTAGTCTATTATATAAAGGGAAGTTGTATGTCTGGCTAAAGTCAAAACTACACAAGACACATCCACAAAACTCGTATATTCGTTTTCACATTTGACTTGGACAAAATATAATACTTGTTTTTTTTCATATTCATGTTATTCTCTTAGTAAAAAAATTAAAATACTTCCAGTCAATGTTGGTTAAGTATATATATATACATATTTTTTTTAATGAATGTTACTCCAGACAAGGCATAAAGCCACTTGATGTAAGGAGCTAAAAAAAAAAAAAAACTACTTCAAGAACAAAAACTAGCTAACAATAAGTGTTAGATGGATATATTCCGACCCAGAAAACAGCAATTCTTCCCCCTTTGTCAGAAACATCGCTCATGGAATGTGAGGACTAAAGGACAAAATAAGGGAAAAAGCTAGTAATTATTAATATTACATTGGTGCAAGAAAAAAAAACATGTAGAGCTATGCCTGCACCTCTGACCAACTGTCTTACCCCAAACGCATGTCTGGTGCTACCAGATCAGGCTGTCTGAAGATACCAGCTTCCTGACTTCAATTCACCAAACATTTGTTTTTTTTCCTTTCCCTTTGCACAACTCAATCGTGTTCTTCAAAGCTAAAAACAAAAATATTTTACTTCTACAAAATAACCAAACCAAACCCCATAAATAAATATTTGAACATCTAAAGAACTTGAAGCATATAAAACTTTTATCAAAATGACCTGATTCGGCATTAAATAAGCCGAAAAGGGTTGTTATGCCATAAAATAAAACAACCAAACCAAATGCATGTGTTGTGGGTCTTCTTTGTGTTCATCTTCAAACACTCCTAGATTGTTCAGTGTGGTTATCTTCCAGTGTCCCCTTAAGACTCGCATGGATTGAACAAAAGGTAAACCAAACACTGTTCTCTGGATTGAGTACACTGTATGCTCTTCTCAGAGTACAGCCTAGTTACTGGCAACATCCCCACCTACAGCTTTGTAGAGCTATGCCCACGCCTCCTACCGACCGCTTTATCCCAAACACGTGCTGTGGTTCTTATTGGCTGCGTTGGGATTTTCGTGTAGTCTGTGGACGCAACACCACAGTCCACAATTTACATGCATAATAAAAGCAACTGTCAGACACATGTCTTTGTCATTTGGATTTTGTAGGTTATGTCTCTGTGTCCGAGCCAACTCTCCATCGCTCGCTTTCTAAATCTCAGTGGCCCCACCTGTCGGTGGGGCCACGAATTCGCCGACTGCAACCCCATGCAGAGGGATAACACCGCCACCCACCCTTACCCACAAAAACGAGGCCACCTGTAGGCCGTGGGTGGTGACCCGTGATGCCTTAGGACGAGATCCTGGTGGCTGAGCCATTCTTTCACTTTAGCCCTTATTTAGCCTAGACGGGAGATCAGAGAAGCCCGATCAATCGACTGGTCACATTCTGCTCTAGTTTCTATAAGTTCATCCACAACCATATAATTCAATTTGATTTTTTTTTTTAAATCAAAACCTTATTTCTTCTTTTTATTTTTTTCCTCAAAAGATACTAGAAGGTGGTGACCGAGGGTCAATCGTGATGAGAACAAAGAAGATTACCACTGCCAAGGAGTAATGTTTGCTCTCGGAATACATTGTTCTTAGAAATGTATTCTGGGAGTAATAATGGTACCCTCTCTGTAACATTTCCTTCTAAGAGTAATATTTTCTAAGAGCAATATATTCCAGGAATATAAATAATTATCCTCCCTATAGAATTATCTTTAACAACTTCTTTTTGCCATTAATAACCCATAGATGGTTGATATGCCGTAAAATAAACCAAACCATGTAATATCTGAGCTATGAATAACTCAACCCCTTCCTTGTCTCTCACCATGATCGTTCTCCATCGCTATTCTTCCTCTAACCTATAAATATATCAACTTTCCACCAGAAATCATAGACATCCGCTTTTTCTCAGTTTACTTCCCCGAAAACTAGATATGTACGATTTCTTTCTCATCCTTGGGAATTCTCTATCGTGACCCCCCCCCCCCCCCCCCGGTTTTTAACAGCTAATTATTCATGGTGTCACTTTCTCAGTGTGGCACAATGCACTTTTTAATGCCTTTTAAACGATCGCTCAATTTTTAGCTAGTCTCTCCTGGTGGTTCTCGTGGGGCGGGGCACTATAGTATCACACACACATGTGAAGTTGTCTTGTAATATTATTAACATACACTCACAGTCTAGACATGGTCGAATTGATAGATGAACTATCTCTAAACATGCAGCACTTCTATTCCAAATTTTCTCCAGAAAAATTACTTCATCTTTTATCATGTTACACGATGTAATCTACTCGGTCATGGTCATTTACACAAATCTCTCTCTCTCTCTCTCTCTCTCTCTCTCTCTCTCTCTCTATCTATCTATCTATCTATCTATCTATATATATATATATCATTCCTCATCCTTCAGTTTAGTAGGTACCAGAAGAGTCAGCACTAAATATGCATACAGATATTACACTTTGATCTTAGCCAGTTTTCAGGTTGGAAACATCTCATCTGATAAAGGGCAAGTAACTCTGTCATTATGATGGCACATGACTAGAAAACAGTTACATTTATTTTATTTTTACAATCAACTCCATGGGTTTTGGTTTTATTCAACTAGCTCTATCTATCAGGCGGTATAGCCTAGGAGTAAGAGAAAAATAAATTTCATAAAATTATTTTGTGAAATTGGAATTTTTAAAATGTTTGTCTTTGTTGTTGCTAGGCAATTAATATTAAAGAAAAAGTTATGTGGATGCAAGAAACAATACCAGGCATAATTTAATCAATATTTATTTTTAAACACTAATGGGAGAGAACTCGGTATAATTGCACACAATATCTTCCCTTTAATCTTACTTCAGTGAGAACGGAAAAATGTCTCCACTCTAGCAGTTTTCTTAGCTGGAATAAGTATTTTTCAAAAAATTAAATAAGATAGTGGAAGGAAATTTGTTTTATATTAGGCTAGTCCGAATCAAGTATTGATGTGACGGATTGCTATTTCAGTCAAACTTGAAAATCCTACAAGATAAGATCTCAAAATATTTCTAGTGTTTTTTTTTTAATTATTTGTTATTTGTCTTTTTAACTGTCTTCTCCTCTCAAGCCTTTAAATGAAAGTCGTTGCACAAACCATATACAATATTACGGCAAGGAAAACAGACGTTTGTGACATTGGGGGGGGGGGGGGATTGAAAAAGTATAAAAACGAGAGGAAATAATTAAAGAAAAAAAAAAAATTTTAATTAAAAAATTCATGAATATACTAATATACGATATTAATATCCAGATCAAATTAAATATTTAATCTGATAGTTCCCAAAAATGCATTCATATTTTTATTTTTTTGAACCATTATTTCTGAATTGTAAAAACGTCTGTTATTGCTGTTTTTAATCTGATCTGGCAATTTGTTTCAAAAATATATTATTCTATTAGTGAAAAAATCCAATTCGTTAGATTTTGTTTTTTAACTTTCCAGATTGAAAAGTCCTTCCTAGTTAGAAATTCCTTTAATTATTTACAAGATTTCAATTAAATCACCTCTCATTCTATCTAGTGAAATAATTAATCCTAATTTTTTTCTAATCTCACCGTGTATGACGTTTGCCTGTGGCTTTAGGCCAACTTTTTTTTTCCATGTAAGTCGCTCTAGACATGAAGCCACTCGATGTAAGGAGCTAAAAAGAACGAAAGATGATTAACGCAAAGAAAGGGAATGCCTACTGACCTTAGTCTTGAAAAGACTAGAGTTACATGGTAGGAAGAAAAACAGTCAGTCAGAAGAGTCAAACCAGCTGGAACAAAGGAAGCCGGGAAAACATCCGACAATTCTGAAAAACACATGCGATAATAGTACTTATAGAAGAGATTAAGACTAGAAAACGTGTTTGAAAATAGTATGATTTCAGAAATTAAAAGTTATTCAACTATTCAGAGGCATTCCTCTCTCTCTATGATGGTCAGCCAGCGACTGAGGACAAATTTTAATTTTAATTTTAACACCCCCCACCACCACCACATGTTCGTATGAGAGTTCAAACCAGATCTTGTGTTGGCAACAATATTTGGGGATTCCTTTTTGTTTTTACCAATAGGCATAACTCTAGCCTATAATAACTTTTCAAGGGAGATAAAACTACAGAAGTCCCTACAATTTATTTTTCCTCTAATAGTAAAATACTACTAAAGTGTTCTAAAATTGAATGACCTTGTACCATAACATGTTAATTTGAATGTTTTTTTTTAGAGAAATCAAAATGTAACCCCTTTGAGTTGAGAAAGGAATAACTGAAATTTGGTATTCATATCAATTGAGTGAGTTCACGTTGGTCATGTGATGGGGAAGGGATTTTTAGGTTAGATAAGTAATTTGAAATGAGAAAAAAAAAGAACTTGCTGAGCAGATTTCAACTATGGAAGGATGTCATAATTTACACTATTTGATCAGGAGTAACTGTTACAGAAGGGATCGTCGTGTGAACATTTATTCCAGCTCGCTGTCTGCAAAACAAGGCTGACATACTGTGAATGCTGCAAACGGAGAAGGGGAAACAACAAAGGGCCAACGATATGCTCATATTTCTTTGTGACAAAATATGTGGTTACAAATTCTTCAGTATATATGGTTACACATGTAACTATTTGTTTCCTCATTTTTTTTTTATTAGTTTTTATTTTCTTTGTATGCCTTCCAAACTCAATGATACATTCCAATTTCATGTGATTTTTTGATTCGGTCTTGCTGATATACAAAGAATTTTTTTTTTTTTTTTACTTTCGCTGGTTTATTACTGTCTGAATGGAAATTCTTGCTGCCCATCGCAATTCGGACTTTGGCTTCAATTGTGGAAAAACATGCCTCCCTGTGGAAAGAGAGGCATAGGAAAATTTATGCGAGACTTGCAAAAAAGATTTTCTTAAACAAAGCTTATTCAAAGCCAAAACTCTTTTCTGTTGTCTTCCCACTCTTGTTTGTCGACTCTGATAGCCTTATGTGACCAAAGCAATTTTAAGTTTATTTGTATAAATACACTCCCTTTTTAATTGGCAAACTACTCTCTCACCTCTGACAATGCTACGAGCATCTAAATCAACTTTACACTGTCTCTATATATTTACAAAAACTGACAACAGTGAAGGAAGAAAGTGAGAAGAAAAGGCTGCAACTCAATTCTAAGAAAACGGAATGCATAGTTATCTTCAAAAAGGCTGAAGTACCAAAATGCAACGGCGAGACCATTAGACAAGTGGATCCATTCAACTACTTGGGTTGTAGTATTACGTCGGATGGTAAAAGTGACGCGGGAATCAAGAAACGAATCGCAATGGAAAAATCCGCTTTCCATAGTATGGAAGGCATCTTTCAAAACAGAAACATAAAAATGAACACAAAAATCAGAATCTTGAAGGCGTACATATAGATAATCCTACTTTACGGTTGCAAATGTTGGACATTGTCGAAAGTGGCTGAAAATCGTTTAGAAGCAACGGAAATGTGGTTTCTACGAATCTCGTGGACAGAAAGGAAGAAAAATGAAGAAGTCATACGTAAGGCTGACTACAACATATTGCTGGTCAATACTGTCCACGCCAGACAGTTGAAGTTCTTTGGCCATATAATATGGGCGGATAGCTCTGAGAAAAGCTTGATGTTAGCAAAAAAAAGTAGAAGAAGACAGCATACCAAGCTCACAGATGGCCTCAACAGGGTCACTGGAATCACGACTCTAGATCTCATCAGAAAGCTCGAATGCAGAGAAGAATGGAGAGCCATGATCATCGATGTCTGCAAACAGACCTGATACCTGAAGATTTTATTTTCCTCCTCTTTTCCAAGTTATTTTTTTATTTTTATTTTTTTATATATAGACAGTAAGACAGTGGGTTTTTTTTTTTTCAACTATATATTTCAAATTGAGCTCTGAACTGTCTTTGCTCTCTCAGAGATTCCCATCCTCTGTAGATTCTGATAGCTTTATATGACGGAAAAATTTACTTCTATTTTGTATAAATATACTCCCCTTTTTTATTGGCAAAAATCGAACTACTCTCCCAGTCTTCCAAACCGTCACACACACATATATATATATATATATATATATATATATATATATATATATATATATATACACGCAGTTGAAAAAATGTCTTTCTTTACAACTAAGCATTTTAAATTCAACTCTGATGGACTATCTTTAAAAAATAAACTTAATCTGGGACCCTGCAATTTAACAATGTAAATACAAATAATTAACAAACTTTAGGACACATTGGATTTCCAAGTAAATCATTCAAATCATCACTTATGCATCCTGAGGACTCATTACCTTACCACATATCTGCATCATTGTGTATGTCATATATATCATATAATGCATAGGAAGAAATAATGACATCAATGGCTGATGTAGGGGTCGTATCCGAACCCATGATGGTTGTTTCACCTATTGCCCCAGAACCTGCTGGTGTAGATAGCTAATCAGCACAATTCTATGATATTATAAATATATGTATAAACAATAAATATTTAAAAGGGAACCTCTCTCTCTCTCATTATATATATATATATATATATATATAAAAAAAATAGTATAAATTTTTCTGGCTACATATTTGCATATATGTTTTCAAGTTGGCAATCCTTTTAAATTGAACATTAGGCTTGACAAGGCTTTGGTTGAAATGCACATATAAAAATAAATATACAGCTCTACTTGTTATTGAACACTATTTATAAACACGGTAAGATTCACAGGATTGTTTATACAATCACTATGATCAAAACAACACCTGGAATATATGAGGCTCTCTTCTCAGCTGCCAATCTACTTTGATAAGCTCACATATACAAATATATATATAATAAGGAATAAGGTAAAATAAATACCTTTGAAGCATTTAAAGATGCGATATCAATTTTAAAAGAAAAATAAATCAAAACCGATTTTTTTTTTTTCCTTTTATAAACTTTCATTTTTTTTAGTTCATAGTGATACAAATATTTCGCCAATTGAAAACTTGGCCTTTTCAATGTGTCTGTATATCCTGATCTTATCGAATTTGAATTTTCCCGGCTTCTGTTGGTGCAACCGGGCTTAAGGGATGTTGTTGTTGTTTTCCACTTTCAAATATGAGATCGTGAATGCACACGAGATAGGTATAACATTTAGGGTTCATATTTTTTTTTTTTTACGAAAGACAGAATGGAAAAACATTAAACTCAGAAGGAATATAAAAAAAAGTAAACGGGAGATTTGACCGGTTTTGTTCAGATCAATGAACGTCTTGAGAAAAAGTGAAGATTTGAAATTTATTGAGAAAAAAAAGACGCGAAACAGTGTTTATTTGTGTGTGTGTGTGTGTACTCAATGTAATATACCCTGCCACTCCACTATCGACTTTAACCCATGCTAAGTAATACTATTATTTATGACTATTTATTTGTTTTCCCCTTTTTTCTTTCTCTTTCTCTTTCCTTTTCCCAATTAAAATATTTTTGCATGCGCTACATACTTTCACGTGCCAAAACATCTCGCTTCACATCTTTTTTCTTATGTTTTGTTTTTTTCTCAATAAATTTCAAATTTTCACTTTTTATGAAGAAACCGGTTAAATTTCCTGTTTATTTGTTTTTTATTAGTCCTTTTGTGTTTAATTGTTTTTTTGCATTGTCTTTCATACATTGTCTCCACAAATTTTGATTTTATGATATATCGTGTATTTTATCCTCATATATATATATATATATAGATGTGTGTATGAACATGTATGTATGCGTGTTTGTTCGTGCATGTATGCGTGTTTGTTCGTGCATTCACTGCACTGACTGTGATCATCTCCACACGTTGTGGTGGTCGAAAGGTTGTTGTGCGATCTTCTCTCAGTGCTGTAACAAAGACTCTCATGCCAAGTAAAAACCACGAGTCCAATTTATCAACAAGTAACAAATTTATTTTCTGAATGTTATAAAAGATACTTGTGTTTCCAAGTTGAATGGCAGAGTTGCAAATGAGATCTCTCTATCCCGGCGAAATGGAAACAGGTCCCACATAGCCCTTTGGCTAAGAGACCCAGATGGGCCATCCTGCCTCCAAGGGCACCCAACTTCAACTCATCGACATCTCTACCAAAAATCCCAACTTCCTGTCATGTCCAATGGGCCAGATCTCTCCTCCCATCTCTTCCTTCCTGGCCGGGTCTTTCTCACTGGTCATAAACTACCCGAGCACTGACCACTTGAGATATCCCTGGAGATAAATGTCAGACAGAATTATGATGGTGACAACATCCCAGTATGAGATACTTAATTCATCTCAAAGGGAAACAAACTTCTGGAGTGACCCAAATAAAACCAAAGATATTTTCACTTTATTTGTGCCCTTCCCCTCTTTCTTTTGGTCGAGCATCTAACATTTGCAACGTTCGCCATTCATATACATCACTAAAAAAATGCAGCCTACTGCATTTATATATATATATATATATATATATAAATTATTTTTATAAATAAATATTTATTATTTACATACATATGTTTCATGTTCACTAATAATCATCAGTGTGGCTTATGTAACTCTACCGCCGGCCGAATGATTTAAACTTTGGATCTGAATAACTCCAATCCAACATCATCAATAATCACTCGATGACTATAATCACATTGACGCATTCATTCCCATAAGATCACTGAAGTTAAGTGATGTTGAGTCTGGTGAATTCTTAATTAGTGACAATTTTGTAATCTCAGTACAATACACGCATGTCTTTCATTCATTTTTTTATTCTCACTTAACTCTCATCGCAACAGTCCTGCAAGGGCAACCAGGAAATTTCGGACACTGGTCAAGGCAACCACAGTAGTTACTGATAAACACAGATGCCCTATATGCAACCATTCAACCATTCATATGCCACCATTCAAGGTAGAAATCACGGTGGTAGACCAAGGGCATCATATGACGTCCTGATCGAAGAATAGTCGTGTGTGTCTGTGTTCATATTATAAAATTGGCAGACCCTTTTGGCTAAGAGAAAAGTGTAGTATCTGTGGTGATGCTACAGTTCTGTCCGCGTTCTGTGAAAGAGACTAGACTGAGGCAAATTTTTATTATTGTCCTGATCCACAGTGCCCCTTTTTGGAGAGCTGGATTTTTTCCACATTAAAAACCGACCTTGTGTCTCATTCTTCTTTCATGGGGAGGCAAGTAGATAGACAACATATGTCATGTTCAAACGTATAATTTTAAACTATTTTGTTGAAATGATACAGTAAATAATTCAATTAAATTTCACAAAGATCCGTTGGGGGTGGGGTGGGGGGGTAAACGACCGGCATGCAACAGTTATATATATACATATTTTGTATCATATCTATTTCATTGCTAAAAGAAAAAAACTTCAAAATATTTATGGGATTTAAATTTCGACATTCCATAAGACGTATCGATTTTATTGCAAAACTGATTTTTTAATGACATATTCCTTCATTAAATAATCTTTCCAAAATATAAATATTTTTTACAAGAAATTAAGAGAAAAGACAAAATGAAAGTAAAAAGACTCTCAGATCCAACTTGTATATATATATATATATATATATATATAAATATAAACAGAATTTCTCTAATTTTCATATTTGGTTAAAAAAAGGTGACAGGAGTTACCAAAAATTTCCAATACCGCAATAGGAAAAGAAAAAAAAGAACTATATATATATATATATATATGTTAAGGGAGGTGGTGTCTGATCAAGACTGCTGGGAAGCCATAAAATACTGTTTTGTTTTTAAATCACCGAAAAAGTTTTTCATGGTAAACATCTGATGATCCCTACAAAAATATTAAGATTTGCATAAATTCTTAGAAGCTAACTAATACAGTGATTACAAGATATCTATTAACTTACAAGCAAAGGAATTTTCCAACAAAGGTCTTGGGACTAAGCTTTTTTGTTTTTTTTCTATATAGTTTTAATGGTTGTAAAAACTTCCAAGACTATATATATATATATATATATATATATATAATATAGAAAGAAAAAATTCACATACACATTGTAACTGTCAGCATTTATAATTTATTTCGACCTTGTAGTCTCTTCAGAATGCTAATGGGACAGCTGCATATTGGAAATGACGAAAAAAAGAAATATTCACCAGCCAGAAAAAGAAATATCATAGGCGGGGAGGGGGATAGAAAAGGAGGAAAATCAACACACTTAAGTTAAAATCATCAAAAAAAGAAGGGGCGTGAAATATAAAGATGTCAGATATGTATCTTCAGTTGGAATGAAAAATAAAATTAAAAACATTTTATTAAGATACATCATGATACCCTCCAAATCATATTTGTCATGAATATATTGACATGAAGTTAAACTTTACCGCCCCTCTTCGAGCCGCGAGACCACCGAAAATAGAAGCCAGACTAGATGGTGTAGGAAGGGAAGAGAAAGAAATCAGTCGAAAAGAATCAAGTAAAGTTGAGGGGAACAATACAAAAAATAATACAAATAAAGAAATAAATATAAAAATAATAAATAAGAGGGACAAAAAATTAAAAGTAATGAAATAAAAAGATAATAAAATAATAACAGATTGGAAACAAAAGAAAATAGATAAATTAACAAGTTAAAAAATTTAAAAAACAAAACAATCTGTTGCTCTGTTTTCTACATTGAGCTCTCTTACTCGGATTTCTTACCAACATTATTCACTTTAACAGTATATATAACAAAAATATAGTATGTATATATATATGTATGTATGTATGTGTATATATATATATATATATATATATATATATATATACATACTATATTTCTGAAAGTCCAATCAAACTGGAGGGATTTAATAAACAAAATGATAAGTTCCAGCGGTCTGTAATTAACTTATTTTTGTTATTTATTTTCTACAATTGTAAGATAATGAAGAGTGGCAAAAATGAATCGTGGACGAGTCCATTGTGGGTGGGACGTCGAGAAAGAAAGAAAACGACTTGATGATAACTGTTAAAAAGGAGAAGGTTCCGCAGTGCAAGCGAGACTTGAAAGACAGCGGTTTGAAAAACGTGAAGAGCCGAAACACTTGGTGATCGGAGTATCGAAGTACCAGAAGAATGGGAGTTTACCAACGTTTATGGCACTGATGAAGCTTTATTGGCTATGGTACCCAAGCCCGTCTTGCTGTTAAGCTGATAAGCAAGTTGGTACTGTGAAGGAATCCCCTGACTTGTACTTCATCAAAGTGCTTGTAGAACAATTGCTTCAGTTCACACTCGGATAGACAATGCAGAGCAACTTGCTTTCCAATCTGATGTATATAAACGAGTTTCTAGCGGAAACCAAGTCTGTGACCTCAGAAAAAAAGAAAGACTTTCATGAGACAAAAGTATGTCAAAAGATTGTTTAATATGTGTGCGTAGCCGGCGTAAACCATCCGGTAATGGCAAATAAAGAAAAGCAAAGTTTTTCCATATACCTTCTGTTCTTTGTCATTCTTGTTGGATCTTACCGGGTACCCTGAAAGAACGGGTAATGCAACACAATGGCATTTAACAACAGAAGTACTTGTGGACCAGCATTATAGAATATATATATATATATTATATACATGCTTAAGATAAATGTGGTTTGGTTTCAAATCACAACAAACGACAACGCTTAGTTTTTTAGCTTTTAAGCGCAAAGATCATTAACCAGTATGGTTTAAAATAAATTCCACCATTAACGCGTGTTCAGATTCGGTTTCTATTTAAAAATGCTTATTTCCTATTTTATTCACATTAGAAATGCACTAACAAGTACCAGTTTTCAAAATTGTGGTGGACTAATATCACTTTTCCACCCTATCATGGACTGATTTTGTTGATCCACTGACTGAGACTTTTTGTTTTTATACTCCATGAATGTCTGGAGGAGGGTGGAGAACTTCAATTTCTTTCTGGTTTGCGTAAGGGGGTCAGGGTTAATCCCTTTTGTGTTAAAAGTTATGAAAGGAATTTGATTTCAGAAAATAGCCTGATTTTATTTTTGTTTTAGAAATATTAGCTTTTGCACTTAAAATAAAGGTTATATTTCTGACCTCCTGCTTACTTGTATGGAAATGATTTTTTTTTTTAAAAACCCTGCTTTTCTACTAAAAATCCAATTCTATTAGTGACGGCTTCTCTCAATTGGTTTCATTAGCTTTTTTTGGGGGCTGCATCTTCAGAAAAAAAGTGGATCCTTTTTCAGCCATTTTTTTCTCTTCCCTCTTTTCTTAAGTGTCACTTTGCAAATCCTCACTGACTAATATGCTTTTTTCTGCTCGGAATTGTTTTGTTTGTCCCTGCTGCAAATGAATTTTGAACTTTACTTTCTCCGAACATCAGTGTTTTAATTTGTCTGTTTCTGCCTTCTTGGAAAGAGCAGTACATAAAAGAAAATGGACCCAAATTCCTTGAAAGGCTTTCCTCATCCCAGTACGTGCTGACCCATTGCCATATTGAATGTCATTTTTGCCAACCGAAACAGGCAGCATACAACAAAAACCGTTATTAAAAAATGTTTTTCTATTTTATTCTGTACTCAATGGAATAAATTATGACTTGTTTTTTAATGTCTTTTGTTTGTTTTTTCTTTGCAATTTTAGTTCAATTATGCATTAGGTAGCGGGACCTCATAGAAATTCGTTGGTACTATGAACATGCATGTGTGTGTTTACTGCACAGGCCGTGATCCAAAGTTGTTCGGTTCAGTCAGTGGTGCAACAAGGGAACTCTCCCTCTAAATAAAACCATAATTCCAGTTTTAAAAAAATTAACAAGGTTTTTTTTTTGGGGGGGGGGGGTACGATGGTACTCGTTTTCTTAGGTTGAATAGCAGACTTGCAAAATGAGATTCTTGCCCGACCAAATGAAAACATAAGTCCAATAACAATCCTTTAGCTAAGAGCCCCAAGGGCCCACCTTGTTTAAAGAGACACCCAGATCCAACTGTCTCTCAGATGTCCAACTCTGACTGACTGCCTCATGCCCAGAGGTCCGGTTCTAACTCCCCTCTCCTGCCCATAGGCTGGAATATATGTACTTTAGACCGGAAATCTTAGATTTGAGTCTTTCCCAATCATCCTCATTCGACCACCCAGCGAATAGCTACTCGAGATATCCACCAGAAATAATGGTCAGCCAGTGTCCACTCAAAAGGGCTTATCTGCAGACAATCTAGGAAATTACTTTTCTCAAGTAGGTTGTTCTCAGTATGAATCCCTGTTTAAAGAGCCATTACTTCATTTCCGAGAAGAAATAAAATTCTAGGTGGCCGGACTTCAAATCAGAGATATTTTTAAGTTCTTCTATGGCCCCCTTCTCTTGACCGAACATCTCTCACCTGTAGCAACTCTGCTATTCACATGCACTGAAAATATGCAACCCGCTAAACATGCCGCCCAATGTATGTTTACGGGTACTTTCTATGTCAATCTGTATAGTTTTCTCTTAATAATAATATTCCCTTTTGAAATAAGTCTCTGTCAGGGTGAGTATTGATTTACTCCTCTCCAGGAGTTAGGCACAAGGCCAGTTTTTATCTTACTCCCACAAGTAAGATGTGACCCAAGGTCAGGTCGAAAAAGTGGGGTCTAAAAATTGCCTGGGCAGCTCCTGTCAGCATTCCCCGGTAGGGGCGCCTCAGGCAGTAAGCAATAAACTTACTCCTCCCCAAAGAGGGGAGGCGAAGCCTGGGAGGGTGGACCTCCTAGAACTGCACAGGACAGACCCATAGACCGGCGTAAATCAAGCCCCGAAGGCCAAGACAATACCAGTCTATGGGGTTGCAGTATCCATCGGAACAGATACTACACTTTGATCCTAGCCAAATACCCTTTCTTCCCTGATTATATAACACGCTAAGGCGATTTCATGTTCGTATGTACGTTATTTTTAATCGTTTTTGTTCGTTCGTTTTTTTCTAAATTCTAGTTCAATTTTGTATTAATACTGTTGGAGGGGAGAGGTATGAACCCACGATTCAATAACACCCATAAAAAAAGTTAATATGCTTATGGCATATTAACTGACAGAAAAAACTCTGACTCACCAAAAAACGATAATTATCAGAATCAGTTTTGGCAGATTTAGAGCCCATCGTCTAACTTTTTAGACGCCAAACTTTCAATTGTTGTTAATGTCTTTTGTTCAGTTTTTTTGCTCAATTCTATGCATTAATTAGCGTGACCCTGTGGATATTCTACTAATCTGTATAATTTACTGTTAATAATAATTATCAGTATCATCTGCCTAACACAAAACGAAGGGTTGACCAGTTTCAAAAATTCATTACCCTGCTCAATCCTCCACCAATCATCTGCCTGCCATGACTTCACGTACCCTGATCGGGGGGCTAAGTGGCTACTCGACCTTTCCCAAGGGTCTCCCACAGGCTAGCGAAGGGAAGGAGGCGCCTTACTGCTTCTGTTGGTAGAAATGTTTCCACCCCACTACCCTATCAAAACAGAAAAATCAGAATCTTGAAGGCATACATATGGTCAATCCTACTTTACAGTTGCGAATGTTGGACATCGTCGAAAGTGGCTGAAAATCGTTTAGAAGCAACGGAGATATGGTTTCTAAGAAGAATTCTACGAATCTCATGGACAGAAAGGAAGAAAAACGAAGAAGTCCTGCGTAAGGCTGACTACACCAGATCGCTTCTCAATACTGTCCACGCCAGACAGTTGAAGTTCTTCGGCCATATAATGCGGACAGACGGCTTGGCGAAGAGCTTGATATTAGGAAAAATTGACGGCAAAAAGAGTAGAGGAAAACAGTGTACCACGTTCACATATGGCCTCAATAGGGTCACTGATATCACGACTCTAGATCTTATCAGAAAGACCGAATGGAGAACCATGATTATCGATGTCTGCAAACAGACCTTATACCTGAAGAAGAATTGTCATTAGAGATTTTGATCACTCTTTGAGGAGGAACCCCTTCCTGGTTTCTTTCTGTCTTGTTTTATTCCTTGCTCTAGATGTCCATAATATTCCCTTTGAAAACTATCAAGAACAAAATAACTCTACTTCCATTCCATAAAAAAATTGTCATTGTCAGCTAAATATTCTTTAAATAAATAAAACAAATATGTCTTTTCTTTCTTTATTTATTTAAAATTGTAGCAATTTAGTTCTTTTTAAAACCATAAATATTCTGTTTTCCTACAGTAAAAATAATTGTCAATAAAACGAATGTCACGTGAAATGTATTTATTTAAAATTGTACTATTTTAGTCAACGTGACAATAATTTGGTTTGGGAACAATTCATTTTAAAATGGATACAGACACAATTTTTCTTTTACCTTTAACATCAGATTAATCGGCAATCACCATCTTTGCTGATCAGACGATCTCATTTTATTTAAAAGTGTCTGAAAGGTGATAACGTACATACGAACATGAAATGCTTTAGCATATTATTATATAGAAAGGCATGAACCCACAATTTTATCACCTCCAACCCACCAAGTAAAATAACGACTTGGGTTCAATTAATTGTTGGAAAAATTTGACTAAAAATAACGTTGAGCCTGGTCAGTACCAGATGAGTGACCATTTGAGAATATCAATAGCTGTATATGGAAGGACGTCGACATCTTCCTAAAAGAAAACGACAAACGTCAAAATCATCTTCCCTGATCAGGATATACATGAGACTAGAGGCCGCATGTAAATTTAATATTCCCTAGAAACTTCCTAATTTTGAGGAAGCCAACTCAACCCGCCCAAGGTGAATATCACACCAGGCAAACAGGCATAACTTTAGCCTGTAATAATTTCTCCCATAGAGAGAAACTCTCCCCCACCCCCCTCCCCGAAAAAAAAAGTAAAATACTTCTTGCCTAAAATTTTCTATAATTGAATGACCTTGTCCCATGCTAGCCTAATTTGGATATTTTTCGGGAAAATCAAAATGTGACCCCCCTGTGCGTTGAGTAAAGAACAACTGATTTTCATCTGCCTAGTCTAACACAATATTATTCAATTATTCTGATATAATTGAATAATCTTGTGCTATCATTCTGAAAGCAAATATTATTAACATGGGGTGGTTTTGATTGCAGCTATGAAATTTTCCTCAGTCCTCAGAGGAGACAACATACTGTCCAACAAACAAGGTATTTCTTCTTTTATTTTTTATTAATTCACTCCAAACAAGGCGCATTGCCACTGAGACGAGGGGACGCCCGGGGAATAGACAGCTTTTGCCCCAGAGAAAAGAGATTGTTACACTTTTGCCCCGGGTAACCCCTGCTAGTCTTCTATTATATAAAGCACAGTTGTCTGTGTGTGTATGTTCAGCTAAAACTAAAAGAAGTACAAAACAAACAACCACAAAGTTAGTATTTTCTTGATCGACGTTGCTTTGGATGAATAATATTTCAAATTTAGAAAAAATTATTCATTCTTTAATCTTAAACTGGTGCAGATTTTGTCAGGGGAGGTCGGTTTTACTGCCATTTTATGTACTAAGTAAAGGGAAGTAAGTCTGATTTTTTATCAAAGAGTTAATTCCCTTATGCCGACTTATTCCTCGAGGAATCTATATAAGGGGGAGTTGTCTGTGTGTATGTCCAGAGAGGGGAATGGCCGGAGAAGAAAACAGGTGAGGCGGAAAGATAGAGAGAGGTAAAGATTTTTTGCCCCGGGCAGTATAATAGAAAGGAAAAGAATTCATCACCAGCTGACTAAGTATTTCACCTAGTTTCAGTGTTGTTTTTGGAACAACTATCAATAAGAATGAAGGGAATGGTTCGATGGAACTTTCCATTTAGAAAATAATAATTAAATATTTAAAAGAGAAATTGACTAATTTTATAAAGAAATAACTTTTTACCCAAAAGTTGTCTACCTTGCCTCAAAGAGATTTTTGAGCAGAGTTATGTCCCTTGTATTCCACCAAAAAAAAATTGGGGGGATAACATTCAATGGGCGTGTCGCACATCGACTACAATTAATTACATCCTCATTATAAAGTAATTCTTTTTAATTTGTAAATATATAACAAATAATTATATTTGTTGATCTATACGGAAGCGTTTTTATCCAATTTATTCTTCCTATTCGTGTCTTACCACTCACAAAGACCACATTACTTCAGGAAGTAAATTGTTCTGCCCCCTTCCTATTATGTATTAGTTTGTTTCATGGTGAACGCAAGGGAATAAATATTACAGTATTTTTTATCATAACCAGCTCGAGGGTCATACAGAATATGATGATGTAAAGTTTATAAGTATATCCGTGGTGTTTCTGAGTGTTGGCTGGACAGACAGACACAAACGGAAATACAATTTTTCTTCTATATAATAGACTAGCCAAAATATTCTCCCTACGGTCGTATATTTTAGCTAGGCTGCCGCGTCCCTTCTTGCTGTAACTGAAGAGTTCCACAGTCATTCGAGCGGGTTCAGTGGATTATTTAAGTGAGTTAATTTGAAAGACTTTCATAAGTTCAGTGAGTTAGCTCAGTCAGTAACGGCTAAGACTGCAAGCCTCAAGTTCGTGGTTTCGATTAAGTTTCATCCATTTAGTATTATAAAAAAACATTAAAAACCCTAACGTTCGGTGTTGTTGAAAATGGTGAGCTGAGCCGACAATATTTTTCGCGACTTTAAAATAAAAATACTTTTGTACCAAACTTTGTAAACACAGATCTTATTTTTAAAATAATTGTGAATTCAAAATATTATTATTATTTTAATCTTCCTCCCACAGCAGTGAGATGTGACACAAGGTCGGAGAGTGGGATTGAAAACCAGTGCCCTAGAGGAAGAGCACTTCGGCTTACAAAAATTGCCGGGGTAGCCACGTCACCATTCCACAGTAGGGGCGCATCAGGTGATTAGCAATAAACTAACCCCTTCTCAAAGGGTGAGAAAGCAAAGCCTGGGAGAGTGGACCTCCTAGAACTGTACAGAACAACCCCTAAGACTGGCGGAATCAAGGCCCGAAGGCCAATACGGTATCGATCTAAAGAGTGTAACATCCATTGGAACAGATACTACACTTTGATCTCAGCCAAAACGCTGAGAAAGAAATTCAAAATATTATCGTTATAAAGAAAATCAACTATAATAGCAAGTTTGGAGTGTCAACGCTGAGCTGACAATATTTTGTCCGACTTAAATAAAAATAGCCTCGTTACTGATTATTTTTCTTATGAAGTTTTGTTATATACTTTTAATTAACATTTATTTTTTTCTTCATATTAAATTGTTTTAATGCCAATCCATAGTTCAAGTTAAATATAAAAAAACGAGTTTGAAATAAAAAAAAACGTTGTGTGCGTGTATTTGTTCAACACAGAGAGAGAGAGAGAGAGAGAGAGAGAGAGAGAGAGAGAGAGAGAGAGAGAGAGAGAGAGAGAGAGAGAGAGAGAGAGAGAGAGGCAGGCTTGTTCCTATAGCTCAGTTAGTAAGAAGGGAGACTGGAGACCACAAGGTTCCAGTTTCGATTCCCAGTCTTGGCGCAAATTTATTTATTGTTTATTTATGTATTATTTAGTGGTTAAGATGTGCCCTAATGCATTTCTTACGTTTACAAAAATTATCTGCCACAGACAGACAGAAATCCTGACAGAGAATGCCCTCCTTATATTATAAGTAGCCTAGCTGTATATGCCCGGGAGTCTTTAATTTCGTGTTTGTTTCGCTCATCCTCCCCACCTCTACCAGCTATTGTTTTTAAGTTATTGTAAGAAAATGGTAACATTTTTCTAAAGATTAATCAATAACTGAATATATATGAAAGAAATCGGTTTTGCAATGAAATCAAATAAGCACAGAAATAATTTCGATTTGTTTGTAACTTTCATTATTTTAGTAAATCTTTCTCTTTTTCTAACTCCCTTTCTCTCTCTCTCTCTCTCTCTCTCTCTTTCTCTCTCTCTCTCCATTTAATTTCCCTTGTCCAGGGATCAGACGTTTTTTTTAAATATTTTGCAAGCTCACTCTCCTGTCAACTGTTTCCAAATTCCACTCTGTACCGTCTTGTCCAATCACTTGCTTCAGCTGGCCAACCTTCCTGCAATTCAAGACATTCGTGCTTCTGCAACAGTGCATCCAGGAGGTTGAACGCTCCACATGACTATACCAGGATAATTTTAATGCTGGGAAAATGTAGTGCTTTCAGCAAATCCTCCAACCTTATGTGCTGGTTTGGTCAGATTTCACATTGCAGATTCATCTAATTAAGGAAAATCTGATGTGTTCCCTATAGAAAGAAAGGTTAAAGAATTTACATAAAATATAAAAGTGTATTATGTAAAATCTACCAGGAAAGACAATGGAAATGTTTATAAATCTCTAAGTAACCCCTAAGCGGGATATAAAAGAAAAACCCTTAAAACTTCAAATATATCATATTTTTATGAAATTTAAATCATATGTATAAAATTTTATTGGGAAGACAATGGAAGTGGTCCCAAATCTCTACATCACCCTCTATGTGCCGGATATCTACATGCCTTCATCTCTAAGTAATCCATTGGGACAGAACCTCCTTAAAACTTCAAATGTGTATATCTGATTTTAATGAAATTTGAACCATATGTATAAGACTAATTAATATTAAGGGGCAAAACAGGAAAAGGGGGCAGTAAACCAAAGAAAGTTATATGGTGTTATGAGCATAGTGAAAAAGTACATAGTAGTGATCCTCATTCGATCCCAAGCAACGTCGGGCCTTCTTGCTAGTAATTACTAGTATGGGGAGGAGGAGAGATATTTCTTTGCAGCTTAAAATATGAATTACGCCCCTTGTATTATTTTAGTCATTATTTGAAATTGTTACAATTGTAACAATTGTCTAAAGTGGCTTTCTTTTATTTTTTTCAAACTAACTGAAATGAAAGACATTTTGGTATCGCCAAAATCTTGCTAAAGGGGAAAAAAAGAGAAAATAGCTGCGCAGAATTAAATATTTATGTGTTAAATATGATCCTATTTCAGTCTAAAGTCAAATATCCCGCTGATATAATTTTATTGGGTAAGTAACCGAAAGTGTCAAAAATGTTAAAAATCAAGGAATGGAAGATGCCCTTTGGTGAACCAAGTTTTGATATCAAATATTGACCTGGGAGGAATAAATAGTTGCTGATGATTTTAGTCGTATTTATTGTGTGTCTTTAAATTCTTTAGGTTCGATTTTTAGAGATTTACACAAGTAATTAGGCTGCCCAGGGCTATAATTTTGGAATTACTTTGTCATAAGAGTCCATACTTTTGATTTTTGTTTTGAATGCAGCAAATGTATCGGGAGAAAACGTTTTTTAATGAACGGTTACCTGCATTGGAAACTGCAACAACCAGTGATATTGTTTGTAAACCTGCAGTAGACTGCAGGTTTTAGTGGTGCATGTGAATGGCAGACGTGCAGGTGATAGATGCTCGGCCAAAGGAAAGTAAAAATACATTTGGGTTTATTTTGGGCCACCCAGAAGTTTATTTCTCTTTGAAATGAAGTGAGTGCCTCATAAAGACAAGAAATCATGCTGAGACCCAAAAGTAATGGTCATAGTTTGTCTCTATGATAATCCCCTGTTTGCCCATTGTCTCCAGTGAATATCTCAAGTAGCCAGTGTTTGGGTGGTCGGATGATGACCAGTGAGAAAGACTGGAATCCAAGATTTCCGGTCAGAAGGAAAATACCCCAGGAGATGGGAAGGGTAGGGAGATACCTTGCTCAATGGGCATGACAGGAAGTTTGTTTTCCTGAGAGCTGGGGATCAGTTAGAACTGTGTGCCTATCCAGGCCAGATGGGCCCACTGGGGTCTTAGCTAAAGGATTGTGCTGATTGGACTAAGGAGAGTAGAAAGTGGACCTTGGGTTTATTTTCGGCAGCCTCATAACTCTCGCTTCCCTTATTTTGTGCTTTAGTTCTCACATTCTATGAGCGATGTTCTGACAAAGGGGGAATAATTACTGTTTTCTGGGTCGGATTCTATCCATCTAACACTTATCGTTGGCTAGTTTTGACCATGAAATAGTAATTTTTTAGCTCCTTGATGTATCAAGTGGCTTCATGCCTTGTCTGGAGCGATTTCCATTAAAAGAAATCTTTTTGGTCGGAAAGAATCTCATTTTGCAAGTCTGCCATTCAAACTAGGAACACGAGTATCATTTAAACAAATAAATCTGTCACTTGTTTATAAACTGGACTCATTGTTTTACTTGGGATGAGAATTCTTTGTTGCAGCACTGAATGAATCGCACAACATCTTTGGACCGGCACAACGACTGGGGACAATTGTAGCCAGTACAGCGAATGCATGTATACAGGTTCACGTTGTTAGAATAAATTGAAATTCCTATAGCTTCATCGAAGTCAAATCAAGCAAAAAGATTAGGATAGTTTTGAGATCTAATTTAAGGACTTATGCGGATGAAGGATTTGTAACAGGTGGCCGTGTCTACTATATAACTGACACCACGCATACTTTTCTAGCAGCTATCTTTATTCTAGAGCAAGCACAAACATGAAGCAAGGGACATAACTCTAATATCCATACAACTCTTATCAACTTAGATAACTCAACAATAAAGACTCTTACATTTTGAAATCGTCTCTTTTCAACTGCTGATAAGACAATATGTCCGTCTTGCCGGATTTGTGCTGATTTAAGATATCAGTTCTATCAACCTTCCGAAGGTATCCTGATAATGTTAAATATGAAGGTGAGTATGTTGACTGGTATATTAGCTAGTACACATTAGCGATTAGGCCAGATGTGCTGTAAATGGAAAGGTCAGCAGAATTCAAATGGATAACCCTGCCCATATAAGCTAAAATTGTGAGAAAAAGAAGTCAATGATATTTAGCCGGATCTGACATCATACATGACGACAGAGTGAGTGGCAGGTGCAATTTTCAGCAGTTTTAGTGGATGCTTCAATAAGACAAGATGTTACTAATTATGCTATCACAAAACGATATGATAACTTAAAATATGACTCTTTCTCTTTCTTTTTTATCCCCCCCCCTTGACTTTTCAGCCACAACACGATCATCTGGTTAAATAAATCGTATGTTCTCTCAAAGGTGGTTGTGTAGTTAATTGAATAATTATATTAAACTCAAAGTGAATAGTTTTTGTTTGAAACTCAGCAATTACTTTGACGGTAGTAGTCCAATGATTTCTTCCCACAATGGTGTTGGTCTGCGTCAGTAAGTTTAGAAGTTCATCCGGAATTACTCTGGTTATTGGAGGGTTTTTATTTTTGCTTCTTGAATTCTGACTGGGTCGTTGGTATGTTATCTCTAGAAAAACCAAGCTGTTCAATTGTTTTGGTGATCGAAACTTAATTGCTGGAGTTTGAAACGCTCAGCTAGTATAAAATAAGGACTAAATGATTATGGGACACTTGTTAACTTCAAAGAAAATTGACAGAAACTTTATCTGATGGCGAATTGCTTGGGTCGAAAGAAGACTATTCAAATATTTATTCCACTCTTTTTAGCCTTGGTTTGCAATCACCTAGAGATGGTGTCTTGATAAAAACACTGGTGCCCATCACTTCACTGGGTTGGCATCAGGTAGAACATCCGGACTATAAAAAAAATTACCTCAGTTATGGAAATTACTTTCAAAGAAACCTGACCATAGATAAGTTTGGGAGTCAATTTGTAAGAGACGTCCAACACATGCCAGCATGTAAAACGGGCATTAAAGCGAATATGATGATGATGATGATGATGATGTCATATGTTTTTTGTCAAATCTCTAAAAAAACACTACCAGATGTTAAGAGATGAACTTTTTTTGTTACCAGCGTTTTAGTCATATGACAATTTTTTTCTGTTTCTTTCAGTTAAGCAATATTCGTTTAAAAATAAAAGCTTTTGTTGACATTTTCAAAGAACAAATAATTAAATACAAAACGAAAACTATTCAAAAATGTTTTGAAAAAGAAGACTAAAAAGGTTTTCGGTGAGGAAATTCGATTCGGCGTCGTAAGTTTTTCATGAACATTCCAGAAGATCCTCTTTTACTAATCTCTATCTTAAAGAGGGTTCAGTTGGCCCTTATATAGATCAACCTCCATGTACATGGGCTAGCAAACAAGATCAATAGTTTTAATACTATGTAGATATACTAGAATACCCGTCCCAGGACGGGTAAAATGAAATCCTAGAACAGAACAGTTTGCATCACTTTTATGTTCTCTTATGAAGATTAAATCAAGATATAATGCTATTAAACTTTATGTCTAGAATCCTTATTTTAATTTTGATCAAAATTCATTACATTATTATTATTCTAGAAAATGTGATAATTTAAGGCTTAAGAAGAAATTGCAATTCATTACTGTAATCTTGCACATATATAAAACCCCAAACACAGCATTTCTCTTCCTCTTTTTCCTGTTTTTCTTCCAGACTCAGCACACGTGCATGTGACATATCCTGCCTAGTTCTTTTGTGACTGAAGGCCCTTGACAGACACAACAAGAGATACACAGGAACTACTAAACATAGCAACAGCATATACACACTGTTAACAGAACTCATATACACAGTTCATACACACACTCTCTCATTAACAAAACAGGCATGTTAATATGCACGCACATCTACATGCCTATCCTAGTTACACACACGTAAACGCACACAACACCAACAAACATGGCTACTCAATTTCCCCTTACATGCAAAACAACTCTTCTTTCACCTGAACGTTCTCTAGAGACTCTGAACTCTTTAGCAACCCTTCATTTTTTCATTGTCTCAACAAGTCTCAACGAATTGCAATAAATTAATATATTTTCGTCTATTTCAAATCCAATATACAACATACCATATAGATAATTTAAGACATTAATATACTTAGCTTCTTATTCGAGTAGCTTCTTTCCAAGAACTGCAAGCATTGTGGAACTCTCTTCCTGCTGACTGTTTTCCACCTACCTATAGCCTTGGTCTTTTCAAAACTAAGGTCAATAGGCATCTTCTGTTTTTTGTAATAAGCATCTTTCGTTCTTATATCAAGTGGCTTCATGTCTTGTCTGGAGCGATTTCCATAAAAAAATAAATGAATAAATAAATATAAAAAACAAACAAAGTAAGAAACATTCCTCTACAATATTTGGTGACCTCCCGACGTCGAAGAAGACATAAAAATCATCTACAACTAAAGAAACACAACAACTCTATGGATCGATTCGGTACTAAATGATCGCGCATTCCTCTCCACGCCACCGCAACTTTGTGAACCACGACTAGAAAAAACACTCAGTCTTCTCACGATTTGAAATACACAACTTAAAGACAGCCGAAAATATTTCTATCTTCAAGCACTACACACACATTAAATACACGTGAATTTTCTTCTACAATATTTTGAAAAAGCACGGTTTTCAACACCACCGATATGAAAAGAAAAACTCAGTGTTTTCTAATGGAAACGGATACACCTTCAAAAACAAATCCGACTTTCAATCAACGTAACCTTTGGATACTGTTAGAATAACAAAATCATTAACTTGAAGCCATTTTTGGAATATACATGTCAAAATTAATTGACGGCGACTTTATTTCTTTGACGGCGAATTACTTGGGTCGAAAAAAGACTATTCAAATATTTATTCCACTAAGGGCAGGTGAAGCACTCTTTAGCCTTAGTGAGCAATCACCTAGAGATGGTGTCTTAATAGAAACACTGGTCCGCATCACTTCACTCGATTGTCGTTGGGAAAGGCATCTGGCCTATAAAATTTTTGCCTCAGTTAAGGAAATGACTTCCAAAGAAACCTGACCAGAGGTAAGCTTGGAAGTCGATTTCTAAAAGCCGCCAAATACATGTCAGCATGTAAAACAGGCGTTAAACGGAATATTATGATGATGTTAGATGGCTATATGAAAAAAAAAATCACTGTTTTCGAATAGAAGCGGACATAACTTCAAAAATAAAACAAATCCGACTGTCAATCAACATAAACTTTGGGTAACGTTCGAATAACAAAATCATTAACTGGACGTCATTTTTGGAATGCACGTGTCTAAATTAAACAAGGAAGACCTGTTAATATTTGAACTTTTCTTTAACAGCTGTGCTGAAAAAAAATCTTGTCAACATGGCGTCATCTTTTTTTGGACCATATGTTGGAATTAAAATAATCCTGAAAATAAAGTTCAATTCTCCCACGTGAGAATGGGGTAACAATGTGCAGATAAAATCATCAAAAGAGAGATATAGGACGGAAGTCTGAGAGAAGGAACACAAAACACAAGAATGTAATTTCATAGCAATTTAGTAAGAAAGAGAAAGGTGGAGTCATAGAATATTTACAGAGTTTTAAAAAGTTCAGTTAGGCATTGGTGAATTTGAGAGAGGGTTTGCAAAAACGTGGTTCGTGTGAATTTATCTGTATAGAGTTCTGGTAACGGCGGGAAGTCATTCTCTGTGACTGTCGTCTTGGGGTGTTGTCACAAAGGAGACCAGCCGATGTATTGCTGACTTGAGCGGAGACGTCAAAAAAGAGCCGTATAGAGGTGGGAGGTCATTCTCTGTGACTGCCGTTGTGGGCTGTTGTCACAAGGTAGACCAGTCGATGTATTGCTGACTTGAGCGGAGATGTCGAAAAAGAGGCGGGATGCTGTGTGTAAGGGTTTTTAAAGGCTGGCTCACGTGACACCTAAGGAAAAAAAGGGGTTGCAATGCCTGACAGCCAATCGGTGAGGCCCTTAAGGGACATGGCAACAGCCAATCAGTGAGGGGGCCTTTAATAAATTCCAACACATTCCCGACTTAGGAGAATAATGCTATGAAAATTTCATAGCATTATATAAAGTACTTGGAAGTTCCAAAGGTTGAATGTCAGTTTTTCGTGTGATTTTAAATGGGACCCACTTAAGGGTTTGTTTTTGTTTTTTTTGTTTTTTACAATTTAATAAACAGAGGATTTAATAATAAAGTTTACAACTTGAAGAATATATAACATGAATACAATATAATAGGTATGTAGAATATACAATTAGGAGAAATAGAAATTTGAAATCAAGATAAACACTTCTGAGAATGTTCAATATATCAAATTGGTGAGTGGGGGTTGAGCACAGCCAACAGTGCTGTATTCAAAGTGTTTACAATTTTATGTATATACCATGTGTATATAGTATATCCATATAGTAGAGTATCAGGAATGTTTGAAACATTCAATAAATGAATGTAGGTTGTGGACCGTTGAACAGTAATGTCCAAAAAGGTTTTATATGTATGTATAACATGTATGCAGAATGTACAATATACAACTAGGAAAGGTTGAAAATGTTCAGTCAATTAGTGAGTGTAATTTGTGGACAGCTCAACAGTAATGTTCAAGGGGGTTTAATTTTCCCGTATACATAATGTGTATATAATAAAACATTTGTGTAGTATATAAAATTTACAATTAGGAAAGGTTTGAGATACATTGATATCTTAAAAAAAAATTTTTTTTAATAACTTTGCTCATGGCCTTCATACTAGTAGTATACATATGGGTCGTCAGGGTGATTTTTCCTATTTCTTCGGCTAGCAGTTCTTTTTGGTTGCAATGATATCTGATTGTGTTCGATGGTTGCAATGGGGCTGTCATTTGTGACCAGCTCCCTAAGAGTTGAGCTGGAGATATTTGATTTTTCTCTTTCAGGCATAGAAGGGTGGTAGTCGTGGATGAGGGACAATTCTAATGGATATAGGTGACTTAGGGAATGGGTTTGTATCAATCCATCTCCTCTCTTTACCCGAACCGACCGAATCTTATTATCATCTCCTGGGAAGAGCTCTATTACCCTTCCAAGCTGCCAATAAGGTCTAGGCTTTGCTGGATTCTTTATAAGGATCACATCGTTTAATTTGATCTTGTTAGAGAAATTCATTTGGTGGAGATCTTTGCAGCTTTCTCTGAGGCCTGGAGGAATCCATATGTATTCTGAGAATTTATTAGAGGATACTTTGATTCTTTCAATAATTCCCTCGTTTTCTTGTTGGTAGAAGGCATCGTTGTAGTCCCCATTTAATTTTTTGGTCTGTAAACAATTCACAGTTTTATCAAGCACCTTGAGCGCCACCTGATAGTTTGAAGGAACAGTCTTGTTCTTGTACTCGTGCCAGGGAAGATCTATGTTAATATCCATCGTTTTTGAAGTGTATGGGCTTTCTGAATTCTTTAATTTGGTTTTTGTCATAATCGCTGACAAATTCGTTTTCGCTCAGAGTGGAGCCCAATGAATCGACGTCAAACATCTTGATGTTACGTTCAATTGAGCTTTCATCAAACAGTTCTGGAAATGGATCAGGATAGCTTTTTTTCGGATTCAAAACTCTACTCGGCATCGGGAAAGGCCGAATAAGCAGTTATTACTGTGTGGTAGTTGTTCTCTACCGAATTCGTTTCAGTTCTCACTGAAGAGATTTGTCCTCTCTTTAAGAAATGTCGGCTGTTGCCGATTGGCGAAATGCCCGTGGGGAAGGACCATGCTCTACCCCACATGCACTCAATTAATTTAACATCTCTCATAAACTGGATGATATCCACTCCTATAAGCCCGTGGACACGTATTTGATCATCACCATCGTCCAGGAAGGCTAACTTATAATTCAAATTTTTAAGGTTGGTTTTCACCATTTGACAGTTTTCGATTTTGAAATTAATGTCGAAATCGTTGTCAATTAGAACTGGTAAGGGCAGAGTGCGATCCTTATCCAGATGGACTCCTAAAACGACCTCATCCAACTTCTTTTTCTTTGTACCCAAGAATGTGTTCACTTCATATTCCACGGGAGTCAGAGATTCTCGCGAGCATTTTAATTTTTCGACTATTTGTTTCGAAAAGTAGGACCTCTGGCTACCGGTATCAAACAAACAGTTAAATTTTTGTTTTCGTTTCCCCCTGGACACTGCAATAGAAACTATTAGCAATATAAAAGGTTGGTTCAGGGAGTGACTGCTGGCACATACATTTGTGGTTGCTGATGACTTTTCTTTCCTCCCTGCCTCTTCACAAAGGGGGCTCACATGCCCTCTGGAATCACACTGCATACATTTAAAGGGTAGTTTGTTTCGTTTTCCCGGGTAGTCCTTACTTTTATGACCGGAGCCAGTACACGTGAGACAAAGGTTAAGCTCCTTGCATCTGTGTTTTCTTGATTGGACATCAGGGTACTCCTTGCAACGACTCATGGAGTGCCCCTCTGTTGAACAGAGCTTACAGTATGTTCGGATTTTATCTGACGTTGTCGCAAAGTTTTCCAACACAGTAGTATTTTTTTCCTCCTTGTATGAATCCTTTTTTTTTCTCCATCCCAGTCACGTGGCTTAGTACCATCTCTGTCCGAACTGTAATGATTGTAAGTTTCTTTATGCCAGTCTTTACTAATGTTTTAATGGCTTCATTATAGTTGTCGTAAATATCCCTCATCGTAGGGTAATTGGTGCCTACTTTGTGGACCAACTCCCTCTGAAGAATACCCGGCAATTTCGAAAAAATGATATGACTCACCAGCTTGAAACCTGGAGTATTCTCCTAAAAAAAAATCCAAACTGTATGATGATCTGAGTTCCGACAAGTCAGCCCTCCTTTCGGACAAAAAACGCTTCACATTTGTGAAGTTTGGGGCATACCTGGGAGATGCGTCCAGTAATTGTTTGAAGATTTTATCAACAATGTATGGTACATCCAGAAATTCATCAGTCAGAAGTCCTATCGCCACTTCGTAGTTACTATCTTCCAACGTAAGGTGGGAAATTACCTGGCCAGCATATCCAGTTAGGTAGCTCTTCAACAAGGACAACTTTGCTTTTTCTGAGGAGACAGCGTTAACGCAGTTATAGAACTGTGATAGGAAATTTTTAAATTCAAATTTGTCCTATTTCATCGTCCAGAAAGCCGCTTGTTTCAAGGTTTAAGTCTGCCTTATGACACGCTTCATAGACCTTTTGATTTATTGTAGCGATTTCCGCTGAATTTGGCACAAGTTAGCCGGGGGACTGAAACGAACGTTTGGTTGTTATGGTTTGGCAATCCAACGGCCTCCTCAGAACTGCCGTATTCGATGGAGATAATAATATCCTTATGTTGTCCAGCTGATTGTTAACTTCGTTGTAAAATCTCCGCTCTTGGATTTCATCGTCCAGAAAGCCGCTTGTTTCAAGGTCTGCCTTATGACACGCTTTTGATTTATTGTAGCGATTTCTGCTAGATTTGTCCCAATATTTTTCTCATCTCTGTGGAAGCGAAGCTCCGTTAGGTTTTCCAAGGCTTCCAGATCATTTAAATCCAGGTTTATTTTTCTCTTTAAATAATCTCTAGAAACCAGTAGACTACTGACGCCTTTCGCTTTTGTAAACTTCATGGTTGAAGTGCTTTTTTTTAATTGGTCAGTAGGCCAGGAAATATAAAATTATTATTATTTTATTTTTATTTTTTTAAATGCTTATGACAGCAAGACCTTATTTACTTGCCTCCCTACGAGGACAATGCTAGGCACAGGGATGGTTTCCCATGTGCGTGATATCCGCTCCGTAAAAATAAAAGGGCAACACAAGTGGGTCAAACGTTTAATTGTTGCAGTCAAGTATTTTTCTTCCTGACTGAGGACAGAAAGTTCGTATTCAGTTTTCCTTTCTTGTGAAAAGGTAAAAAAACAGAAGCCTCACGATAGCTCACTTCTTTTTCATTTTTTAAATCCACATGGTTCTGGGAATAGTTTCTTTTTAATCCACGTGTTTCAATTTATTTTAAATTCTCCAATTCGGAGTAAAGTACTTTTCAAGCGTAATGCTTTAAAAAAAAAAAAAAAAAAGAACGTTCCCAAACGTATTTTTTCTTATATTATTATTTTAGAAAAATAAACGCCGAGACTTAATTTTTCTTCTTTTTTTCAATCTTCGGAGGGAAGGATTTGTAAGGGGAATGATGAAGAGGATGAAAGGGGTTATCCTTTTATCTTCTCATAAAGAACGGAACAAGGAAAATTATTTCTGTAACTATAACAAAAAGGGGTTTTATTAACTCAAGGTTACCTATACCGTTTGGTATAGGTAGAAGAGAGCGGGACAGTGTCCGTCTGGGGAAGAGGAAGAATATATGAGTTCTTAGGGCTGCCCGTGATATTCTTCAGGTGAAGATGGTAGTAGTCGTCAAGTGGCGACGGCGACAGGAGAGAGAGCGTTTCCTCGTTCCTCGCTGGTGCTCTCTGCGATGTGTCCAAGCTGGTGCCAGGAGGTCGTCTCTTCTTTTTCTTCGAACCCTAAGGGGATATAAGTAGTCCCTTAGGGAACTAACGATATTACTGCGCCCTGTGATTTGATTGGACAAGCAAGCTCACAAGGACAGTGATTACGCATTCAAAAGTTGTCCCTATTGGTGACTGCTACAGATTTACTTTGTTTTTAAAGGTAACGCGACGAAATCACCCGTTCTTTTTTTTTTAAAGCAAGGACGTATTTTTTGTCTGCCCACGCGGTTCAATCATTTTTGGTTTGTTTTTTTTTTCGTTCAAAAATGGTGAGGAATGTAACACGTTTTTTTGTTTTTTTTTAGAAATAATTTACGTGTTTTTTTGTTTTCAAGGAGATATCTTTCTCTTATCCTTAAAAAAGGACCTATGTATGTTTTTTTTTCTGTAGAAGAGATTTTTTTTTTCTTAATTAAAGAACAAACGTGTTTTTTTTTTCGTTCCCTTCTGCAAACTAATCGCCTATATATCCTGCACGTTTTCGCAAAATGTTGGGATTAAAATAATCCTGAAAATAAAGTTCAATTCTCCACGTGAGAATGAGGTAACAATGTGCAGATAAAATCATCAAAAGAGATATAGGACGGAAGTCTGAGAGAAGAACACAAAACACAAGAATGTAATTTCATAGCAATTTTAGTAAGAAAGAGAAAGGTGGAGTCATAGAATATTTACAGAGTTTTAAATAGTTCAGTTAGGCATTGGTGAATTTGAGAGAGGGTTTGCAAAAACGTGGTTCGCGTGAACTTATCTGTATAGAGTTCTGGTAACGGCGGGAGGTCATTCTCTGTGACTGCCGTCTTGGGCTGTTGTCACAAAGGAGACCAGCCGATGTATTGCTGACTTGAGCGGGCTCGTCGAAAAAGGGGGTCGGGTAACAGCGGGAGGTCATTCTCTGTGACTGCCGTTGTGGGCTGTGTCACTGAGAATGCCAGCCGATGTATTGCTGACTTGAGCGGAGACGTCAAAAAAGAGCCGTATAGAGGTGGGAGGTCATTCTCTGTGATTGCCGTCTTGGGCTGTTGTCACAAGGTAGACCAGTCGATGTATTGCTGACTTGAGCGGAGATGTCGAAAAAGAGGCGGGATGCTGTGTGTAAGGGTTTTTAAAGGCTGGCTCACGTGACACCTAAGGAAAAAAGGGGTTGCAATGCCTGACAGCTAATCGGTGAGGCCCTTAAGGGACATGGCAAAAGCCAATCAGTGAGGGGGGCTTTAATAAATTCCAACACATACGAATTTCGTCTCTTTTCATTATTCCAATTTTTTTTTGGGGGGGGGGGTCCTTATTCCCTGTATGGCCCCTTTTTTGTGCAAAGCAAAATCTTTCACATGAAAATTTACCAAAATTAAATTATCGAGACTGGTGAACAGACAACAGATAGAGTTGAAAATTCCACACACCACCAAACTCGAAACACGTGCTACGAAAGAATATACTCTCAGGTCAGCATCGCGTTTCAACCAATCATGCTGATTTACGCATCTTGCTTCAAACGAGAATATAAAAAAAAAGAACGACTTCCTAGACGCTTGAGCAAACAGTTAAACTTTGGAACCAAACTAGCCCGCAAGACAAACAGTCTGCACAGTATAATTCGAATTTCAACATATTGTCAATAATATAATATCAAACTCGTCAACGCGACAACAAAACCTTCAGATTTAAAACTTGTCTACCAGACAGAACAAGGAAAAAAATCTGTTGCGGGACCGACCGACCGACCGACCGACCGTTGGGGTTGGTGTGATCGATCGGCCCCAACAGCTAAGAAAAGGTGGACACAGGCAAGTAACGGCAATGGCAAAGAAGAGAGGACAAAGACTGGTGATCAGTTTAAAGAAAAGGATGTTTATTTACCATATGGTAATAACAAGTGAAGTGAATTGAGATGGCGTTGCTGGATCAGGAGTGGTGCAGGAGCTCAGGACTGCAGGGTGCTGGAGTAGTTGGAGCAGGAGAGTGCTGGTGCAGGAACTCGGGACTGCAGGGTGCTGGGGCAGTTGGAGCAGGAGAGTGCTGGTGCAGGAACTCGGGACTGCAGGGTGCTGGGGCAGTTGGAGCAGGAGAGTGCTGGTGCAGGAACTCGGGACTGCAGGGTGCTGGGGCAGTTGGAGCAGGAGAGTGCTGGTGCAGGAACTCGGGACTGCAGGGTGCTGGGGCAGTTGGAGCAGGAGAGTGCTGGTGCAGGAACTCGGGACTGCAGGGTGCTGGGGCAGTTGGAGCAGGAGAGTGCTGGTGCAGGAACTCGGGACTGCAGGGTGCTGGGGCAGTTGGAGCAGGACAGTGCTGGTGCAGGAACTCGGGACTGCAGGGTGCTGGGGCAGTTGGAGCAGGAGAGTGCTGGTGCAGGAACTCGGGACTGCAGGGTGCTGGGGCAGTTGGAGCAGGACAGTGCTGGTGCAGGAACTCGGGACTGCAGGGTGCTGGGGCAGTTGGAGCAGGAGAGTGCTGGTGCAGGAACTCGGGACTGCAGGGTGCTGGGGCAGTTGGAGCAGGAGAGTGCTGGTGCAGGAACTCGGGACTGCAGGGTGCTGGGGCAGTTGGAGCAGGAGAGTGCTGGTGCAGGAACTCGGGACTGCAGGGTGCTGGGGCAGTTGGAGCAGGAGAGTGCTGGTGCAGGAACTCGGGACTGCAGGGTGCTGGGGCAGTTGGAGCAGGACAGTGCTGGTGCAGGAACTCGGGACTGCAGGGTGCTGGGGCAGTTGGAGCAGGAGAGTGCTGGTGCAGGAACTCGGGACTGCAGGGTGCTGGGGCAGTTGGAGCAGGAGAGTGCTGGTGCAGGAACTCGGGACTGCAGGGTGCTGGGGCAGTTGGAGTAGGAGAGTGCTGGTGCAGAAACTCGGGACTGCAGGGTGCTGGGGCAGTTGGAGCAGGACAGTGCTGGTGCAGGAACTCGGGACTGCAGGGTGCTGGGGCAGTTGGAGCAGGAGAGTGCTGGTGCAGAAACTCGGGACTGCAGGGTGCTGGGGCAGTTGGAGCAGGACAGTGCTGGTGCAGAAACTCGGGACTGCAGGGTGCTGGGGCAGTTGGAGTAGGAGAGTGCTGGTGCAGAAACTCGGGACTGCAGGGTGCTGGGGCAGTTGGAGCAGGAGAGTGCTGGTGCAGGAACTCGGGACTGCAGGGTGCTGGGGCAGTTGGAGCAGGAGAGTGCTGGTGCAGAAACTTGGGACTGCAGGGTGCTGGGGCAGTTGGAGCAGGAGAGTGCTGGTGCAGGAACTCGGGACTGCAGGGTGCTGGGGCAGTTGGAGCAGGAGAGTGCTGGTGCAGGAACTCGGGACTGCAGGGTGCTGGGGCAGTTGGAGCAGGAGAGTGCTGGTGCAGAAACTTGGAACTGCTGGGTGCTGGGACAGTTGGAGCAGGAGAGTGCTGGTGCAGGAACTCGGGACTGCAGGGTGCTGGGGCAGTTGGAGCAGGATAGTGCTGGTGCAGAAACTCCGGACTGCAGGGTGCTGGGGCAGTTGGAGCAGGAGAGTGCTGGTGCAGGAACTCGGGACTGCAGGGTGCTGGAGCAGGAGTCAGAGCTGCAGGGTGCTGGAGCAGGATAGTGCTGGTGCAGGAACTCGGGACTGCAGTATGTTGGAGCAGGAGTCGGAGCTGCAGGGTGCTGGAGCAGGAGAGTGCTGGTGCAGGAACTTGGGACTGCAGGATGTTGGAGCAGGAGTCGGAGCTGCAGGGTGCTGGAGCAGGAGAGTGCTGGTGCAGGAACTCGGGACTGCAGGGTGCTGGGGCAGTGAGAACAGGAGAGTGCTGGTGCAGGAACTCGGGACTGCAGGGTGCTGGAGCAGGAGTCGGAGCTGTAGGGTGTTGATGCAGGAGTCGGAGCTGCAGGGTGCTGGAGCAGGAGAGTGCTGGTGCGCAGGAAGCTTGGGACTGCAAGGGCTCAGGACTGCAGGGTGCTGGAACAGGAGTCAGAGCTGCAGGGTGTTGATGCAGGGTCGGAGCTGCAGGGTGCTGGTGCAAGAGTTCAGACTGCGAGTGCAGGAACTCAGGACTGTGGGTGCAGGAGTTGCGACTGCGGTGTGCAGGAACTCAGGACTGCTGGGCGTTCGGACTGCTGGGGAGCAGGAACTCAGACTGCCGACGACTGGTCCATCCGTGGACCAAGTCGGACGTGGGGGCCTCCTGACCCCCTGGCTGAACCGTTTTTTTAGTCGAAAACGGGAGATCTCATGTAACATGTGCCAAGTTACTTTCGTTGGTCCTGTGAAAGGGATTAACTTCGATAAATAAATACCGAAAAGATCTTTGGTTGTAATACATTGGATGTATTAGTGGGTTTATCGGTACAGTCGGGAAACGCAATTGTATTCCTTAAAGGAGAAATAAGGAATATATTCGCTTGCCGTGTTTTTGCTGAGTCATAGTGAACAAAAAAATGGCGATTTGAAGCTGCTGCTGTTTTTCTCCAAAGGAGTGGCAAACAAAGGAAACGCGACTGCTGCTGCTGTTTACGGTTTTTTAAGATGGCGTCTTTTTCAAACGTAAACAGACGTCGCGGCGTGTCGGGCCCCGACAAATCCGAATGACAAAATTCATAAACCGGCAAAATTGTTCCGTTGGGGAAATAACAAAATATCTGTGCCTGTAATTTATGAGTGCGTAGTTGTACGAATAGGTTTGCGTGCACGTGAGTTGAGATTTCGTGTAGGCATCTGTGCGTTCGCCTTTGTCAACAGTGTATGTATACATTCGTGAGTGTGTGGTTGCGTGCAATAGATAAGGTGTGTGCACGCGTGTGTGGACAGTGGTTGTACGCATGTGTGCGTGCGTGAGTTTAAAGAGTCGAGCGGCCTTCCCGCCGCGAAGGCGGGGGGTGGGTAGTTGGAACGAAACGTCGTTATTGACTGTTTGCTGGAAATGAGGAGAAAGAGAGCGATTTTGCCGCAATGGTTTGCTTTTATATTGCTTGACCAGTGGTCTGGCCGACGTAGTTGGCGGCAGGTCACGTGACAACTATTTTGGGCTTTTTGCGTTTTTTTGTGGGAGTCAGTTTTATGGCCCCAGTTTTGAACTTTTTTGTTGAAGTGAAATTCAGAGTTGTTTCTGTTTTTCTGCTTACACTGTTGATAAAATATTAGAGGATGTCAATCCTATAAGTGGAATGGGATGGGGAGAGAAAGATAGAGAGACAGATAAGGAGAAGTAGAAGTTATTACCGGTGTCAAAGTGATGACATCACATTTGGTCACCATATACCTGTACGAAACTTCAACATCGCCAAGATATGTAATGTAAGTTATACATAAAAAAACAACATATTTAGAGCTAGATTAATAGCCGCCGGATTGGGTGTGTGTGTAGTTTTTTGCTTGTATAAACATATCCCTAACTTTGGTAAAATAGAAAGTATCAACTTCATCAGGGCCGCCATATCTAAAATCGAAAATTGCGAACCGATGCTAATCCCCAAAATATCCCCACTTATTTTAGGCCGCATAATATTTGACAGAATTTTTATTTTTATCATTTATGAAAACGGTTTTAATTTATTGTTTGTTAATAAATTCTTGTTACTTTGTAATATAATTATATTTAGTTAATAACTAATAACTGAACTATTTAAAAAATATTTAAAACACAAACAAAATCATTCCAATTATAAAAAAAGAAGTTTTATTTGATTATTTGTTCAAAAATATTTTCAAAATTAAAAAAATTCCAATTATAAAAAACAGTTTGATTTTATTATTTGCTAATAAATTGTTGAAAACAAATTATTATTTGCCAAAAAAAAAGAAAATCTAGCCTAAAATATAATTGGTCATTTTTCTATGGATTAACACCGGTTCACAATTTATGATTTCCGATATGGCGGCCATGATGAAGTGGATACTTTCTATTTTTCCCTAACTTTATATGAATATTGATTTACACCTCTCCAGGAGTTAGGCACAAGGCCAGTTTTTATATTACTCCCACAAGTAAGATGTGACCCAAGGTCGGGTCGGGAAAGTGGGGTTTAAAAATTGCCTGGGCAGCCTCGTCGGCATTCCCCGGTAGAGGCGCCTCAGGCAGTAAGCAATAGACTTACTCTTCCCCAAAGAGGGGAGGCGAAGCCTGGGAGGGTGGACCTCCTAGAACTGCACAGGACAGCCCCATAAATCGGCGTAAATCAAGCCCCGAAGGCCAAGACAATACCAGTCTATGGGGTGCAGTATCCATCGGAACAGATACTACACTTTGATCTTAGCCAAAAGACCAAGAAAATGAATAGACAAAACTGACGAAATCACGTGTCTTGTGACGTCATTTGTTATGATCACGTGGTCGGTCGAGTTGTTGTTGTAATGGCTGCTGCTGCTGGCCATGGTGCCTCATCCTCGGGCAGCGACGACGACGACGACTTTATTGACCCCCAGGCCAGCTCGCCGCATGATGGTGATCAATTATCGACTTACTACGGAATCCATAGTGGTTTCAACCCGATCACCGATGACGAACTAGAGTCTGATGAAAATGGAATTCCCCTTGACACACCGTGGACATTTTGGTTAGACAAGTGAGTCGCACTTATTTGATGTTGTTATGATGATGATATATAATCGCAGTTGTATTTATTTATGATGATGATCATCAGTATCATCATCATTAACTAGTCTAAAACAAAAAGTTTTTTGCGTAGTGTAGAAGTTTTCCTCTTTTCTGGCATAAATATTTCGATGATTTTATGTATATATAAAAAAGATTTCGTTTTTGTATAATTTTTAAATGCCCCCTACCCTATAATTTTCTAAGCCCAAAACTTTTTCGCCAAAGAAACATTTATAAAAAACAAAGTTCCCGTCTTTCCAAATTGATTTATTAAAAACAAAACAATTATTTTATTTTTTAAATCTAGATTATTTCTACATTATTTGAATTACTCGGACCACCGTTCTCATCTTGACTGTTATTTTCACAAAGTTTCGGCCGATGTAACCTCCGACCTTCTTCAGGTGTATCTTGTAGAACTCGGGAAGGTTTCTATCGAACTCGGGAATTTCGAACGGAAGCCTTTATTTAATCGACGGACTCTCGTTCCGTCAGCCATGACCGGGCAGAAGTCCCAAGTAATTCGCAATTGTAGAAGAAGAATGTCACTTAGAACTGAATTTCACTTTCTATTATCCATTTCGCCACGGCTCCTTGCGGAGAATTCTAGTATGGATTTTGGGAGCCTGTCCGGCCGATGTAATCTCCGAACCCCGTGGATTAAATAAAGTACCGTTTAAAATTCCGTGCGGATTCTCGATTTCGACAGAAATATTCTCGAGTTCTACACCTGGTCGGAGGTTACATCGGCCGAAACGTTGTGAAAATAACACTCAAGATTAAAACAGTAGTCCTAATAATCCAAATAATACATATTATCAATCCTCATTTAAAACATTCAGAAACATAGGTTATTTCTCTTTTTCTTTTTGGCACTTGTGCATTTTAACATCCCGGCAAATTTAGAAAGTCATTCTTAACTGTTAACTCTTTCCTTGCCGCGGACGGAACTCTCTTAAATGAAAACAATTAATTTGCCGGGGATGTTAAAATGCACAAGTGCCTTCTTTTTAATAGAATTAGAGTTAAATTGCAGTGTAGTTACAGTCGAGAAACGTAAACAAAACAACCACAAAAAGCTTATACCAAACGCAATAGAATTAAATTATCTATCGGCCTGTATACTTTAAAACGTGCTGAAACTGTTTATAAGTTTTTTTGGTAAATTTGTAGATTAACACCCTCAGCTAAAATCCCCATCCAAAAGAAAAAAAAAATGATTTCACAATTAAGAGTATTTATTTACCTCCTCTCCAGGAGGTTAAGCACAAGGCCAGTTTTATCTTACTCCCACAAGTAAGATGTGATACAAGGTCGGGTCGGGAAAGTGGGGTTAGAAAAGCCAGCGCCCGAGAAAGTGAGCACTCTGGCCATTAAAAATTGCCTGGGCAGCCCCGTCGGCATTCCCCAGTAGGGGCGCCTAAGGCAGTAAGCAATAAACTTACTCCTCCCCAAAGAGGGGAGGCAAAGCCTGGGAGGGTGGACCTCCTAGAACTGCACAGGACCGACCCATAGACCGGCGTAAATCAAGCCCCGAAGGCCAAGACGATACCAGTTTATGGGGTGTAGTATCCATCGGAACAGATACTACACTTTGATCTTAGCCAAAAGGTAAGAGTAGATCAGTTTCGCATTTAATGTATAATGCCCCCCCCCCCGCCCCCACCTCATTTCAGCGTAATTCCAACGTTTTGGGGCTGTTAATCAATTTTTTTTAATCACTAAGTCTGATTAACAAGGTCGTAAAACAACACGTAATCGTCTAAAAAAATAAACCCCCCACACAAAAACGTACAGAATTTATCTCCCACTGCAAAAGAAATATATGGTTAACCGTCCTAAAACGCTAGAATTGTTCAGAAATGAGGTGTCATTTTACGTTAAATTTATATACGAAACTGATTCCCCACTCTAAATTCTAAAATATATATATTTTAAATTTTCTTCTTTCGGCCAAGTTTTTCAGTGTGTTCACACGTAATCAACTAACAAAAGCTAGAATCTTTTTTTTGGGGGGGGGTGTATTAATCTACAATATAATTGCATTATTTTATTTCAATAAATATTCGATTAATATTAAAATAAACAAAACACAAAAAAAACATAAGTCACAGAGGTGTGAAACAAGCACATACATTCGAGAATTGGTCACAATTTTATTCGATGCTAGGTAAAAATGTCACCGGTAAAAATGCCACAAATGAATTAATAGGGAAAAATGGCACAAAGCAAGAACAGTTCGGTTACGGAAAATTAGGACCGTTCAAGTGAGGCGTAACTAGGCTCCCTTCCCTCTAGTTTTAAATAGAGGCGAAATCCCCTCCCCCAATATATTAAAATAAGCATTTTGCTCTGTTGTTTTCAAGCCAAGTTTTATTTTTGAGGGGTTAGGCTCCCTCTCTGGTTTTAAATAGTGTCGGATTTTTCGTGGGTGTTAACGAAAAACCGCTCTAAACAAAGGTCATGTTATCTAGGACAATTATCATAAAAAAAACTATAACAAGAGAGAAGGAATGGAAGGATACAAGATGTTCGTAAAAGTTAAAATAAAGTTTTATTTACAAAAAAGGTAGCTTGGACTGCTTTTTTTTCCAAAGCTGGAATAAATAAATTATTCCTGGATAACATACAAAAACAATAAAAATAAAAAAAATACATCAGGATTTCTGAACATTAAAGTTAGATACAACAAAAATTGACGCAACCTAAGCAAAGGAATAAATCCTTTTAAAACAAGAACTTACTATGAAGTCAGTATTCTTACAAATCAATCAAATAGTCTCTTTTTTTCTTTACACCAAAGTTACAATCAAAAGTAATAAAATTAACAAACCGTGCTGAAGGCCGAACATAATTTCCACGATAAAAATAACTCTTATTTTTTTATCAAACGTCTGTCACAAAGTTCTTTTTTTTCTTCTTTTTCTTCAATAATTTTCTTTGAGCAAATCCAACGTAAGATATACGTCACAAGAACAGTGCAAATTTCAAATAAACATAATACTTGCGATTTTCATCGTTTGTCCTGAATAGCATCACGCGCGAATGTAAGGAACCAACTTTCAAAGCTATATCCTTCAAATCGATCTGTGTTGCAAAGACTATCACTCTTTACGATTCTTAATCTCTGATTAGAATCTTCTCGACAGCAAAGTATTTCAGTTCACGGGAGCTACGCTCTTCAACATAGGCAATTTCGTTCCCGGAGATAATTTTATCTCGTTCAAATTTTCAATAATTCTTCATTCCAAGTGTCTGGCTTGAAACTTCTTCTAAGGTAAACATTCGTTGACTGAAGGAAGAATATTTCATACACAAAAGGCAATTCTTGCCAAGAGATATCATATCTCTTAAATTTCTTCAAGTAGAAATTCTTCACAAATTTAACGTCCCCCATGTGGACGGAGAAACAGTTTTACAGGTGTTGACTTCCTGAGGTCCAAATCTGTTCTGACTAAATTTCGCGCCGATATCAACTCCAGACACAACCAATGCATCATTGCTAAAAATAGAAATCACGTGACACAAAATGGCCTCCCTAGCATAACTCCCACGCAATATAATCCATATGACCTTCAACCTGCACGTAGGCCAACCTGACAGCCTTCAAACAAAAGGGAAGTAACCGATGACTTACTTAGAAAATATATCGAAATTTCCACAATAGGGGCAATATTTTAAAATTAATATTTAAAAAATTTTATTCTGTTGATTTCAAGAAAATAAAATCGATTTTTCTAAGTTTTTTTTCGGAGGAAGGTGTAGGTTCCAACACTTATAGTTTTAAATAGAAGCTAAGCGCCCCCTCTCCTCTGTGTTTTAATATAAATATTTTAAAATAAGTATTGCCTCACTCGGTAAATATCGTAAATAAAAAAAAACAAGAACAAATGGCTTAACCAAACGCAGTAGAACTTAGGGTTAGTGGTAGGGTTAAGGGATTCTTTGCGGGGATATTGCCACTCAGACTTAGGGTTAGTAGTAAAGTTAAGAGAAGTTTTCGGGGGGCTGTTGCCACCCGGACAAGGGTTAATGATAAACCCTACCACTAATCCGAAGTCTGGGTGGAAACAGAGGGTTGTACACCCCCCCCCCCCCAAAAAAAAATATCTCCCTTTACACCCATTTACATTTGGTTAGACACTGGCCCGGAAATGGGTGATCATTTTACATTAAATTTATATCCAAAACGGATCCCACATTATAAATTCTCCTTTAAAAAATCCCAGCAATTGTCAAGAATAACCAACAGAAAAAAAGGGGTGAAAAAAAAACAACAAATAGTCAACAAATAATTGTTACCAAAGGCAATAGAAGTTACTTTTCTACCTATCTGCTGAATTCTTTTGTAGTTTAAAGTATTTTTTTATTTCAATTACAAAATTTGGTCAAATATATTACGTGAGACTGAAAAACAAAAATGGCTGACGACGTTCGCCGACCGTCTACAAAGTCTGATGATCGTCTTTTGAACTTTTCTCCTTTCAATTAGGTAGAAAAGTATATTTTAAGGTGTTTGGAACAGTTATTTGCTGACTTTTTGTTTGTTTTCCCCCAAAAAAAGATTTTAAAAACTCATTAAGCAAACTTCAGTGATGTTTGCTTACGCCATCTTGAAAATGTAACTGTTACGCAATCAGATTTGGACGAATTATTAAAATGCAATAAAAATGCTTTAAAATACTTAAAAACACAAAAGAATTAGGCAGGTAGGTAGAAAGTAACTTCTATTGCCTTTGGTAACAGTTATTTGTTGACTATTTGTTTTTTTCACCGTATTTTCTTGTTGATTATCCCATTTTTATTTTTCAGTTGATAGCGTGGGGGCAAAGGTTACAATTTTAACCCAAAATAAGAAAGTGGGAAATAATTTGGTCATTTAAGTTGGTGTTACTAATTCAATGCAAATGATTATTTTTTAAATTAAATTAAAATCAAACAATTAAACTGTTGGTCTAAAATTTAATTTCTTGTGCGGAAATAAAAAGGCTAATTTACTTTTTAAAGTCTTGAAAATCGAAATTAAATTCAATGATTTAATCTCTGGCGGCCACTGCTTTTTAAATTTTTGGCACCAAAAACATTTTTACTTAAAAAAAAATGAAATGGGGGAGAAAAAGAAGAGACAGGAAAAGAAAAAAGAAAATTTAAAATTTGGAAAGTCACGTGGTCAGACTTGAGATCGTGTAAAATCAAAAATAATATAGAATAAAAATGAAATAAAATATACTCATTGAGGATAGAGAAAAGAAAGGAGAGAAGAGAGGGAAGGGGCAGGAGAGTAGAGAAAAGGGGGAAACTCGTAACTAACGTTTAGACGTGTCAATGTCAGGTTGATTTCTAGGTGGGCAGGAAGACATACTTTCAAGTCTGTCTTAAATTTAGGTGAGCTGTTGTGGCGAGTTTGAAAAAACATTTAATATCTAATCTTGTTAGGTTATTTTTTATTTTGAATTTTATTTTTTATTACTTTGCTGTTCTTTAATTCTAAAATTTATTTTTGTTATTAATTTATTCATTTTATTAATTTATTTAAGCCAAGAGAATTAGGAAATTTAGTAATTAAGATAATTATAATAATTTAAATAACTAAAATAATTTTTTAAAATTACCAAAGTTTACTAACATGATATAATTGTGGTGCTAGCAGCACTCGTGATAAAAATAATAATAAAAATACTACTAATATTATTAATAATAATAATATCGAAAATAATAATAATATTTGTAATAATAATAATGATAATATCGAAAATAATAATGATAATTGTAATAATAATAATAATATCGATAATAATAATGGCAATAATAGTATTTATAGCTAAATTAAACAGATGGAATAGAGGGAGTAAGGGTAAGATTTTAGTAATTAGAATCATAATAACTATAATAATCATTTCAATAAGAAGGTAACATTGATAATGATAAATTAATAATGATAATAATAAATATAATTCTATTATTATTATCATTATTACTATTATTATTATTATTATTATTATTATTATTATTATTATTATTATTATTATTATTATTATTATTAGATCGATATCATCGACATGCCAGTGTTGAAGATTTTGTACATGTCTGTATGAATAAAAAAAATCATATATATATATATATATATATATATATATATATATATATATATATATATATATGTTGATGTATGTGTTTGTTTGTGTGTATTTATATGTTTACAGACACACTTGCTAATCACAGAATTTCAATTTTCGATACAGACCCCTAAAAACATATTGCCTATCAGACGAATACTCCACCCACAACAGATAATTGAATTCATCTAGTGAACATTAGTTTCTCTTTTCTTTCCCTTCTTTTTTCTTATTCTGTTCCTTTCCTCCTGCATACCGGATGTGAGTGAGACAGGCCACCCATCGGCATTCAAAAAGAACACCTCCCCACACACACTGAGCGGACAGTTTTAACTAAAAAAACTCCCCTCTTTACTTATTTCTTTTCTTTTCCTTCCTGGTACATATGTACGGGAAATAAAACAGACAATAAACACCTCCATATATGACCTTGACAGGCGACCCCTGGTGGCTGGTTTGTGAAATATTAATGATATTTATTTTAGTTTGTCGTTTTCAAGAGCCCTGTTCACACTTCGTAGAAGGCTTGAAGAAGGGAATGGTTCCCGAAAATTTCCTATAGACTATCCCCAAAAAACAAAAACTGAAATTGGGATTTACTTTACTTTGCTTCGTCCAATAAATTCGGCACGAATATTTTTTTATTCATTCTCAGTATTTTATTCACTATTATACTTTTTTTTCCCGTTGTCTGAATACACGTATATATATATATATATATATATATATATATATATATATATATATATATATATATATATATATATATATATATATTTATATTTCGTATTGCTATCCAGGATCCAGAGTTAATTTTTTGGTTCATGACAGGCATTTTTTAACAAACAAAATTTATTTGTGAAACTGATCTTAGATTCTAAATTTGAATTTTTTCAGGGTGTGTACACACTTTACTCAATAGTAAAATCTCATTTTGGGGTGTGGGGGGAATTTAGCTGAAGGTCCTCATCTACTTTTAAATGTAGATACAATTTTCTTTTTAATTTGACCAACTGTTTTCCCTATATGAATTGTAGCCCAAATTTTAATAAACCTCATTGTGAGATTTTCATATATATCTTTTCCTTGTGCCATTTTTACCTAAATTCATTTTATTTATATAGAGATTACCCTCCCCCCCCCGAAATGACAAGTGTCATTTACATTTATTTATTTACATGTATTTAAGTTTAACACACTTTTTTTGTTTTCCTTGATTATAAATTATAGATTTTTAATAATTTCATTAGGAAATCGAAAAGAAATAATTTTTTCAACCCTTTTTTTGCTTTATTTTTTAGTTTAATTTGGTAATGTCTTCTTCCATCTGTAGACCTTTTATTGATTTGTTATAAATCTAAAAAACAAATCAGCGATAATCAAGAATAGTCAACAGAAAAAAGAAGTGAAAAAACAAAAACAAATAGTTAGTAAATAACTGTTACCAAAGGCAATAAAAGTTACATTTTTTTACCTATCTGCCTATTTTTTTGTGTTTTAAAGTATTTTAAAGCGTTTTTATTACATTTTAAAAATTCGCACAAATCCAATCGTGTTACAGTTACATTTTCAAAATGGCGTAACCGGACATCTCCAAAGTTTACTGAATAAGTTTTTCGTCCCAACAAACACTTTAATTTCTTTTTTCTTTGCAGATATTTTTTTAAGGCTGTTTACATGTAATTTGTCAAAGAAAGTAGAATTAAACATTGTTTTAGGGGGAAACTACAGTGGGTATGGTCATGGCCACCGAGAGTTGACAAGGCCAAGCAACTAACTTCTTGCCCCCCTCTGACGTCATTGTGGTTGGTTAACTTAATTTCGTGCCTTTTTAAATTTCATTTCATAATTCACAAAGTTAAAATGCCTATTGCATGTGTTTGGATTTCCAAAAGAGAAAGAATTACGACAAATATGGATACACGTAATAAAGCGAGATATGTTTACACCGACTAAATATAGTGTAGTAAGTTTGAATTTTTTTTTAATTATATAAAAAATCAAAAGTCTGAATTACTAAGTCATTATTTGATAAAAAAGTTGTGTTCCATTTTTTTTTTATTACTTTTTTTCGATGTCTTAAGTGTAGTATATTTTATCTTTTCTCTGTACTTTTGTAGATTAAATAAATGAAATAACGACATATTTAATCAATATTTTCATACAAAAAAATTGATTAAACAATGCTTTATTCAATGATAATATCGTTAATTAACAAAATTAATTTTTCTTCGAGCTATAATGATTTTTATTAACACGGGCAATTTTTTTAAACATATACAGATCTTTATTTTCATTAAAAAATGTTCATGGATTTTTTCTTATATATAAAAATATACCTTTAGTAATGGTGTATTTTGTTTACAAAAAATAATACATTTTTACTAAGATTAAAAAAAAATAGTTTCATTTACGGCATTTCGAACAATTTGGAACAATGTTATTTAAATAAATAGTAAATCACATTATTTATGAAATTATTTTTTTTTTTCGAAAATAGTGATTAAATGCTTTATTCAATGATAATATCGTTAATTAACAAAATTAATTTTTCTTCGAGGTATGATTTAATTAACACGGGCATTTTTCGTAATATATACGGAATAATTAATAATTTTTTTTAAAAACATATACAGACCTTTATTTTCATTAAAAAAAATGCTAATCTTCTTTTTCATGTTGACTCACAATATTGACAAAATAGAAAGAATGATTCCTCCAATTCTATACTGAACAATTTTTGTGATATGAAAAATGATCACATCAGTAAGAAAAAGCTAAACAGAAAAAGAAAATTAGAAACATTCTACTAAATATTTTCTATAAGTTTGACTAAAAAAAAATAATAATTCTGCACTAAAAAATATTTCTACACTAGTAACTTTGTTTGTATTTACATTATTTGTTTGAATTTATTTTGTTTTATTTTTTTAATTTATCGTTTGTTTTCATTTTAAAAACTAACTTATCGTTTGTTTTTATTATTGTTTGTTTACATTTTTAACATTATTCATCATTTGTTTTTAATTTGTTAGTTTATTTAATTGTTTGTTTCCGAAATTCATAATTCAGTTTTTTGCAGTATTTGATCGTGAATTATTATTTTCTTTAAATTTATATTGAATAAAGATCAGTTTCAGGATAAATCGAATCGTGTTCCTTTCTTTTCTTTTTTATATGCAATTTTTAAAGTTTTCTAATGCTTTGTTTTAAATATTTACAATATCGTATGGTCAACATGTTTTGATATTTTGGATAACTTTAGTAAAGGTGTTTTTTGTTTACAGGAAATAATACATTTGCACCAAGTTTTCTAATAAAGTAATGGATTTATTATATTCCGTAATTATTAATTAATAAATACTGAAAATTTCATTAAAATTGGTTGATTTCCTGAATTTTGATGGATTATTTAGTGAATGGAGAAGTCGAAATGCCTTCTTATTGTTATTACGACGGCCATTGTTTGACACGCAATGCAGTGACGTCATTTTCTAGCAAGCAGGCATGTAGTAACTCTCGGTGGCCGTGGTATGGTTCTGTAAAATTACCAAATATTTCTTATTAAATTTTCATTTTTACCGAGATTCACTAATATTCTGATTATTGTCTTTTTTGACATCCATACTTACAAAAGCTAAACGTACAAATTCAATTTTTTAGCTCTCGGTTAATACGCCGGATTACCCCCTAAACTAATCCTAACCTAAGTCTTAGGTTCAATTGAGTTCGGCAATAGTCGATTTGATTCGCTTCAAATTCTTTAGAAGCACCAAAAAAATTAAATGTAGTAAAATAAGGCGAAGTAAAAAGTCTAATGAAACGTAGAAGCGAAACAAAGATGAAAGTTTAAAAAAAAAAAAATTTCCGGGAAACACCGGGTATGAATAAATCTATTATTTTTGTAAAACTTTTGAAAAGTTTTTCTAACTTTGTCTGTTTATTTTTTCCGTTAAGCAACTTTCGTCTTAACAATAAGATTTTGTTTTATTTTGTTGACTTCTAAAAAAATAAATATTTATATACAAAAACTATAATTATTCAAAAGCAAATTTGAAAAAAAATGTGCGTGAGGAATTCGCCGTCGTCGTTGTAAGTTTTTCACAAACATTCCAGCAGATAAACCATTATTTTTGTCTTCTACGATAATCTCTATCGTAAAGAGAGTTCAGTTGGTGCGTATAGAGATCAGCTCCCATTGCTGCCGATATTCAGTTTTGATTAATTTGGGTTTTTGTATTGCCTGTCTTACGCTATTTACTTTACCTTAAAAAAAGAGTATTATTGTAGATTAACATCTTGAGTTGTCCCCACCTCCTGAAAATGAAAGTTTACTTATTATTAGTCGATTACGTGTAAACATCTTTAAAAACTCTTTTCCTAAGCAGACCAATGAAAAACTGAAATAATTAATTTTAAGGATACGAACGTATTCTTTTTTAAACATGATGAATTGATAAATTTAAAAAACGAAAAGGCTATCTAACTTGTTTCAAACCTTGCTAAACGGAGCTAAATCAAAATTAGGATTAAGAGAAAAAAATATAATGCTATTGAGATTATAGCGAGGGAAAGGGAGAAAAAAAAGGGAGACAAAAAAAAATGAATCCAATAGAAACTACATTAAGTGCGAGAAGATTTTCTCTTTGCTAACAAAGAGAAGATTGCAAGGACTTAATGTAAATAGTTTTTAGAATATATATATATATATATATATATATATATATATATGTTAATCCTTATCTAAAAAATTCCAAAACATAATAGCTAAACTTTTCTTCATATTTTTTGCATCTAAAATAAAATAAGGAGACTTCTTTGTAAAAATAAATATATTATGTTGTTTGTATGTTTCTTTATTAAAATGTAAAATGTTTCTAACAAAAAGTGCAAACATTTGTTTTGAAAAAACAAAAAACAAAAGCAGATTTCGTTTTAGATTTATGATTCGGAAAATTTAGTTCTCTTACAAATGTAAAAACCACCATTTTTTTTGTGTGTGTTTTAATTTTATTTTATCAGGTCCGTGCCTGGGGCCAGCGTTGCTGAATATGAACGTTGCCTCAAAAAGATATACACTGTAACAACTGTTCAGGTGAGTTGTGAAAACTAAGGAATATTAAACAAAACAAAGAGGTAATTAAGATGTCTGGTAAAAGATATGATCCACATAAGTATTTTCATTTATTTAGCTTTCAACACACTTTCTTATCCTCAGGTATGGCCACAATGTTATTCTATGTATTTTCAAATATAGTTGACTTAATTTCCTTAATTTTTTTTGAAAAGACAAACATTTATCAATAAGTCTCCAGTCGTACTTTTCAGCTACGCCATGAAGTTGTCTGTAGTACAGAACACTATGATATTACCTCAAGTAAATGTTATCTCAAGTAAATCCAGAACACTGTCAGATTTAAATTAGCAAAAAACATCAATATATATATACAAATAATATATATAATAATATAATATATCACCAACAATTGTTTCATCATTACTCAATCTAAAGGGAGATGGAGGTTCCAACACTCTGCATGTCACAAACCATACACTAATTCTGTATAAAATAAAACCATACCTTGTATCTTTAAACGTTTGCCAACAGTGGCCCTCGCTCTGGAATCAAAGTGGGGCCCCAAAAAACACAAGCAAAGGCAATCGATTTGAAGAAAGATCGATTTTTTATTGAGGCTGTTGATATTGCTTACATCGTGTTAGCTGTAGGGGAAAAGAAAGATTGGGACTGCAGATTTGGGGCCTCGCTCTTTACTTTTTGTTGGTCCCCCGATTTATAAAATTGGGGGACCTATGTTTTGATGCATTTCCGTCCGTCCGGATTTTTCTCTGCAACCATCCATTGAATTTCTCTGAAATTTTGTATGATGTTGTAACTTCGGTCAGGTTAGAAAGTGACTTTCTCCGATTTTTGAAAAAAAATCTGCTTAGCCCCCCAGGGGGTCAAAAGGCCCCGAAATGGCAAAAAATGACATTTTTTGCACCATAACTTTTCATCCATCCATTCAATTTCTCTGAAACTTGGTCAAAATATGGAGGCAATTGTTCCTGATAGAAAATAAGTATCGCTGACCTTGGAAAAAATCTGATTCGCGCCCCCAGGGAGTCAAAAGCCCCCTAAAATGGCAAAAAATGACCCTTTTCTCTCATAACGTTTGATCCATCCATTCAATTTTTCTGAAACTTGGCCAAAATGTAGAGGCAATTGTTCTGGATATAAAATGAGCATCCTTGACCTCAGAAAACTTCTGGTTCGCGCCCCCAGAGGGTACAATGGGGGTCAAAAATGCCCCAAATTGCCCAAATTTATTGCATTTTACACTCGCCACATCGAGTCACATAACGAGGGGGACCACGCATGCGCGGGTTGTTTATTATTGATTCTTAAGTCATTTTTTTTGTGTCTGATCATGTCGGGTTCTCAAGTCAGACTTGCTAGCTTGATGCTTTTGTCCCTGTTTCATCTGATGTTATTTTTTTTAGCTATTGTTCGCATGGAAAACGATGATCCCTCAAACTAGTGTTGGGATGATTAATCAGAATCAAAAAAATTGGAACTTTTTGGCAAATCCGTATGGGAAAAATTTGAGCCTGATTTCCGATTCCAAAAACGATTCTTTTAATTCTCTTTTTTGTTTTGTCTAAAACTTAATTTACTATTGCTGGTACTAATGATAAATATTTATTGATTTTAAAACTACAAGTAAAACTAAAATCTATAGATCATAGTAACGAATTTTGGTCAAAATGGCACAGTAAAATATGATACGAGTTGATAAATAGGAAAAAAAATGCCACACATGAAAAATATAGATGAAAATCTCACAATGAATTTATCAAAATCTTGAATTCAATACATAAAGGGAAAACATTAAGAAGTTAGTCAAATTAAAAAGAAAATTATATCCATATCTAAAAGTAGATGTGAACTCCCCGTTACCCCCCCCCCCTCCAAATAAAACCGATAAAATTCTACTTTTTTGGGGGCAGTTAGGCGATTTTAGAATCGGATTTGGGAATTTAGAACAGAATCTGTTATTGTATCGGAATTGGGTAAAATATTGGAATCGACCCATCACTACCCCAAACGCCAGCCACCTGACCTCACATCACCTAGATGCTAACATTTCCTCTGCGAATTTAAATCTCTAATATTTAACACAATCATTTTTAAATACAGGAGGAGGTAGGGGCATTATGATAAATGAACAATACAACTAAAGAAGGCAGGAGAGCATATCAGCCAAAATGTAGTTGAAATATGAAAAACAATTTAAATAAAATCAAGAAATATTTTGAAATAGATAAATCTTTATTTTCTTTTGGTTTTTAATTTCAGAGTTTTTGGCGAGTGTTTAACAATATTCCTGACGTTTCACTTCTCAGCAGTCGTTATTCTTATCATATGATGCGAGATCAGCGAAGACCTGTCTGGTGAGTGTTAGCGGCAATTGTTGAAAGAGAATGAGGGAAGAACGAAGACATTGATAATCGGGAGATGTAATTTATGTAGTTATCTTATTTTTTTAAATTTCTGTTTTGCCTTAAAATTATTTTAAATAAAATGTAAAAACATGGTGAGAAAGAAGATAAAGATGGTATTTCCCATTGCACGAGTAAGTTTTGTTGACACATACTTGTGCATCTAAACATTGCATTCAGGCTGCATACAAAGCAAGGATCACTCTATTTCTCATTCGACACTCTTTCTGCAAACTCACTCCTGAAATATTTCTCTCACTTTATGTCTCCCTTGTCAGACCACTGTTAGAGTATGGTGTCAAGGCATCTGCTAAATATCTAATATGTGATATCCATCATCTGGACAGAGTTACAAAACTGGCTACTGGAATGGTGCAGGTTCTATCGGATCTGCCCTATGAAAGCCGACTCAAGAACGTTAACCTTTTCTCTTTTGAGCACTGACGATTATGCAGGGATCTCATTTTGGCCTACAATCTTGTCAATGGTCATTACGATATACCCCAGGACCTATTATTCACCTATTGGAAATCTAACAATATATGCATAAGAGCTTACATTGAGTAGACAAGAAAGAAGGTATAATTTCACGGAAATGTACCAATAATGTTAAAATAGCTCAAAATGGCCAAAATTGGCTCAAATTAGGCTGTATTATCAATTACGTCTACCTCAATATACTTAATTGGCACTGATTAACATCATTTGTGACATTGATATCTGTTGAGATTGAATAGAACTGTCAATTCAATTTCATGGTTGTATACAGCTTCAACTAGATTTGGGCCCCTCCTTGATTTAAAGTCTCATTCACTCTAAAAAGCATTTTTTAATTGGCCCTTAATCTTTTCGAATTGCCTTCAAATGAATCGATTGTATTTCTTCACCGAAAAGGAAAAAAAGTTATAGATTTGGTAGTCAAACAAGCTTTTCTTCCTACCTTTTAATTTTTCTAAGAAACATGGGATTTTTTTACACATCGGAAAATTGGAGGGTCAGATATCTGGCCCCAAATACTCATTGAAGCCTCGTAAGACGGGTTTAAAAGGTTAGCAATGTTATTTTAGTGGTTTTGATTAGTGAAATAGAGTTAAATTGCCTTTCCCTACTCCACAGACTAAGAAATAGGCTTTTTTTCATCAAATTTTAGCCCCAAATTTAAAAAGACTGTAAAAAATTGTCATTTACCATACTGATGAACTGCGTACATTGCAAAGTCCAGCAGTATCTGTGGTAGGTCTTATGGACTTTTTGTGTATAGTTGACCAGTACTGTTTCATCTAGGTCGTTTCTGGTGGTATTATACCTTTTACCTAGAAGTAAATAGGCCTAGAAGTTGTACTTCAAAGAAAAATTATCATGAAAAATGGGCATTTTTTGGTGTTTTTTGGCTGACCTGAATTTTTGGAAACGCTAGAAAATAAAGTCATAACACGATACATATTCTGAAAATAGAACTAATACTGCATTTGTTGGGACAAAAATCAAAGTAAGGGGACAATCTGCTTAATATTGTAAGTTGAAATGTCAAAGTTCATTTTGGAAAATTTTGTTTTTATACATAATAAAAAGCTAAGAGCCAGAGGTGCATGTCGTTTTTTTTTTTAAATAGAATTTTGAAACTTAAATTTATTCATTACATTTTTCTTTTTAATCAACTGTTTTAAATAGATTATTAATTAATTAATCGATTTTTATACTTTTAATTTTACAAATCACGCTTATTCACCGTTACACGCACGCACACACGCACATGATATATGATCAGGTGATATTATTAATATAATTGTGTTGTTTATTTTATTCAATACAAACTATGACTACACGGAAAGTCTAGTAAATGTGCATATGTGTGTGTGGGTGTGTGTGTGTGTGTTTGTAGGAAACGTCTGGTTTGAGTGTATGCTTGCTTTAACTAACATGTCGATTCTATAGATGTCATGTATTGCAGCTGACCGGATATTGGAATTCGCACATGTATGTTGTGTTAATCTCAACTCGATAATTTAGATCAGGGGTCTAGCCGAATAGTAATATCTTAAGAGATTTGAATTAGTTTTTTGCTGAGCTGATCACGTGTTCAGTTTCAGAAAGTAATTTTGTTCCATTCCACTACATGCAGCCATAAAGAAAAGGCGTTGGCCAAAAGAGATCTGTCTATCGATGGTTCTGACTGAAATATATTTGCAAATGTGTAGCTAATTAATGTTTGGATAAATAAAAAAATATATATATATAATATATCTCTCAATATATAAAATTAGGTATGTGTATATATTTATATATATATTAATAGAATACTCGTCCGAGGATGGGTATAAACAATAAATATAGCATTAGTTTTAAATTTTAATGTTGTTTTTTCTTTCTTTATATATGCTTGGTATATATTCTAGGCAACAGGGTGAGTAATGTGGGCACATTATTTCTTTGCAAAGCAATGAAAATATATATGGCAATCAAGCTTGATTGCCATATATATTTTCATTGCTTACTACCTAGCTCTACTTACGTATCGAGCACTGTTGAAGTAAATACTGAAAACTGACACATAACAAATTATATCTCCTTATAATATTTTATGTGGATACATGAAGTACTAATATATATATATATATATATATATATATAAATTTGTATGTCTATACTAGGGTAAAAGTAGTCAGTTGACACAGATAGACATACTGCAGTCTCATCAGGTGCATTTCGTATTGCAGTTGCACATAACATGCAATATTACCGATTAATGTCAATTTCTCCAGTATTGTTTTTAGATTACCACTGTCAAAGAAGAGTCTCTCGGGCATGTGTCCACAGTGTGATGATATATGGAAGTGAAACATGGCTATCGAGGGTTGAGGATATGTGTTGCATGGAAAGAAATGATGTGAGAATGATACGATGAATGTGTAATTTTATTCTTAAAGATATGATGACCTCAGAAAGATTATATATAGACAGTATAGGAAGAGATGTGCAAGACAGGAGACTTTGTTTCGTTGGTTTGGTCACATTGAAAAAATGGATGAGAATTCTTGCGTTAGTAGATGTAGAACAGTTGAGGTAGGAGGATCAGTTGGTAAGGGAAGGCCAAGAAAAACATGAGAGGAAGTGATAAGGATGGATTTGAAAGAAAGAGGGATAAATAAAGATCTGGCCATAGATAGGTTTGTTTAGAAGTCAATTTCTAAAGGCCGTCCAACACATGGCAGCATGTAAAACAGACATTAAACCGAGGTGTGTATGTGTGTAGATGACTGTCGAAATTGTTGATGTGATAATTTGTTAGAATCAAATGCATTCAATTTCTTTTCTTTTTCTTCAGGGAAGATGAAATGAATAGCCAAGGAGGGAACTGGAATTTTAAATGCAAAAAATCAGATACCGTAAGTTGGAAAAGATTTTGATCAAAAAGACGTCAACTTTTTCTTGTTTTTCCTTGTTTTGGTCCATGATGTCTTCTGATTGTCTCCATAACGATTCATCATTTTTTTCTTACATAATGTTGCCCATAGATTCCTTTTCGTTGCCATAGTTTCTTTTTATTAACATGCAGGTTGAGGGACATTATCCACACTGGCAGGCCCTCGTCCAGGTAGCTGCCTAGCTACCCGCATGGCAGATCTCACTCCACACCTCCAAGAAACTCTATCATGAGGAACGCCTGCAGAAAGCTTCCACGCTATGCGATCTCTCTGCAGCAGTTCTTTCCAAGACAACTTTCGTCGGCCTCTCCCCTGCTTATCGGAGACTTCCAAATCTCGAGCTATCGAGCTGTGACCAAACCAACGAAATGAAGTCTCTTCCTATACTATCCAGATTTAATCTTTCTGAGGTTATCAGATCTTTAACACTCACATTACGTATCTATCGTATCATTCTCATTCTCACCAACAAATCTTTTTTTCCCTATTCATGACATCAATGTTTGTAAGACAAAGCTGTTTCAGCAGATCTTGCGACCGTACAGCTGCCACATCTTCTGACATCACATTTTGCAAATCCGTCTAATCATTGCGCTATTGTTGCGTTGCAATCGCTGCATGTTTGCTTTGGCCAAAGCCCAGGTCTCACTTGTATGAAGCATTGCACTGCAAACATAGGAGCTATAAGCATGGCCACGAGTCTTGTATATGACGTCAGTAGTGGCTGCAGTTCACGGAACTTCTTCCAACCAGTTTTGACTTGTGTTTTGAATGATGATGAATATTATGAGAGGATTGAAAATAATGGAATGAATAAAATTTAATTTCTTATGAGGACGGTTTATAAAAAGTATTTATTGACATTGGATTGGAAGATGACCATGTTGTAGCCCTCAGGAATGCAATCCCATGGTAACATTTATCACAGATAGAAAGTTCTTAGAAATAAACTGTTCATGAAAATTCGGATTGATGTTAGGCATGTAGAGGAAGAACAGAAAGTTTTTTGCTTTTGTGGTAAAAGACGAGTTCTTGCTGACAGTCAGACTTTTTTTTAGGAAAACTCAAGTTTGGTTGCAAATATCGAAAAATTTCTACCATTAAACACAGATTTTTGAAATGACGAAGTTTCTATGTTTCAGAATTTTTGAGATGAGGATTGATAATTTGGATTATTCGGATTATTTTTTTATCTTGATTTTTATATTCACAATGTTTTCGCCAATGTAACCACCGTGCTCTGACCTTCTTTGGACGCATCTTTTTGAACTTGGGAACCTTCTGGTCAAGCTTGTGAATCTTTATGTTACACTCGGGACCTTGGATGGAATTTGGAATTGAGCCCACAATGTAGAAGTTTTAGTTTATATTATTTTTAACTAGCAGGGGCAAAAATGTAACATATTTCTATTAAAACTTCTATCTCTTTACCTCTCTCTATCTGTCTCTTTTTCTCTTCCCCCCTTCCACCGTTTTCCCCTCCATCCCCCCTCTTTCTCCTCCATTCAGCCTATTCCTCGCTCTGGACACACACACACACATACATACACACATACATACACACATACAAACTCTCCTTTATATAGATTCCTCATGGAATGAGCTGGCATAAATGAAGTAACTCCTTGATAAAAAAATCAGAGTAACTTCCTTTTAGTACATAAGATTTGCTAACCCCCCCCCCCCCTCCCCCGACGAAATTTACACCAGTTTAGGGTCAAAGAATAAATATTTTTTTCTAAATTTTAGATATTATTCAGCCAGGACAATGCTGATTAAGAATATACTGACTTTGTAGCTGTTTTATTTTTGTAGTTTTTTACTTTTAGTTGGACTCACACACACACACACACACACACACACACACACACACACACACAAATGCCCTTTATATCATAGATTATTATCGCCTATAGTAAGAATTGAACCTTCAAGCTCTAGAAAACTGACATTTGAACTGATTGTTAACAAACACCTTAAACTTTTAGAAGCTATATGGAATTTCTAACTGAACTTTTTATTTAATACACTGGGGTAGATTGTTCTCATTCCGTCAGCCATGGCCATGTAGAAGTCTTAATCAATTTTATTCTTAGTTATTATCATCTGTAGTAAGGATTGAACCATGGAAACATGGCTTAACAGTTAATAACTTTGGTTAACAATCAGTTATCAGTGACGGTCTTCTAGGTGTTAAAGATTCAATCTTTACCACAGATGATAGATAATAAGTAAAAATAACATAAAAAGTGAATATTTCTACTCACTCATGGCTGACAGAATGAGAAAAATCTACCAGGGTTGCGGAGTCGGAAGGTACAAGGTCCGACTCGGAGGATTCCAAAAATTATGATTCCTTCAGGATGGGATCAAAGTGTAGTATCTGTTCTCTTCTCGGTCAAGGGAGGGGAAGATCCTTCTTGATTGGGGCAATTTTATTTTTTGTCCCATTCAAGTTCCCCGTTTTGGAGAGCTGGATATCCTCCACAGAAAAAACGACCTTGTGTCTAATTTTACCTTCGCGGGGAAACAAGTAAATAGGGACTGAATCTCTGAGAATTCCAAAATATCCGACTCCTTATTTTAAAGTCTTCCAATATTCAAACTATTGATTCTTCGGAGATTAAAAAATCCGACTCCGACTCTTAGTATTCTTAGGAGTCTGACTCTTTTCAAAACCTGTGACTCCGTAACCCTGCAATCTACTCCTGTGTATTAAATAAAGGGTAAAGTTCGAAATTCCGTCCCGGTTTCTGAGTTTGAAATAAAGATTCCCAAGTACGACGAGAAGGTTCCGAAGTTACATCGGCCGAAACGTTGCAGACTATAACAAGCAAGATGAGAACAGCAGTCTGAATAATCGAAATAAACTTTCTAATCTTGATTTTTATTTTGTTGTTCTTTGTAGGCTTTTGTGTGGAAGGAATTGCTTTTGGCCTTAATCGGTGAACAATTAGTTGAATGTATGGCACAAGGTTAGTCAAAGTTTTTACGTTTTGGTTTAGTCAGCAAAATATTCCAAATTATCACAAAAAAATATTTGATGCTTCTTGGTTTCATGGGACCCAAAACGATCTTAATATATTGGATTATGTCAGTCGGATTTTAAAAGTTGGACCTCAATAGCATTTAAGTTGACAAATCAAACTTTGATTCTAACTAGCCAACTATCATTTGTTCTTGTTTTTATCTATCCCTCATGTAGAAATTACAGTGCACTATCACACTCAGTGTACGTGTTAGATGTTTACAATAAAGAACGTTAATCGGTATTTGTTTCAATGGCTTATAATTTGAAAACCAAATTTTTCCAGAACAATGTTTACATGTACCTTTTTCATTATCTATACATATAGAACGTAATCCCAAAATTATGCCATCAATTTTTATCGGCAGCTTCTTTTTCTGTTAAACATCATCTATATTGAAATGATTGTAAAAGCCTAAACAGGGGGTAATGTAGCAGTTACAGGACTGAGATCTACTTTCTTATTTATTTACATGCAATCTTTTGTGTAGTGATTAGTTTGTGGTTTGGTTGGCTAAAACAGGCATGTTAAAACTCACATAGAAATACATTAGGCAATTCAAACACTTCTGCACATGCTCACGTTTTCCCTAATTTCTGCCCAGCTTAGTTTGGTGCTAAAATACAAACAGTTCCTGGACAGATGCTGTGGAGACCTGACGCTAAAAACCTCTTCGTCCCTTGCCATGGAATGGCATGATGAGATGGAACTTTGGAACTCAATTCTCTTTCTATAACTAAATCCTGCCTGCCTGCCTGCCTGCCGAACCAACTTGACTTACATTATTGTGTTCATGTCTTAATAAAGCTGTTAAATAAAGTTGATTTAATTCTAGAACAGATAGGTATGTGGTATTTATGAAGGCTGATAACAATGCAGAAAACCGGAATGGTGAAAGAAGGTATGAACAAAAACAAACAATCAAAGACAATATTTGGAGTATAAATCCTCACAATTATCTATTTATTTTTCAATAGATCTGTCACATACAATATCAGTAAATATGAGACTTACTGCTAAAATATTAGTAAAAATAAAATCTAGGAAGGTAAAACATATTTTGATAATTTCAGGAGAACAAACCCTTCTCAAATAAGAATACAAAAGTGAGACCATCCAAGATGGCTGCAACACTGAAAAGAGGACTGCAGACAGATAACAGGACCGCACTCGGGACAATTCAGTTATTATTACTATTATTATTATTATTATTTTTTTATTTTATTTTTTTTTTAAATGTAGAGAAGATGTTATTTTCATATGGAACTCTGGTGACCCGTTTTCTTCTTCATTTCAATCCAACTCAGTCACTGCTACAAAATGGCGATCTCCAATCTCCAGCAAGCATCTCATCACACCAACAACTGTATATAACAATCCATCTTAGTTTAATTTTTAGTGTGTGTAGTATGTTGTTTTTTAATTTAACATAAATTTATTCCTCACGGCAGATTTTTTAGAAAGAACCCCGTTACTCAAAATGATTTTCGTTTTACTAATGGGGTAGGTGTAGTTGTTTCCATGCTGCCTCATTATTAAAGTGGAGATAATTTTGGGTAACATTCTTCTTGCTAAAAATCTGCTCGAAGAAATAAATTTACAATAAATAAAAAAAACAGCAACTGCATCCCTTCCCCCTTACACACAATAAAAATTATGCTAAGGTGTTTATCTTTTAAAAATAATTTCTGTCAGGTTAGACAGCAAAATTGGTTTTGATTGATTCAACATTAATGATCGGCTACATACAACGAATCACGAGTAAACGCTTATGCGGAAAACTATGGAAAAATCCATGAGGGCTCAAAATACACCATGGCCATGTGAAATGTCCGAAGAGAGAAAAGCAGCTGCAACATACCGGACGTGAAACAGAGGTGTAGCAAGGCCAGAAAACAACCGACAAAGCCCAGGATCTCCAAGCACCTGTTACTGCATCACCAAGTATTGCACTTCAGATAAGGATTAAATGACCCTCAACTGACAACAAAATTGGAATTTTATTTTTACTAATGAGCCACCACTTATCAGAGCTAAAATTCACTGAAGGATATGCGTTGATGAGATGGATAGATTATCAGCTGAATGATGATGAATATTATGAGAGGATTGAAAATGATGAATAGAATCAATAAAATTTGATCACTTATGAGGACAGTTTATGACAAGTGTTTATTGACATTCGATTTCAAAATCTCCATGTTACAGCCTGCAGAGAAGCAATCCCATGGCAACATGTTCCATCGATGGGAAATTCTTGGAAAGAAACTCTGTTCATGGAAATTTTGTTTGAATGATAGTATTGAATTTAGTAGTGAGTGCTCAATTGTCTAACCAGTTGAGCTACAAACAAATAAACTGAAGAGAACACAAGAAAGCCGGTTTATAAGAAGGCTGGAATGTTCCATTATGCTCAGATGGACAAGTCCATTCTCTGAGTTCTGATTGGCTGCTAGTCCATGATTAGATACTTCTTACTTGAATTAAGCAATATTTGTATATTAAATATTGGAGCATTTTATGTCGGTAAGAGTTTGATATTGCTGGTGGCTGCAAAAGTCGATTTATATCGACACATGTACAAGTAAATCTGACTAAAGGATGCGTGGATTGCTCTCACCATTTTATGTCTGTGAAAAACAGTTTCTGATTGACTAAAGCAAATTTTTCCGTCATTATAAAAGTAGGATGGAAATCCCGATGTAATATTTTGTAAAAAATATTACATGTAGGATGGAAATCCCGATGTAATATTTTGTAAAAAATATTTTTTCCAAAGGAACACTGCGGAGCAAATTATGTGGAGAGGTGACATGTTAACATGTCAAGATAACTAGCAGAATGGATCTGATATCCGAAATCTGTAATAAAGCCAGTGTGACATCACTGATGGCCTTAACTGTTGCATTTTGTAAATGTAATTCAAGAGAGATATCCAAATCACTAAACATAGAGAAATGGGGATGGCTGTTCAAGACTCCTTTCGGAAACAGAGTGTAGACTAAAAACAAAATATTTCATGGTTGTTTGTACACGTAAGCAATCTGTTACACGAAACACAAATTTCAAAGCAATGAAATTAAAATAAAGAAAATAGGGGGTTTGTTGTACAATTTCCGACAGAACAAAAAAGGAGTAAAAAAACAAATAGTCAATAAATAAATGTTATCATAGCCAATAAAAGTTACTTTTCTACCTACCAGTCTATTTTCTTTGTGTTTTAAAGTATTTGAAAGCGCTTTTATTTACATGTTTTATCGATGCCTTCTCAGTCTTGTAGACCCGCCTGATTCAAAAATGTATCGTAGATTAATCGAATTGAAACTTCGAGGTTGTAGAACAACGCAAAACTGGAAATTTAAACCAAACTACAGCTAATAACTGTCACCATTCAGTCAAAAATTTCATTTTCAACAGATCTGTATACTTTTATTAACTGCATTTTTGTTTAAATTTCCAGTTTTTAGTTGTTCTACGATTTCATCGCATTTCTTTTAATAAATGATTTTAATCGCATTTGTTTTTTTAATGATTTTAATTGTATTTGTTTTTTTAATGATTTTAATTGCATTATTTTTTAATAAATGATTTTATTGCATTGTTTTTAATAAATTATTTTACTCGCATTTTTTATTAATGATTTTAATTGCGTTTGTTTTATTTAAAAAAAAATATTTTTACCATTTAATGAAATGATGAGAACCGGTGTGCCAAGGGGATTATACTGGATTAAACTACTTCACCTACACACACATACACACACACACACATACACACATACATACATACATACATACATACATACATACATACATACATACATATATACAGGGCGTTACGGAGCCCTCCAAAAAGGAGCGCGCTCCAGGAGCACGCTCCTTTTTGCTGGAGCGAAGGAGAGGAGGGCTCATTTTATATTCAGCGGGAGTGGAGCGGGAGCAACTCCATTTGGGACTAAGGAGCGGTGATTTTAGCGCTCCGCGCTCCAAAATTATTTGATTTTTTTTTTCTTTTAAACATTAATTTTTTATTCAGCAATATAAAGGAAAAGAAAAAAATGTCTCAGAGTTTACTCTGAGTTATTTTTAAAAATTATATCTGGTAAATGTATATGAGATAGGGAGAGGGAGAGGGAGGGAGAGACAGGGAGAAAGGAGAATATTTGAAGTACTCAGATTTTTACATCTATGTGTTAAATTTTTGATGGGACATTTTCTTAAGGCAGAAGACAGACAATTTGTCACCAAATGTCTTTAAAGGCGCCAGTAAGTCTATAGACGCCTTTGAAGTTATTTTCTTATAGATTTGAATTTTTTTTATTTATGACAACGAGTTTTATTGTGATTGAATAAATAAGCCAATTTTTCTTTTAATTCGTGTTTTTAAATAAAGAATTTTAGGTTCAATTATACTATAGGGGCCGTTGGATTTTCTCGCCCATTTCGCTCGGTATTCACCCAAATATTCGATAAAATCGATTTTTGGGGTGAAATGGTACATTTTGTCCTGACAAAAAATTCTAATTTATTTTTTAGCATATATCAAATTGAATTGTTATGCCGCATTTTTACCCGCTGTTGATGTTCTTTTTATGTTTGCTTTTAAATTCGTTAAATTCCGTTAAAACTTGCTTTTGTAAATAGAATGTTCAAAGTTTTTTTTTGTGTGTAATAAAATGTTAAAGCAGTAAAAATATCTTTAGTCCAAGGAAAAATAACAATAAAAACCAACATGGCCGCCAGCGATTAAAACCTGGAATTAATGTTAGATTCTCAACATTTTAAAAAGTAAATGAGAATTTTATTTTAGGACCAAAAATACAATTAACACGAGCAATCAATCTCATCCTAAATTTGGGCGAAAACCAAGCGAAATGAGCGAAAGAAAACAGCGGTCCCTATTCTACAATTAAACCGATGTTTAAACTTAATTAAATTAAAGAAAATATCTTAAATTTTAATTTTAAAAAGCAAATAATTAGATTTTCTGACAAATTTTGTGTTTTTTTAGAACCGAAAGTAGATTAGATATCTTTCTTTATCTTAAAAAATCTATTATCGAATATTAAAATTGTAAACAGTTTGCTTTTGTTAGAGATTTCAAATATAGATGTTTTCACCTTTTTTTTCAAATTTTTCATTTTAATAAAGGTTTTGCCCGACCTAGGAAAACTTGCTCTAGTTAATTTTTGGGGGGTGGGGGGGGGGGATTTGACCCGATATTTTTTCAACTCCCAAGGTTTAGGCCAGATATTTTGTATGAAATTTTAAGACATTAAATGGATCTCTGAATTGTTTATTGACAATTTATTGATATTTTTGGGGCAACTTATGAAAAATATTTTTTTTTATTCAAACCTTAAAAAATAAACTTCATTGGTTTTTTTTCGCCCCAAATGGTACTATAGAAAAAAATGGATGAATCGATTTGTTTGAAAGAACTTGCGCGTTTCTCTGTTATAAATAATAATATACATTATACGATATAATTACGTTCGTAAAACAAACAAATATTAAACAACAACATGACGAGTAATGTTGCCCTGGCTGTCTCTCCTTTTCCAGAGAAATGTTTTCTTTAAAAAGAAAATAATCACTAATAATGTTTAAAAGTAAAACTTTATTTACTTAAAACAAATAAAAAATTTCGGGTCAAATTTTCCTTTCCTGAAAAAATAGGTTGTTAATGTAATGAAAATTAAAATTGTTTTAAAATGCTTCAGGGATGTTTCTATTTCTATTTTATACCTCAGGAAACGAAAATTTACGTATAATCTTATACTTCGTCCGACATGTTCTCCTATAACTCTCAAAATATTAGCGACATTTTGTTAAATATTATCTTACGGTCTTACACTTAAAGTGACATCCCAACACATATCGATGAGATCCTTTGACGCCCACCCCTATACTTCGACCATTCATTGGCAGAATAGAACGTTTATGAAAGAAGGTACATTTTCATTCTGGAGCGATGAAAATGAGCCGCTCCTTTTTTATAGGAGTTGGAGCAGGAGCGGCTCCTTTTTGAAAATGGGGAGCGTGAGAGGAGCCAGCTCCAATTTTGGGCGTTGGAGCAGGAGCGGGAGCAGGAGCGGGAGCAGCTCCAAAAGTAATGGAGCGCGTAAAGCCCTGCATATATATATATATATATATATATATATAAGGAGAGAGAGAGAGAGAGAGAGAGAGAGAGAGAGAGAGGATATAGAGAGTTTGAATTATCTAATGGAGATTTTGAATTATCTACTAGACACCATACTCAAGTGTCTTCGGTCTCTTTGTGCAAGGGATTGTCAGGACAACCAGACATGAGGATACTTTACCCTACAAGTAAACCCTGACTAAATATTCAAAATAGCATAGTATTCGCAGCACAAATAAGATCCCCTCAGCACGGCTATACACTTAAGCAAGTGTTATATACGAGGAATGGTGCACCTTCTCCTAGTGATGTTACCCCAAATAACAACATTTAGCTGGAAACTCCATCAGATTAGATGAATTCTTGTCCCGGAATCCGGTAAGACCAAGAGACCACAAGAAAGATATACTATAACATAGTTCACTGGTCAATTGGGGAGAGGAAAATTAATGTTCTTAACTTCTTTACTAACTCAACGTTTGACATGTAAAGGAGAATAGAATATTAGAACATCTATATATCTCATATAAAGATTAAGTGTTGATTTTTAAGAATTTCAACTGAAGTAAAATGAAACAATACATATATATATATATATATATATATATATATATATATAGTAAACCCCTCTACCCAGCTTCCAATGGCAGGCAGAGGTGTGGTGATGCCACTGCCCTCTTTTAACTAGTATAACTTTCTTTTCTCAACAGGAGATGAAATTGGAGGATTGAGTTGCAGTATTCGAAACAAAGCAGATGTTTTCCAAATTTGGAATGTTCGTTCTGACCTTGAGGAAAAGTCGACTCTTGTACAGAAGGTCAAATCTTTGTTGCCCGAGATCAACTTTTCGTCTGTCCACTACAAAAGTGAGTAGAACATTTCAGACTTATAGTTCTTTTATGTCTATGTTTAAATATCAAGTCTTTTCTTTTTTAATTGAAATTTGTAATAGTGGTATTTTTACTAATATACAAGGTCTTCAAAAAGTGATCATCTATTTAAAAATTTTCATAGCATCAAAACTGTATTTCTGATCATAACAAAAATGATAAACTAAAAAAGAAATAACAATAACAATTTGTTATACTGCATCATTTTTGCATAATTTTGGTTGTTCAGACTACATTTCTCATCTTGAGTGTTATCATCACAACGTTTCGGCCGCTGTAACCTCCGGCCTTCTTCAGGTGTATCTCTTCAAACTCGGGAATATTTCTGTCGAACTCGGGAATCTGGACGGAATTTCGAGCGCAACCATTATTTAATCTACGGGGGGTAGCATGCTCTTGTTCAATCAGCCATGACTGGGAGAAGTCTTCAGTAATTCGCAATTCTTCGTATCGCCCGCACCGAGGATTGAACCTTCAACCTTCAGATGACTATCATTTGGAACTGAAATTAACTTAGTACTATATAGTCATGGCTGATGAAACAAGAGCATGCTACTCCCGTGGATTAAATAAAGGGTTCCGTTCGAAATTTTATCCAGATTCCCGAGTTCGAAGAGATACACCGAAACGTTGTGATGATAACACACAAGATGAGAAATGTAGTCCGAATAACCAAAATTATGCAAATTATCAATCCTCATCTCAAAAATTCCGAAATATGCATCATTTTTCTTGCGCCATTTTGCTTTATAAAAACTTATATTATGTCATCTTGTTTTAGCTTTACTACGATCTTGATGTTTACAACACAATCTCATCATATTTGTGTTAACGTCCGTTTTACATGCTTTCATGCATTTGCCGGCTTTAAGAAATTGATTTCCAAACTAACCTATCTCTGGCCAGGTCTTTATTTATCTCTTTTTGTCTCAGGTCAATTTTTATCACTTCCTCCCATGTTTTCCTTGGCTTTCCCCTGCTAACTGGACCTGCTACCTCAACTCTTCTACATCTACTAACCCAAAGAACTCTCATGCGTTCTTTCAACATGACCATACTATCGAAGTTTACTCTTTTGCACACCTTTCCCAATACTGTCCAGATTTAATCTTCCTCTGAGGTCATCAGAACTAAGCGTGTCTTTAAGACTCACATTACACACCCATCATATCATTCTCATATCATTTCTCTTCATGCAACGCATGTCCTCAACCCTCACTGGTCAGGTTTTACTTCCATACATCATCACACTGCTTGTAAGAGTGTGTTAGAATAGTTATTATCCATTTTATGCCTAGCAGCTGTGTTCCAAAATTCATAATGATCGGTTAATTAGTTTAAGAGCCAACGATAAGTGTTAGATGGATCGATTCTGACTCAAAAAACAGCAATTCCTCCTCCTTTGTCAGAAACATCACTCATGGAATGTGAGGACTAAAGGACAAAATAAGAGAAGCAAGTCAAGGCAAGTCAAGACTGTAGCTGTGGATCAGAATGCCTCCTCCTCCTCCTCCTCCTCCTCCTCCTCTTACCGATATGAGAATCCCTTCTCCTGAAGGCTTCTCTTCTGGAAAAGTAGCGCTGTGGGTCAAGTGGAAGACTCTCAACCACCCGAGTACATAGGAATAGGGTGACCAAAGATGGAGCTACAAGATCGACCCAACCATCTGCAAATGTGAAGAGGAGAGGATCATACGATACGACACTGCCTTGCGTCTATTATCCAACCAGCGCGGCTTGAAAGATCTTGCAGAGTTCACTAATAATGCAAAGTAGTGCGTGGTGAAGATGTGGGAACTGTCGTATGACTTCAAAGACAAACAAAAGAAATTTTTTTTTCCAGCTTCTTTTTACTTCAATCAGGTAAAGTTAACAAATTGAGAAAACTTACCGTCCAAGTCTCGTCTTCTGTTACATCCGTTTCGAATAAACTTAATTCAATTTTAAATAATTTTAAGAAATAGTGATAAAACAAGCAAAAAAATGTAGAGGGTGATCCAATAAAAATGCCACCCACCTTTTCCGCAATCCAACCATATTTGGTACAAATAAACTTCAGTCTAGGCTCTGACTTGTCCACCAAGTTTCAGTCATGAATGCCCAACAGTCTTTGTTTTATCACCGTTCAATTAGAATCACATCTGGATACGACATGCAAAAGTCGTCACTAACATACTCTTTTCATGACACTGTCACAATTTAGACTGTGATGGTCTGCTTCAGTTCATGGATAGTCTGCGGATTGTTTTGATAGACATTATCTTTGAGGTAACCCCAACACATAAAAATCTGAGGAGTTTAGGTCCCAAGAGTGTGAACCCCCATCAGTATCACACCTCCTACTGATGAGACAGTCACCGAAGTGTCCCCGTAAAATAGACTGTTGGACATTCATGACTAAAACTTGGTGGACAAGTCAGGCATATACTGATGTGTAATTGTATCAAATATGGTTGGATTGTAGGGTTCCCCTGTATTTGGTGACGCAAATTTCTTTTGTATTATCATTGCTTATTTGGTAACTTTTGCATGAAGTCGTTGGAGGCATAGTATTAACCGAGCTTTTTCTCTCTCAACATATGGTTTCAAGTCTTTTTAGGCTATATTACAAATCTGAGTACACGACCAAACCTGGATGATAGACATTGTTTTTGTTGATAAATATGTTCGCTGGTTTACATATGCTTTTCTATTTCTTGGAGTTCTTGATCTAAAATTTTGGTGCGTCTTGGAAGATATATTTTTGTTTCATTTTGACGTTGTTGAACATAAGGAATGTCGAAAATAAGTTATTTTGTTGTTTACTAATGAGTCATCAAGGCCAAAAGCCATTCGAGGATAAGGGTCAAATGTCAGTTGAATGATGAAGAATATTATGAAAGGATTGAAAATGATAAATGGAATGCACAAAGTTTGAATACGTATGGAGACGGTTTACGAGACAAGTATTTGTTGACATTGGATTTGAAGATGACCATCTGTAGTCTGCAGAGAAGCAGTAATGTGGTAATGTGTTCCATAAATGGAAGCTTTTGGAAAGAAATTCTGTTCATGGAAATTCTGTTTGGTTTTTGCCAACTATGATCGGGTAGACCAGTGTTAACTCATGTTATTCTTCGTTATTATTGCCTATAATAAGGATTGAACCATCAACCTCCAGAAGAACATATTGTTAATCAACGTTTTTAACAATTAAACTAGTCCACATGTCCCTATAGTGTGACTCGAAGGTTCTCAAGTTTGAAAAGGAGCACCTGAAGAAGCTTGTAGGTTACATCAGTCGAAACATTGTGAATACATGGAGTATTGTTGTCGCATCTGCGCTGGTGCATCAACCACTAGTCTATCCCAAAAAGAGCCTCTAATCTAATAGGTCCCACATTGTCTTCCAAGCTCCAGCCCCTGTCCCATTGCCACAGGCTGTGCTTGTTTTACAAGTACTTAAATAGAACAAACTTGCTGCACTTGTGCCCCTCAACGTAAATACCCCTGAAAAACCCGACAATCAGCAAAATCTCACCCCTTCACTGTAGATGTCCCCATATGCCATAAAGCTTTCTACTCTAATAACTTCTTTCCTCAAACTGCTAGCCTTTGGAATTTCACTCCCTGCTCCGTTTCGATGACTGTATCAACATACAGAAATTTAAATGTAACGCGAACAAACATCTTGCTGCACAACTCCCCACTTAGGGACCATATTTATAGGGTATCCTAAGTCACAGTATCCCTTACGTCTCAGTGGCATTGTGCCTTGTTTGGGGTGTCTTGAAGTAAAAAAAAAAAAAAAAAAAAAAAAAAATCCTCACCTTAAAAATTCCCAATAATGTATTATTAATATTTTTTCGGCTCTCATAGAGTTTCTTAGTATTGCTTAGGAAATGATTGTCATAAGAAACCAATAGTTTCTATGTTGAAATATTAAAAAAGTAAATAAAAAAAGCTATATTTTTCTGAAAGATCTTTCGGACTTCCTGGATTACAAAAGTTTGTGTTTAACGTAGAATATTAGCCCTGATGCAAAATAAAGAAAACAAATTGATGGTTGGAAATAGAAATGATCAAAATAGATATTTATAAAATAATGATCCCCCCCCCCAACCTTTACACTTCATTTAACTATATTGATAAAATTGTGGGACCACTTCATTTTTGTCTGTATGTGATTCTCGCCTCTACGTGACTTACATTATTAGTTTTGTAATTTAATATTAATCGATTTATACAAATAAAAAATGCAACGGCATAAAGTACTAAAACAAACTTAAAAATGTAATTTAATTATAAAATTAAATTTTTCAAAATGTATTTCAGTTTCTTTATAAACAAGTCAGTCATTTTAATCTTTTTTTTTAATAGTTGGAACCCCCCCCCCCTAAAAGAATGAATTATTTTGTGATACTTCAAATTTGAAAGATTTTGAACAATTTAAACTGTCGAATAAAAAGTTATTTCTCAACAAATAATTATGTATTAAAAGATTGAAAGTTTTTAAAATTATTTAAATCCAATCATTTCAGAAATAAAGATTAAAACATTACCGTAACAACAATTAATTATAGTTTTATAACACTTTGGTTCAATTAATAAGTTAAGGAATAAACGATACCGCAATAATTAAATTTAATTTTCAAAATCCTATTTAAAAAACAAAAATAATTTGGTAAAATAAAACAATCTGCATAGTTTGAAAATAAAACAAACAAACAAAAAAAAACGAAACAAAAATGAAAGTCAAAAACTCCTGGACCAAAAATATAAATGAAAAAAAGAAAAAGGCATTTTTTTTTTTATTGGATTCAAATCTATTACTTATGGAGATTTGATATCTGTCTGTTTGAAGCCGAAACTATACTATTACCATCTTTCAATGCTTAATTCAGGGGAGTGGGTGTAGTGTAGTATCTGTTCTATTATCATGAGACAATCCTCCCAGGCATTACTACCTCCTTCTTTGGTGGGGGATACTTACCTGACACAGCTTGAGTAGATGTGTTCGTACCAGTTGAGGATACGTCCTCGACATCAGTTCGACAGTCTCAGGTCCACCCTCCCAGGTTTTACCTTCTCGTTGAGAAGGGGTTAGTTTATTGCTAATCGCCTAAGGTGCCCCTATCAGAGAATGCCGATGGGGCTGCTCAGGCATTTTATGTAGGCCAGAGTGCGCTAGTCCTAGTGCGCTGGCTTTTCAAAACCACACCTGACTTTGTGTCTAACTTCCTGGAGAGGAGATAAATAAAATAGCATCCTCCCAGGCACTAGCACCTCCTTTGGGGAAGGGAAGTGTATTATATATTTGTCATAAATATTAGCAAAAAAAAAAAAAAGAAAAGGAGAATATTTTTGCTGATATTTATTTTTTTAAATCTTTGTTTTGTTGAAAAATAAAATGATTTCTATTTTTCTTGTCTTTTCAGCTTTCCAAACGCATGAAGCATTTGAAGGTCACAAGTTCACTGGTTAGTTTTGAGGGGTTTATTGCAAAGTCCACAAAAAGAGTAGCCCTTTTCTTCCGTTAACTGTGGACACAGATTTAATTGTGATATGAAGTATTTTTTTAATTATTTTCTATAATATCAAACGAGAAAACTATGCATGGGTTGAGAACAAATACCCCCCCCCCCGCACGCCATGTAAAATGTATGCCAATCTCAAATCGAGTATCCTCATCTTTGTTTTTTGTTCTAATCAAAATATTTCAATCAATACAAGATGAGGATACTCATCTCAATTGTAAAAACTGTCCATTTTAAATAATATTGAAGAATTATTATTGGAATTTTATCCAAGAGTGCTCAATACAATTTTTTTAGAGCAATATAATAATAAAGTAAAGTTGAAATAAAAAAAACAAACAAATTGGATGGTCACAGATGCAATCATGTTTTGATCCTAGGTCTCATCTAACCTGATCTAGGATTGAAAAATGATTTCACACATTTTATATATATATATATATATGTAATGTGTGTGTGTAGATAAATAAACGACTCATTTGACCTAATGGTTAGAGTGTTCACTAATAGGCCAGGAGGTTAGGGTTCAATCCTCGGTTGAATCATACCTAAGACTTTCTGTTTTTTTTCAATGTAAAAGTTCGATGATTGCAACAGAGCATATTTAAATAAACAATACTAGGCGATATTCCAGTGATCAAGATTTTATTGATTTTATTGCTTAGGCGATTCTGAAATCAGAATCGGTAATTCTATCGGAATCGGGATAAATATTGGAATCGTCCCATCACTAATATATATATATATATATATATATATAAGTTATGATGTTGAAAAAGATTAGATATACATTCGGATTGTACACATTATAAGTTATTTCGACCGTAACTAGGTCTCCTCGGATGTGTTTCCAACCACAATTCAAACCCAAATGGAAGAATTTTAACACCTTTATATATCTGACAATAATTTTAAAACAAAGTAAAAATAAAGAATAAAATAAGAAATAAAAAATCAGAAATAAAAATCAAAAGAATTTCAACGATGTTCTATTTACTGATTGGTCTCTATAATATAGAAGGGATGGGAAGGGGTGATTATATTAATTAATAAATTAGGGTGGTGGCATTAACGGAGTATAAAAATATGTAAAATCAAAGTACAAAAATAAATTAGGTTTCTTATCTTTACAAGAAGTCAATCCTCGATTTAAAACGTGGATTATAACTGATCATGATTAAAACCTAAATGTGTCGGTTTAAAAGAATAAGAATTTTAAAAATTATGTTACAATGCGAAATTTTGGATTAAATTTCAGATTGCGAATGTTATACGTTTAAAAATTAAATTTATTACGTTTTTAAAAATTAAAATACGGAAATTACGATTAAAATAGGTACTACAACTGCACACGATTAAAAATATTTTATCATATGACGATAAATTAAAAGTATGGCGAAGTTAATATAGGTTTTATTTACAAAAAAAAAAAAATATTACAGGTTAGTTATTTTAAATTTGTGCCGGTGTCTACATTTTGCCAATAATTCATTCCTTTTATTTAAGATATTGTTGTCTGCATATTTTAAGATTCTAATTTTTTCTTCCAGATATAGATTGCATCTATGTCTGAAACCCCTCGGAGTGCTTGACTTACATAATATAGACCAATCAATTATTGGTTTTAATCCCATATTTTTTAGAAACCACACATGCTTTGCTAATTCGGTTTTATTAGAGAACGAATGTGTATGTGTGTAAAAGCGTTGCTTCCATTTGCCAGCCGATATTCCTATATATATTTTTCTATCATTTGTGTTCTCTTGTGGATAAATTGTGGCTTTGTACACTACATTATCTACATTGCAGTTTCCTTTAAGCGGACAGTTGCTTTCAATACGACAATTGCATTTTTTCTCATTGTCCTTACTCTTGTTAGTTGTTGTTTCCAAAATCTTTTTATTGTGAGAAGTGATTATGTTGTCCATGTTTTTTATACACGAGTAACTAATTTTTACCGTTTTGCGGTTGAATATTGTATATAACGGGTTACTTTTGGTGAAATGCTTGTCCAATAAATTTAAGAATGTTCTACCAATATTAATATTGGATAGTTGACAGAATGGAGGGTTGAACCAGATAATTCTCCATCCTCTGTTCCTAGGTTTGCTTTTATTTGTATCTTCAACATATCTTAATTTTTCCTTAAAACCACTGTTTCCTAATGCATTATCGAATGTATGTTTACTTGCAGACTGATTTCAAAGATAATGATTTTGATATTTTCTTTTTATAATGTGTACAATCCGAATGTATATCTAATCTTTTTCAACATCATAACTTATTCATGCTCTGTTTGAACGGACATAGAGCTCTCTGATTCGAATTCATATCGAAAATAATCGAACCTGAAAACTATATATATATATATATATTATATATGAGCCTGATCAGTACTGAGATAGGTGACTATTTGAGAATACCAGGTGCTGTTAGTAAACCCGGTCCTAGTAGCCTTGCAAGCCAAGGGCCAGTTACTAATCTGCAATTACAACGCACACAACAGTCATAGACCGTAGATTGTGGTCTGTGTCCACCAGACACTGGCTGCTGATGGCAGATTGATTTCAAAGATAATGATTTTGATATTTTCTTTTTTACCAAAAACTACAACGATTATTTTCTTCGTTAATTTAAAAAAAAGAAAAAAGATCTGATACAAAAATAACTTATCACCGTCCACTTGATTTTTGTTATATAAAGTTGAACTGGAAAAAAACAACAAAAAAAGTTAAAAAATTATGAACCTTATATTGGCTGGCCCACTTAAAAGTAGCCTGAATACCGGGGCAGTCCCGCAGAGTTAGACACAAGGTCGTTTTTTTATGTGGAGGAAAATCCAGCTGCTCAAAAAAAGAGCACTGTTGATTGGGAAAAAGATCATAATTGCCTCAGTCTAGAAAGATTTCTTTTGCACTGACCGAGAAGGACAAAAGATGAAGTGATTTTTTTTTCAAAGCAAGTTTTTTTTTTTACTTACCTACATGTTATATAAAAAGAACTTTAAAAAATGGGATGAGGCAAGCAACAACTAAAAAAACTTGGAAAGCAACGAAAGTAACTGAGAGGTCGGGCTACTTTTAAGTGGGACAACATGTATAAAAAAAAAAAAAAAAAAAAAACAACCACTTTTTATATCTGTCGTTTCCACCCTTGATTAGTCTGTGAAATGACTCAGAATATGGCGATAACAATCCGGGGAGAAAATAAAAACTTATTTTGCATGTCTCTGATTTTTGCTTCTTTTTTGAGGTGATCGGGTTATGAAGATAAGTGTTTAATCTTCTGTGTCTGCATGTGTTTCTCTTCTATACGTAACTTTGATAAATACACTTTGAATTATTTTATTTTAGATTTTAATAAATATTCGATTGATAGTAAATGCTAAAAATAAAGGGAAACCAAAAACGAATTTTTGAAAAATCCTATTTTAAAAAAAATGATAAACATGACTAACTTATCTTGTAAAATTCTTTATTCGTTTCGACTTCCAAAAAACGGTTCATCACCTGTATGAATAAAACTATCAGACAAGATCTCATGTGCCCGTGTATCTTTATTTCTCGCCTGTATGTAACTTTCATAAATACTTATTGATTAATAGTAAATAAAAATAACTTTAGGGAGGGTAGAAAGTGGACATTTGGGTCTACTTTCGGTAGCCTCGTAACTCTCGTTTCCCTTATTTTATCATTTAGTCCTCACATTCCATAAGTGATGTTTCTGACAAAGGGGGAAGAATTGCTGTTTTCTGAGTCGGAATCTGTCCATCTAACACTATTTTTTGACCTTGAAGTAGTATTTTTTTTTTGTAGCTCCTTGCATCAAGTGGCTTCATGCCTTGTCTGGAGCGAAACGAATTTAAAAAAATTCTATTTAATTAAAAAAAATAATTATACACACTAGAATTAATAAACCCATAGGGTCTTAATCCTAGCTCTTGCAGATGGCCTCCTATCATGCACAAACAAAGGATCACTTTAAAAAGTAAATTGTTTTTACGTCAATACGTAGTTAATGCAAAATAAATTGTTTTGAACTATTAAAAGAATTTCCATTTATTTATTTTATTATCGTTTATGTTTGAATTCATGTTTTGAAACATGACGTAAATCATAATCTATGACGTCACGTCAAAGCTATAATTATTTTGTTAAGGGAATGTTTTAAGCTCTTTTTATAAGAAAGTCCAAATAGGTCAGGCGGTAAAACCTCAGACTGAAGATCTCAAGGTTTTGGTTTCCAGTCATTTCCGGTACATTTGGTTTGTTAGGTAAATTTCGTTATAACATTTGCCGGTTTCAGAAGTCTCCAGTGAAACTTGGAATTTATGACATAAGTACTGAAATTTTCTTGGATACCTATGAGGCCTGTCTAAAAAGTATTGGACCTTAGGCCAGAAAAAATATTTCAAATACGTGACGGAGTTGGGACCTTAATCCCCTTCAAAGTAGGCCCCATTGTGCCTACACACACTCAACCCACCGATCCATCAACTGCCGGAAACACCTCTGAAAGTCTTCTTTTGGAATGGTATTCATCTCCGCCGTCGTGTTAGATTCAGCAGGTGTTTGGAGAAGATGCGATATGTAACACAAATTAAGGAGTGCTTCAACCGATTCAAAAATGGCCGCACATCAGCGAAGAGTGACTAGCGTTCTGGCAGGCCCCAAACTGCTCAGAGTGCAGCTGTTGCAAAAAAAGAAATAATGTGGAACGCGACAGCGGAGATGAACACCATTCCAAAAGAAGATTTCCAGAGGTGTTTCCGGCAGTGAATGGATTGGTGGGCTAATTGTGTGCAAGCACAAGGGGCCTACTTTGAAGGGGATTAGGACCCCAACCCCGTCAGGTATTTGAAATATTTTTTCTGGCCTTAGGTCGGATACGTTTTAGACATGTCTCGTATTCCTAAAAAGTACCATTATTTGCTCAGTGTATAAAATTTACTTTGGGGAACCTGGGATCGAACCTTGTCAGTCATACACATTGTAAGTTATGATAGTTACAGTTTAAAAATTAGCGAAGAAACTTTTAAGGCCCTGTGGTATGATCCAGCTAGAGAAATTATGCGAAAAGAAAATCGATCCAGAGGTAAGTGAAACTATTTTATTATGATCCAATTATCATCGTCTGCAAAATTAACTCTCTCCAACAAATCATCGTCATGAAACGTATGAAGCAATCGCCCCAGCTCCTCTACAAAGTTTGAAAATGCCAGGTAGTGGACAAAGAAAAACCTGGCTGCTGACGGTTAAAGCTGACTGTAAACTCAACCTGGGCCCCAGTATCTATGGAGTTCGCCGTTGAAACAACAAGTAGCTAGAGATCATCCAGTTGTTGACAGGCTTGGTCGTCCTTCGTGAGGGACACAGTGATGAGGATGGATGGAGCCTGCTCAACCCACTCCAGGTGAATGCTGTCTCCAGTACAAGTAATTGTCTTCCTGTATGAATATGTTCTGAGCGGAGGACCGAGTCAACTCTAGCATACACAATTTATCACAAACCAACCTTCAAAAAACTGTAAGAGATAGAGTTATCTCCCTTTGGGAGAAATTATTTTCCAAAACAGAGTTATTCTCTCTTGAGCTTAGATCCCCAAATTTCATGAACACAAGAGTTTGTTTGGTTGGAGGCTTTTGTGCTCCACATGGTCAAAAATTAAGACCAGAATCCTTCCTTATTTGATGGCTAGAGGTGCACTGCTTTCCGAATACTTCCCCTAACAGAATAAATGTGCAAGGAGATCTAAGTAAATACCACGTGTTCAGCACATATATATTTTTAAACCTTTGAAATAACAGTGTGCATTTTATTGTGTATAGTAACAATGTATTTAATTGTATGTTTACTCTACATACATATATCTCTTTTTTTTTACTATTGAGTCACCACTTATCGCGGATAAGGGTTAATGAGACTGAATTATTGTCAGCCGAGAGATGATGAACACTAAGGGAATACTAACATTGATCACACTTCTTCCTTACAGACTCTTTCTCACACACAAGAGATGTTGCTCGCCTCTCTCTACTGTATCATTATGTTCATGGTAGGTGCTCGATTGAGCTCCAATCCCTTGTAAAACATTATCAGCAAGAACTCACCTAGATACAACCACAGCAAAGAACTTTCCTTTCTCTTTCTCTCTCTCTCTCTGTGCCAAAAACCAAACGGAACTTCCATGAACAAAGTTTCTTTCCTAGAACATCCCATCTGTGGAATTAAATACCACGAGGCTGCTTCCCAACCGGCTACAACACGGTCGTCTTCAAGTCTAATGTAGACAAATACTTGATCGGCACCACGAGACAGCACATCGTCCAACTTACAATCCCTTTAACCCTTATCCTCGAGTGTCTCCTCCCAGGCCTTGATATGGTGATCCATTAGTAAAAAAATACTTTACATCTTACAGTCGTAGGCAAACTATTAATAAATGAAATGTCTCTGTCCCTGATGGCTTTTTAACTTGTACTCTACCCATGTGTTGCTAATCTGGATAAAATAGAATATCGAATCTTACTATTCTTTATGATCAATCCAGCAACTGCCGCCATCTTAATTTCTCCGAGGACATTTAATAAATACAAAAAAAAAAAAAAAAAAAAAAAAAAATCAAAACAAACAAAAAGACAAAACAAACAAAAAGAAAATAAAACTGCGAAAGGATTTTGGTTTTATCTGAAATTTTTTTTTATTTTAAGATCCACTTATAACGCAACACCTGCCATATTTACAACAGTCAGGAATTGATAGGCAGAACAAATGACCCCTATGAAAAAATAGACATTATTCTGACGGGGTGGGTGGGTATGCTGACAAGCACCACCCAGGAGGAGCTCAGGAAAGAGGGTGAGGGACAGGGAATGATAGCAACATTTAAATATTTTTTTTGTCAATCACACTCAAAAAAAGAGACATGCACACGCACGCACTGACATCGCAATCTTTTAAGGCACAAATATATCCAATGCAAAAAGCACCAAAACTGCCGACAGATCTCAAAAAACTAAGTCAAAGGAAGGAGAACAAAAAGAATTAACAGAAAGAAAAAATAGACACTCACAAACTAGAAAACTTAAAACGATGTTGAGGGTGGAGGGGAAATCACAGGTCACAGATATAGGAAGCCAAGAGAAATTAACAGCCCAGTGGGAGGAGAGAGGGGAGGGGCGTCAATATCCGGGAGGAGGGAGAGATTTTTCTTATTCTCACAACCTCCAACCTTCTATTGCACAACAAGGGTCCATTCATGGCTAACAAATAATAATAATAATAACTAGCGGGACCTGTGGAAATTCCACAGTGGTATCCTTCGTATGTTCTATATTGCTGCCGTGCTTAAAAAGAAGTTTATGATATATTTCCATTCTATGGACGTCAGACCTCCACAATATTATTGTATCGCATTTGTCCAAACTGAAACATGTTGATCTAAGTACTCTGGTTAATGTAATATCAGAATATATAAGATTATGGGAGTCTATTTCCAAAACCCTTGTAGGAGTTTGTGACATATTTGCATTTTATAGATATCCCGCTCAAATGCAGATCCCATGATATTAGTGTACTATCCTTGAACAGAACAGATAACACACTCTGCTCCTAGCCCGGAGCCAAGAAAGTGTATTTTATTTTGAGTTTCATGTTCGACCCAACAGCGACATCAAATGAAATTTAAAAAAATACTTTTTTGCACTGCATCTTCGGTGATCCCATCTTTAAAAAAAGGGGGTAGAGGGTGATAACGTATGTACGAACATAAAATTACCGTAGCGTATTTTTATATAGATAAAAAAAAACGAAAAATTTAAACAAATTTTGATCTTAGTTTAGAAACGTATCAGTTGGAATTGAGGAAGACAGTGAGAGAGAGAGAGAGAGAGAGGAGGGGTGGGAGAGAAGACCGAAGTTATTTACAAATTTTTTAAATTATTTTTTAAATTCTTCCTCGTTTTTTTTTCTTTTTTGGCACAGAAATTGAAATGGTCTCAACATATATATATCTATATCAAGAGTTGCGTGTGCCTCAATGACCAAACAAGTTCTCACCATCCTCCAAAAGAAATGCAAGAGGGTGGAATGCAAGAGGGTCAATACCACATTCTCTCTACACCAAAACCCGGCTGTTTTTTCTTACTATTATTTTTGGGGGATAATATGTTTATTATAGGTCAGAAATTATTTACAATGAATTGATAGTTACGATTGCTGCACATGCAAGCGAAACATGGATTATACCAGCAGAACATGGGAGGAAGGTCAAGGTCTTTGAAATTAAATGTTTAAGAACTATTCTTGGAGTAACTTAGAGATAGACGAAGAACTGCAGATATCAGAAAGAGGATTTATATAAACAGATCTATCAACAACGTTATTCAACAAAAGAGATGTTAACATGGTTCGGACATGTTTCACAGCTATAAGACTCCAGCTATCTATCTATGCTAAGATTTTATTCAAGAAAAATCAAGAGGACAACCACCAAAGAAACAAGATGAGACTGGCATGCCGCTCCTGACAGCTGAAAGACTGGCCAAAAACCGTTATAAGTGACAGAATTTTATTTTTAAGCATGTGGTGAATCTCTCTGGAGTATACAAATAAGTCATGGTTTCGGCATTACGCAATTTATGCCATTTTCTTGAGTAAAAACATTACTTACCAAATATTAACTGTTTACTGTATTTAGCTTGAACATTAAGCTGAAAATAAACATTGTGCAGGAGCAGATAACTCATCTTCGCCAGAAAAATGTAGGGGCAGAGAACTCTTCTATCTGCATGTTTTTCTAGAGAGGATATGTTGTGAAAAATATTTTTATATATTTCTCTTTAAAGACTTAAATAAAATATTTTCATATACCTCACTAAAAGACTTAACTTCTAGCATCTTGCCAGAACATTTAATATTTGTTAAGTACTATTTTTACCCAATAAAATTATATAAATCATAATTTTAGTACACAATTAGTTGTTTGGGGATTATACAAAATCAATTTCGCTGTGAATAATTTCCGACCAATTATTAAGAGTACCATTTTTTTCCGAGGGAGTAAATTCAATGAATTTGCCTTAAATAAAGTTTTAAGTGATAAAACAACTCATTTCATCCAAAATTGAAAATAAAGAGAAATTCTTTTATTGTATATTTTTGAATATAAAAAAGAATTCTTTATTTTCAAAAGTGTCCACCTCCGACTGGGTACCATTCTCAGTTTTTTTTCTTCTCTCTTTCATAGATATTTAAAAAAAAATGCCTTTAATGTTGCTAATTTCGCACCAAACATTAATGGCAGAGAAATGCTCGTGCAACTGTTGTTAAAAAGAAACAGACGCTGCGACAAAAATAGAAGAAAGAAAAAATAAATTAAGAAATATCTTTATGATGTACGTACCCATGACGGAAAGCATATATCGAGAAAAAAAAATCAGGTAAATTGATCAAGCAGTTACTTTTTTTTTTTTTTTTTTTACAAAAGAAAATCAAATTTTAAGACGAGCGTCGATCTCTTGTCAGTTTGTCACCATGTTTGAAAACTAAGGAAAGAATTCAAAAAATTCCAACTCTTCAAAAATAGAGTTTAGAATCCCTACAAATTCACAATAATCGATTAAAAATGATTATCTATTGTAAAAAAAAAAACAATAAAAAAACAAAACCGCTTGATCAATTTACGTGATAGTTTTTCTCAAGATATTTCTTAATCTTTTTTATTTTTATGTCAGTCTACTTCTGGATAAGTACCGGAGAAGCAACTAAATGAAACTAAAGATTTGCGGAAATTAAAAGTAAAATTTTAAAAGATAAATAAATAAAAGACTTGAATGTAACCAAACAAGTTATAAGAGCAAATATATTATTAAGGAGCATAATTACCGTTTCTTGAAAAAATTAATAAAGGGAATCAACTTTTATGAAAAAAATAAAAAGTGGAGGCAACTCTTACAGAAGAATAAAAAGGGGAAATAACTTACGGAAGAAAAAAGGAAAGTGAAGCAAATCTTACGGAAGAGAAAAAGAAGGGGAAGCAACTCTTACGGAAAAAAGCCAAAAACAGTTGATTTAAGGAATTCCATTTTGGATGGATTTCATTTTTATTTAGAGAAAAATATTCCATTGAAATAATTTTAACTGAAAATAAAACCTTTTATTTATTTTTTATTTTTCTAAACACATTGGACCTTTATTTACCAAACGTGCCTTGCTTATCTAGGAGAAGATGAAGAGAGGAAAAGGGATTTCGGCAATCACGCAGTATAGTTAACAGCCGAGAAGTCTAAAATGACAAAATATACAATAAATAACATTTACTAAAGGCATTAAAATTTAACTTTCTACCGACCGCCTTAGTTTTAAAGTTCTGAAACTGTTTGTTATTTCAAAATGTATTTTGTTACTTTCATTTAGACAATTACGAGTCAATCAAAGTGAAAGTAACGAAACAAATTTTGAAACAACAAACCTTACAGTTTCAGAACGTTAAAATTATACGGGTCGGTAGAAAATTAAATTTTAATGCATTTGGTAGAAGTTATTTGTTTATTTTCGATTTCTTGGCTGTTAACTATACCGCATGCTTGCTGGGAATTCTTTATCTAAATTCTGGTTTTCTTTCTTGGATACGGAATATTTCTTGAAAACAAATAAACCAAAGAATCTGCTATGGATGCGGGTGATATCCTCGCTTGTCCACAGAGTAGATATAATAGTAGCGTTATTGCTTAACCAATTGGACTAATTAACATCTTTTGGCTAAGATGATAGACACATACATTCACAGCCGAGAGGGAAAAATTCTTGGAAATCCATTTTATGAGGGCACATTGGGGGGCAGGGTGGGAGGCGGGGGTTAGAGAGAGAGAGAGAGAGAGAGAGAGAAAGAAGGAGAGAAAGAGTGGGGGCTAAAATAAGTTAAATTTCAACTTTTTCCTTTTCATTGTCCAAGAATAATATATATATATATATATATATATATATATATATATATATATATATTTATATATATATATTTTAATCTATGCAAGATTTTTTTTCAGGTAAAATGGCGACTTCATTCTTTTTTCTTTCCCGTTTGTATAAATTAGTATCGAGATCATTTTATAGTGCGGAGTTTCCTTTCCTTTTTTTTAGGGGGAGCAGGAGAAGGTGTGCCACCATTTGAAATTATTTTTAAATAACGAGGAGGAGGAGGAGGAGGAGGCGATTAGTCATGGTTAAAACCGACGCATTCAGACGATGCACCCAGAGAATAAAAATAAAAAATAATAAATAAACGGTAAAAGAAAAGATCTTCTTCTCCGTCATCGTCGTCGTCCAAACCAATCAGAACAGCAGCGGCGGTGGAGGCGGTGGTGAATGCTTCACGAGGCCCGGGTGGGGTGGGGGATCGGCTGGGGCTTGTGAAATTCTGGGTTGGTCAAGTCCAAATACATCGTTTCGATACACAAGCAGGAGAAGGTGGCAGAGAAGAATATTATAAAGTGTTTGATTAGTCCCGTTGCATCAACGACACAAGCAGAGACGTTTTTCTTTATCCTCCCCCATGGATAATTATTTCTTCGGAATAAGACACACACACACACGCACATGCGCTGGGGGAGTCAAGGGGGAGGTGACAGCCACAATCACAATATGTACATAACATTGTCTCTTACAAAAGGGGATGGGGCACAAGGGGCTCCAGAAAAATGAATTTTAGTAAGTTTTTACGAATCAAGGTCCATGTGTGGGGAAGGGGGTGTAGAGGAGATAGGGAGAGCGAGGGTGGTGGTGGTGGTGACAACCAATATCATATAGGAATGTGTGACAGCAGGAACAAAAATGAAAAACTCCAGTTGGAAAGCGGTGGGGGGAGGAGTAGGGGGGGGTAGGTCGGGGCGTGTCTTCATCGCAGGTCGGTGATATTTTTTTCAGATCCAAATATGCTGATCAACTGGTTTCGATAAGTTCCTATGTTTCTCTTCATTATTTCCATGCATGGACCCATCAAACGTTCAAAAGCTCCGACTTCCAAAACTGGAAACACAAGAAATGGCAAGAAAAGAAAATGTATAAATAAAAATATTCAATTTTTTTAACAGAAAAAAAAAAAAAGAATAATAGCAAGAAGAAGAAAAAAAAAAACACGAACAAAGAAAAAACATGAAAAAAATAAAATAAAACTGACGCCCCCCCACCCCACCCCAAAAAGTAAAAAAAAACAAAAACAAAAAAAACATGAAAAATGAACACGGAAAAGAACACATAAAAATAATCCACGGAAAAATAACCGAGAAAAAAAAATAGGGAAAAAAGAAAAATCCCGGAAATTTTTTTTTTTAAATACCGAAGAAAAATACAAGAGAAAAAAAAACGAGGGTAAAAAAAAAAAACGGGAAAAAACAGGATAAAAAAAAAACAGGATAAAAAATAGGGGAGAAAAAAAAACGGGGGAAAAAAAAGCAAGGAAAAAAAAGAAAAAAAAACAAGGAAAAAAAACGAGAAGAAAAAAACAAGTAGAAAAATTAAGGTGAAAATATCTAAAACAACAAGGAAAAAATACAAAAAGTACAAACAAGTGATAGTGTAATGTGAGAGGAAAGGATGATATTTACTCTCGGTTGATTTAGAGTTAAGTTTCTTTCTCGTAGATTTAGTTAATAAATAACGATGAATAGAAAGAAGAAAATTATAGAAAAATAAGCGAAAATAAAACTTGAACTAATATCACCTAAAAATACCGATTGTCTCTCTCTCTCTTAATCTCTCTCTGATTTTTGTTTTATGCGTTTTCACAGGTCGAGTCTTTTGAGCTGTTCTTCATAAGTCTCTATATTTCTCTTCATTACTTCCATACAAGGACCCAATAGACGCTCAAATGCTCCAACTTCTAAGACTGAAATTGAAGAGAAAAAACAAATTAATTCAGGCATTGGGGAGAGAATTTCATTAAGGTGATCCTTCCTGGCTGACAAGTTGTCATACAGACGCACAAAACGAAGCCGTTCTTTGATAGGACAGGGGATAGTGGGCAAGTTTTCCTTTGGTTTAGGGCGCACAAAAGAATCTGAATACTTGACTCTACTGGCTTGAATTAAAATTTAATAATGACAAATTATGTTCTTCTGTCATATCAAAGAAGCCACAGCAATACAAGCGGGGAACGAAAAAGAAAAAGAAATGTTTGAATTGCGTCAACGAATTATAATCACACATTTTGGCGCCGATAACAAATATTCTTTAAAGGGAAGAGACTCCTCTCAAATATTTAACTAAAATGGTCCACTTAACAGAATTTTAAAACAGATTTAATTTGTTCCGTTAATTTTGACGTTAAATTTGTTCCGTTAATTTTTTACTTAAGGACTAAGATAAGAATACACCAAGAATAGCTGTCTCTACCCAGCAACAGTGGCGCTAATTTCAAGCTTAAAAGATAATAATAAAAAAAGCTTACCCTAATCTGACTGGCAACCACCCCGGACTTAAGTATACGGTTCCACTAACTCTTTTTTTTTTTTTTTTTTTTTTTACTAGAATTTAAACCTGAAATTAGCGACAGCAATGTTAGAATATACTCATGCATCTCGCTGCACAGCTCCCAATTTAGGATGACCGCCCCCCCCTAAACTTTCACCCTAATTCTCAGTAGCCCCTTACGTCTACAGTGGCAACTTGTCTTGTTTGGGGTGAACTAAGTTTAAAAAAAAAAAAAATGTTTGGCGAAGTAAAAGTGACGATAAAAAATTCAGAGAAATATCTTACAATCAATATCCACACTTGAAAATTATATAGGTGTGTAAGAAAAGTAAATTTTCTTGCATTTGGGAAAAGTTATTTTGTTATATATTTGTCCTCCCCCTCCCTTTTTGCGCTGTTAACTATACTACAATTTTGCCATTTTGTTTTTATTTTCATTCTAGAATCGCTTTTCTTATTAAACTATGCAAGATTTTTTGTTTACCAAAATATTATTTTTTAATTTTTTCGGACGTCCTAGAAAGTTTGGAATTTTTTTTTCTACCAAAGTATCAATATAATAATACGTTAACGCAATTTCATGTTCGTACGTACGTTATCACCCTGCACCACTTTTTTTTCGCCCGATCGCCGAAGATGTAATGCAAAAAAAGTAATTACATTTTTTTTTATCTAATGTCGCTGTCTTGTCAAACGTAAAAGTCTAACTGAAATATACTTTCTTAACCGTCAGACTTTAATCAAAGCATAGTATCTGTTCCGTCCAAATAATATTGTGGGGTCTCCATTCGCGCCCGACATCCATACAATGGAAATATGTCCCAAGCTCCTGCAAGGGTTTTGGAGATAAACCTCTATAACCAGATATATTCCGAAGCTATGTTAACCAGAGTAAATAGACTGAAATAAGAATGTTTCAGTTTGGACAAAGCTGGTACAATAATATTGTGAGGTCTGTATTTGCGCCGGACATCCATACAATGAAAATATACCATAAACTCTTTTTAAGCATGGCAGCAATATAGAATGGATGAAGACTACACAACTGTTGAATTTCCACGGGTCCCGCTGATTATTATAATTTTAAAATCTTTCAGACGTTTAGTTATTTCCAAATGTTTTCTAAATTTCTACAAATTTTTACATAAGTAGCACGATCGAAGTTAAGTTTTGTTGTTTACAATTATAAACACAAAGACGTCAATGTTAACATCTCTCTCTCTCTCTAGATTTGGATGATCATTCGATTATGAGTTATTGAAGTATTGGGTTGACCAAAAAGTTCTTTCGTTTTTTTAATGTCATCTTTCCGGCCTACTAAAGATCGTTTTATATTCCTATTCTTCAAATCCTGTATTTGATGTAGCGAGTATGTTGACGTCAATGTGTAATAAGCCTCCGAGCTTACGAATTCTTATATTTTTGCTTGCATTTCAGGCTTTGAAATGCAAGATCAAGCAGAGCACTACCGACATCTGATGCTTTCTTACTACAGAAAAAGAAAAAAAGCTACAGAAACCTGCATAAAGATATGCCATGTTACAAAATGTTGTTACAGAACGGATGTGCCAGAAATGGTATGCTCAATTCCGAAAAGAAAATTTTTACTTTTAAAAGATTCTCCTTGCTCTAGCCGGCCAAAGAATATTGACCAAGTGAATATTGCCGTTTGACAACCAGACAAATCGCAGACATTCTCAAGATTTCTAAATCGAGCATGGAAAATAAATTGCATTAATATCCAATTAAAAAAACGAACAAACTTTTTGGCCAACCCAATATATTTATTTAAGGAAAACGCTGTTGAAAAATATTATAGTTACTAAAGGATTTGGGAGTTTACTCCCTTGTTTTTAAAGACGGCTGCCTAACAAAAATAAATCCGAACTGGATAAAGAATGTTTTTGAAGGAACAATTACTGTTCTTAACAAAATGCTGCACCGATCAGAAAGACAAACTGGTGAATCAGAATAAAGCATTGATTTTTTTTAGCTTTTAAGTTATTGATGATAAAAGTTGATAATCTGACAAGATAAGTTATGTATTAGATGGGGACGTGGCATGGTGTAGTGGTGACACATGCAGACTGTGGGCTCGGTGTGCCAGGTGAGTGTTCTGTCGAAACTACTGCATCACTTTCACGATGTAAAATATTAATTCATATATTCTCCCTCCATCCACTCATAATATAAAGGGCATTTTCTGTGTGTGTGTCTGTTCGTCAGTTACAATTTTTTAAAGAAATACCTTTACTTCTTTTAGAAATAGAAAATATTGCATTAATAGTAAATAATAAATTCCCAACAAATAAAGCGGATGCCATGACCGGAAATCGAAACCAAAACCTTGAGATCTTCAGTTGGATGTTCTACGAACTGAGCCATTTAGATTTTTTTTTATAAATAGATCTTAAAACGTTACTTTAATAAAATAATTATGACGTCATAGATTTATGATTTACGTCATGTTTCAAAACATGAATTAAAACGTAAGCGATAATAAAAATAAATAAATGAATGGTTGAACTTTATAAATTTGGAAATTCTTTTAATAGTCAAAAACAATTTTGGCCCGTATATATATATATATATATATATATATATATATATATATATATATGT
>OY744519.1:136434289-136469289 GCA_963556195.1 Sepiola atlantica
TATGTATAGGATGCACTCCAAAACTAATTAGCTGATCATTATAAATTTTGAAACGTAAGGAGTGGTAATGCCGGCTATATTTAGTTTAGTGCAAAGGAGGCAAAAGGTGGTAGAAGCCCTACGCTACGTGACAATTCAAATACTTCCGATTATTGTGAAATTTTAACAAGAGGTATCAGACACCAATTAATAAATATTTCCAAAATTGCAGTTTCTTCGTAGTTCTTTGTAGGGTTTTTAAGTAGATGGGCATAATCTCTGATTTGAAAATTCAAATATTTCAGATTTGCACTGAATTTGACCCATAGTAATTAGATACTAAATAAGCAAGATTCTCTGAATTTCAATTACTTAAGACTCCTTAAGCTTAAAACTTACATTTAAAAAAATATTTTCTAGAATCAAAATCATGTAATAAGGATTCAAGACATAAGGTTTAATATCATTATATCTTGATTTTAATCCTTGTAACGGAACATAAAGTGGTGCAAAACTATTCTGGTCGGAGATTTCATTTTACCTGTCCTGGGACAGGTATTCTTCTCGTATATATATATATATATATATATATATTTTATTCATAAAAATTTTAAGTGAGATTTAATAAAAGTAAAAGATGATTGCCAAAGAGACATAATTAAATATCCCCCCCCCCCGACATTATTTATATAAATTTTTGGTGCTATTTCGATTAATGTACAAGTGAAATATAGCAGATAAAAATAAAATTACAGGAAAACTTACGGATGTACTTAATTATCAGTTGATAGTATTAGTGTACACCAAAAATTACGGAAAATTATCGAGTAGAATTTTAGCCATATAAATAATTTTTTTCTTACTATATTTCCGAGTATATGTTGATGCGATGCCATCATGCGTTTTTAAGCCAATGCGTTCTAGAAGATAATCTCCCTTCTAATATGAAGACACCATGCAATCTTGCGATTCAGAGTACGTTGACTATGAATAGTAAATTAATTTTATTTTTTCATTAAAATTCTACTCGATAATTTTCCGTAATTTTTGGTGTACACTAATACGTTCAACTGATAAGTAAGTATATCCATAAGTTTTCTTGTTATTTTATTTTGAACTGCCTTATTTTACTCGTGCATTAATCTAAACAAGCACCAAATTTTCTTGTGAATCATGGAAAGTAAATACAAGTGAGGAATCGCCAGTGAAGTGGAAGTTGGTGCACGTAACGAAACAACGGAGAAAAAAAAACCCGCTGAGATTTTACCTTTTTGTGCTCATCGTATTTTTGATTTTTAATTAAAAAAGTGGACCAAAACTTGTGTGATGTGAAATACATTTAAAAAATTGGAACGGAATTGTTAACGAATAAAAATAAAAAGGCATTTGCAGAAAAAAACAATTTGCAAAGAAATGTGAAGAACAAAACTCTCATAATTCTTGGTAAAAAGGAGGGGGAGAGGGAGGAGGAGGGGAGGGAGGAGGAGGGAAGGGACGTCCTGCATTCTTATGTTATGCCAATTTATTCTTCAACCTTCTTCAGCCATTTGAGGTAAAATAAGAACACCAATAAGATGCACCCATCCAATCTGCGCATTTTAAACGGTTACTCTTAACATCTCCAAAACGAAGCTTCTCTCCTTTCACCACCTTGTTCTGCTTAGATAAACTCCTAGGACTGACTTTCATCACAGACCTGAAATGGAAGACTTACATCAAATCGGTTGTTAAAATCGCTGGAAAAATGGTTGGATCATCCTACCGCTCCCGAGAATACCTGCCACCTGATGCAATCCTCTACCTGTATATGAAACAGATTCGGACCAGAATGAAGTACTGTTGCCACATCTCGGAATGTGCCGCTCAAAACCAGCCTTTCTTGCCTTGACAAGAGTACAAAATCGACTTTGCAATCTAGTGGGAGATTATCTCTTCTCTTCCCTGCAACCTCTTTCTCACAGAAGAGACGATGCTAGGCTTTCCATACTCGATTTCTATTTCCATGGTAGGTGCTCAACTCAGCTTCAATCCTTAGCCCCCCCTCCCCTCTCCCCTCGTAAAACCTTCTCAACAAGAACTCATCTTTCTACCAACACTGCAAAGAACTGTCCTTTCTTCCTCTGTGCACCTAAAGTCAAACAGAACTTCCATGAACAGAGTTTCTTTCCAAGAACATCTCACCTGTGGAACACGTTACCATGGGAATATTTCCCAATAAATATCTGCCAAGTCGCCCTGCGAATTAATCATAGTTCTCAATCCTTTCATAGTACTGTTCCATCATCCAACTGAAAATCTTACTGACCCTTTATCCTTGAGTTGCTTTTGGCATTGTTAAGTGGTGATTCATTAGTATTTTTAACAAAAATTAGGGATGAAAATACAGTTTAAAACTTAAACGTTATCATCTAACTGATGGACAGAGCCGCTCAAAGACGCAACCAGGCAAAACTGTATCAAGTATTGAGCAGGCTATGTATGATAATACGAAGCAGAAATACTTCCCTTTGTTTATACTGATCCAAATGAAGGTTGGTGATTATCTCCCCTGAATTAACTAACATGCTTGGCGTTAATGGATAACGTTTCTTTTTTTTAGATTAAGGATAGATAGAAAATCAGAACTACGAAACAGTATTTTTTTTTGTCTTTCTACATGCATAAGTTCTTGATCTATAAACACTATTTCTTATTCAGATTATTGCTGTTTCTTAAACTTCGTTTATTGAAGGAAAAATAAATTACAAACTGTTTTTAAGCTAGTCATAGCTCCCGAAATATATTTTTGATTTCATGTTAAGTTCACCTGTTTAACCTGTCACTATACAAAAGAATGTTGTATTAGATTCATCCATCTGGACTTTGTTTTGCTTTTGAACTGATGACGGATATTTCCACTAGAAATTATCTAAATTGTAATTGAAAAATGATATATGCTGAAGAAGAAAATCATAACTTCTTCAAGTTTTACTCTGGTGTAATAGTGATAATAAAGACTTTCTGAAACATGTGTACACATGGAGAAATATTTTTCAGTGTTGATGTTTGGAGCATGATTACAAAAGATTAATTATGCCATAAATTTTCTATTCTACTGAATTAAAATATATATAATTCATTTTTATGGCAAGACATCCATGTATACTTTGTGTGTTTATGAATATGTAGAATCACCCTATGTGAATAAAAAATAAAATAAAATACAGAAATTTGTGACTCACTGTTTTGTTATTTATCTCAGTCTGACCCTTGGTTGTATATCTAGAGGCTTGTGTAAATATATTTTAGTTAAGTTTATTTGAAAATTTTCGGTGTACCTTTCAACTTCTTCAGTAAAAAATGAAATGAGTATCATATTTGCTTCTGGATGTCCAACCAAGGGCTGAACAAAGACAAATTCCTGTATTCTATTGTTTTTTTCATTTTTCTGTAGTGTGATTATATATTGTGTGTGCATATATATATATATATATATATATATATATGATGGACTCTCCCGTCGATATTTCGACGTATGAGTGCCCCACTAGGGGCTGCCCACGCATGAATTTGAAATTGCAATCCCTAACAACCGCTCTCCTGAGTCGGCATTGCTTGATTCCAATGGCAAGTATAGTACAAGACGACTGGAAACAATGCCGAGATAAGCAGAGAGCACATACAGCACCTGGTATTCCCAAATGGTCACCCATTTAGTACTGGCTAGGCTCAACACCGCTTAACTTCGGTGAACCGGTGTGTCAACGTGATTGTGCCGTGAATATATATATATATATATATATATATATATATATATATATAATATTTTTTAATATATTAATTATTTTAAATTCTGTTAGAAAAACTGCTAAAATACAAGCATATCAAAGAGGTTTTTCAATTAGGGATCTGAGGTTCAGGCTTGCAAGAGAATAGGAGCTCAATGGTCATCATATGATCAACAGCTTAATATATCTATTTAAAACAATAGCTTTCTTAGCTAATTTCAAAAGGAATTCACAGAAAAAGTCCCTTTACAATTGTTAAATAAATTGGTTTTGAAACAATTGTAACAGGACATTATGAATTTCTTTTGAAATTAGCTGAATAATAAAAATTATATATAAAATAAAAATAATTACATAAAAATACATCAAATATTTAGGTGATAAAAATCGTACATATTTCTAGACAGGGCGTCTTGGTCCGATGGTAAAACGCTGGATTATAGACATCAATATCGAAGGTTCGATCCCTGTCTAAGTTAGCCATGCTGATGACGGCTGTGAGCCAGAAGCACGTGTCCATTGATTACTTTTATGTACGTATAAAATAAATAAAAAAATATATATATAATATATATATATATATATATATTTATGTAAAAATGAATTTATATCGACTTGTTCGTCAGGTGCAGAAGTCAGGATAGAACAGAGGATTGACATCATATAGTTTTGCTAAGCCCGGATCCAGTTGGGAACCATCTTTTTCTGTCTCACAATTGTTGGAAGAAAAGATTTTCTTTTAAAATTCAACTTATTCACGGTGGTGGCGTCATGGTTACTAGCATAAACTGTAGACTTGGCATGTTGGGACGGCTGCTTTCATTAATACCTTTGGGACATGGTAAATCCATCTGTCCTTTCTCGAGCTATGGGTTAAATAGCAGAGTAGACTGGACTCTTTCCTACATGCATCGGACAAGCATAGAGTAGAACCAAAGCTCTGTTTCAATAAATGCAGAGAGTTCATTTGAAGCGAGTGAAATTCCTCTGAAGCACACACGCACACATCATCATATTCGGTATAACGTCTGTTTTACATGCTGGCAAGAGTTGGACGGCTTTTAGAAATTAACTTCCAGACTAACCTATCTCTGGCCAGGTCTTTATTAATCCTCTTTTTCTCAAGTTCATTTTTATCACATCCTTTCATGTTTTTTTGGCATTCCCATGTGAAGTGAACCTGCTACCTCAACTGTTCTACATCTACTAACCCAAGAACTATCATCTATTATTTCAACATGACCATACCATCGAAGTCTTTTGTTTTGCACACATCTCCCTATACTGTCCAGATTTAATCTTCCTCTGAGGTTATCAGATCTAAGACTCACATTACACATTCATTGTATCATTCTCATATCATTTCTCTCCATGTAACGCATGTTCTCAATCCTCACTAGCCAGGTTTCACTTCCATACATCATACTGTGTACACATGCCTGCAACACAGACACACACAAGATTTTTTTTTATATGTACTTTTATTATTTCCTCTACCTGAGTAATCCTATGAGTATGGAAGGGGGGATCGTTGGTGTAGTAAGGACCTAAGGTTTTTGTATGATAGGGTTAGGGTTAGGGTCTATCCTGAGTGCTTGTCATCAGGAGATATTTTGTTGTTTGTTTAGAATATTTAATTTATTTTGGACGATTGTGAAGAGTGTAGCTGTTGAGAGGAACCATAAAATAACCATGGGTCCTTACTATATCAACTACCGGCCGATACCTGGAAGATCGCTTGCAGAGTCGAAAATAATTTAAAAAATACAAAAAAAAACTTGTAGTTTTTAATCAAACTTGGCCGGAAGATGATTTGCTGGCAAACTACATGCACACATAAATGAAGAAGACAAAAGAATGAAATTGAAATGCTGTCATCAGAGAATGAAGGACATGGCTGAATAAAAGTTGCAATATTAAAGTAATTTTGTTTGAATAGAATTGTAGACAGAAAAGCAATGGAATTGGGAAAGTTTCAATCAGTTTTTCTTTTGGGTTAGAAAATCAAATGGTAAAAAAACCAAAGACAAACCGACAAGATGAGACATATACACACATACACACAACAACAGATATACTCATTCATACACAAAACAACATACACGCAAAACAGATATACTCACGCATACACAAAACAACACACACACAAAACAGATATACTCACGCATACACAAAACACACACGCAAAGCAGATATACTCATGCATACACAAAACAACATACACACAAAACAGATATACTCACGCATACACAAAACAACATACACGCAAAGCAGATATACTCACACATACACAAACAACACACACGCAAAGCAGATATACTCACTCATACACAAAACAACACACACGCAAAGTAGATATACTCACGCATACACAAAAATACATGCAAAACAGATATACTCACACATACATAAAACAACACACATGCAAAGCAGATATACTCACGCATACACAAAACAACACACAAAAAACAGATATACTCATGCATACACAAAACAACACACACAAAACAGCACACACACACACACACAAAACAACACACCATCCAAGACAAGGATAACACCTTAACCGGGGTGGGGGTGCATTAAAAAAATCCTGAAAAAAATAAAACCCAAATTTGAGAGCAAAAATTTAGATCAGATGAAAAACTGAGTTGAAAACTGAAGAAAATCAAATGATGAAACCTGTAAAAGAAGTAGAGGGGCAGTGTGTGTGTGTGGGGTGGGAAGGGGAAGTGATAGAAAATCATGCAACAATTTTCAGTTAGAAAAACACATTTGACCCCCCCCCCCCCAAACAAAAACAAAAAATACCCAGCTTTTTGAAAATAAACAAATAAAAAAAAACTTCTTAGATATGATGGGGTGAGAGAGAAAATTAATATTTTCTTTTGGTTTCAGAGCACAAATGAACCATGATACTTGACTTTTGCCTTTAAACTTTAATTCAAGCCAGAAATGACATACTTAATAAACAGTTTACATGTTTCAAAATGATTTTTGAATGTTGAACACTCACAAACCGATGAAGATTATTTTATTTGATATATCTATTCATATTTAAAAAAAAAAGATGTCTCAATGTTATAAAGAGCCAGTTTTAAGTGAAACCGTTAAAAGTCAATTTTACGAAGAAAAAAAAGAAGCAATCGCAAAACAAAATTATTTATTTTCTTTTTTATCCTTAATATTTTTATTATTGTAATTACCATTGTCATCTTGGCTGTTATATTCACAAAGTTTTGGCTGATGCAACCTCCGACCTTTTTCAGGTGAGAAATACAAAGTATCAACAGTCATTAAAAAATTCCGAAGCCTATTTTTTTTTTTAGTAATTGTTTTTTTTTTATTAATTAATTAATTTAAAGTAGATGTCACAACATTATAAAGTAAATAAAAACATACTAATGAAGATTTAGTATCTGTCTGAAACTATACTATCATTTCTATATCTGAAGCCGAACTATACTATTACTATCTTTTAATGCTCAATTGTCATGAGACCATCCTCCTAGGAATTACCTCTTCCTTGGAAGTGTATGAGTGTAGTATGATGTTCGTTTGTCATGATACCATCCTGGCTAAGCTTAAGAGGTTCCAATTTGAAAGAATCAGCCAAAAAATTGCTTCAAATTTATAGGCAAAAGTCAAGCATTTTTCTGCATTTGTGCTCCTAAAGCAAAGAAAAAGAAATTTAAACACCAAACACCCGATGAAACGACAAGATAGAAATGGCAATAAATTGAATCAGATAAACTGAACAAAAATTCACATTCAAAAAGAGAAGTGATGCGAGTGTGTTGTGCGCACACTTACCTGCAAACCTGGAATGTCCGACGGCGGTTGCGGTTGCAGCCCTCGGTTTGTGGGTCAATAAAGCAAGTTCTGTGCGAGATAAGAAGAAAAAGAAAAACGCTTTAAATAAAGGAAGTGAAGAAAAAAAAGTGTCAGAAAAGCAGCTTTTGTTTTCATAAAGGAACTGCAAAATTTACTTTCACTAATATCCCTCCATTGTCTTCTCGCCCAACGGACAAGGAAGTTTAGAAAACAAGGAGTAGAGTAAAAAGGTTGCTTCAGATTTTGTGTATATATATATATATATATATATATATACTATGAATATTTTTTTTATTAAACATTACACCTACAGACAACGTTGTTTCGGACTTCCGTCCTCATCAGTGCAGGAAGTGGTGGTTTCAGGCGGTCAGACGGGTTCGAACGTAGTTTGTAGATTCAGAAGAGAATCACAATCCTACGCAAAATCCATTAAGCCAACGGAAATCGCCACAGACATTACCGAAATTAAGATACATTTAAAGCCAGCGGCAGGGTTTAAACATTCCGAGACCAAAGAGTGCTTAAACATGCGGGCGTGTAAGCTTTGCTTCCATAGCTTAACGACCTCAGATTTTTATATTTCAGACAGTGCTCGACAATTATGATTTATTTATCTTAAAGGGGGCCATTACTATGAATATTTAAAAAAATTAAATATTATATATATATAAGAAAATCCAAGACTCTTCAAGAAACGGAGATGACCAATGAAATAAAGGTCAAAATCAAACGTACTTAATAAACACACACGACTTTGACCAAGAGAAGCAAAAAATAATAAAACATAAAAATTAAAAAATATAAAAACACATACACGTACATCCACAAACCCACACAGGCACAGAAATGCCAAACAATAACACATTTCCTCAAATAAAACGACACTCTTTCAAATCGAAAGACATTTCTTCAAATGGATTGACATATTTGATGAGAGCGGACCACCGCGTTATAAAATGATAAAATAACAAAATAATAAATAAATGTTGAAAAAAACTTTTTACAAATGTTGGTAGCCTTACTTCTTTGCATATATACTTTTCTCTCGTTGGAACTGCACTAATACTGCACTACCCTCTTTTCTATATATATATATACATATATATATGTTTTAACATTTTCGAGATGAGGATTGTTAATTTGCATTATTTAAATTGCTGTTCTCATCTTAGATGTTATTCTCACAACATTTTGGCCAATCTTCTTGTTGAACTCGGGAATCTGTACGGAATTTCAAACTGAACCCTTTATTCAATCCATGGGGGTAGATTTACCTTCGTCCATAAACCATGAACAAGTAGAAGTTTTAAGTAATTAAAAATTTTTTTATTTATTTATTATATTACTAGCAAGGCTACCCGGTGTTGCCCGGGGCCATAAAAAACAAAATAGAAGACGTTTAAAAGTGTGTGTAACATCTTTATATTTAAACTCCCATCTCTCTACCTCTCTCAATCCATCTCTCTATCTTTCTCTCTTTTCCCATTTTTCTACATCCTTCTCCCCCACCCCTCTTTCACCTCCACCCAGCCCAATCGTTTCTCTTGTTTTAATGTATTAAAAATAATAATAATAATGTAAGTCATTCACCTGAGCTTTCAGGTTTAAAGTTATTTCTCCCGGGCAACACCGAGTTTCTTCCCCACCACTTCTTCAACAATATAATGAAATCTATATTTGTTAGAATTTATTCCCGTGCGACGTCGAGTTTCTTATCTTCCTTCTCCACCTTAATAATATAATGAAACCTATATTTATTTTAGTGTATTCCCGGGAAACGCTTCCCTTTCTCCATCAATCAAGCACCACATTGAAAATGTACTACTGTATTATTGCACACATCTGCTCTATCTGGGATATTGAACACTAACTCCTGAGCAACGCAGTGTACTTTTTTCAGGTATACAATAGTATAACAAAATACAGTGAAAATCTTTCTCCCGGGCAACGTGGCATTTAAAAACGCCTGCTCTATGTAGGATTGCTCTATCTAAGATATTGATGACTCCCGGGTAACGCAGAGTAAACACACCTACTCTCTTTAGGATATTGAGCACTCTGGATTAACTTTTACCACTTACGAAATATAATACTGTATTATTACTATTATGGCTCCCGGGCAACATCGAGTTAAAAAACAAAGAAGTTCTTTCCCCCGGGCAACGCTGCATTTAAACAAACCTGCTCTATATAGGATGTTGAGAACTTTTGGATTACTATATACCACTTAACAAATGTAAAACTGTAATCTTACATTTATTGCTACCGTTTAGAACGCTACTGAAACCACCCAAATAAGATTAAGGGTGCCTCCAGAGCACTATTAAAATTACCCTTTCCGAGTTTCTTGCCACCACTCGCCCCCTACTCTGAAGAGAAGCTTAAGAAATGTTAAATAATTTTTAAAGAAAATGCCGAGCGGAAGGAATACATTGAAATTACAATGTTTTCTTTCCAAATTATGGCTGAAAAACTCGACCCCCCAGACGAAATCTGCTCCATAGCCCCATAAGAGGTGAACTTAGGTTCATATTTTATTCCATTAACCATGTTTTTATTTTATTATTTTTATTTTTTTCACATTTCTAAAAAACATAACATTTCTGTGAGATATATTTTTACGGTCCTTTCATTTGTCTTGTGCCAAACAACATTTTTATGTCAATATCGTCTCTGCAACAATACAAAATTATCAGAAAAATTCACAAAGAGTAAAAAGTTATTGCATTAAAGTGTCTTGAAAAAACCTACTAACTAATATATATATATATATATATATATGTATATATAGGATCAAATATAAACCAAAAGTAACACTTTTAGTAGATGGAACCTATTGTGAAGAAGTTTAGCTCAATATACGAAATAGAGCAATTGTAGAGATGGGAGAAAAAAGAGTGATAAATATGCGACGATTGTCCAAATTTATTTCAAATTTCAATTGTTCAATGCAAGGTGTATTCAGTAATAAACTAGTGTTTATTATTCTTTCCTTAAGCCAAGGCTTTTCCAAGATCGAGATCTTATCATCAGAGGAGAAATACAGATAGATAAGTTGGCTTTCGAAAAAACCAAAGTTCAAATATTTGAAAAATATATGAAAAATATTATTTAAAAAACGCAGTGAAAGAAAAGTTCCGTAAAAAAGATATGTGGTTTGTCCGGGTGGTAAATTTCCATTGAATAGATGTCCGATGAATTGTAGAAAGCAAAAAAAAACTTTGTGTAGGAGCAGTGTGGAGAAAATGTTCAAATATAAGTAAATCCAAACGCACTTAAAAGGAATTGAAAAGAGAAAAGCTGGCCATTCTTGATAACTTCCTGGGCCATAAAAAAAGGCATCCAGTCCAAAGAGAATCCAAATCCAAATGAAACAAGAAAGCTAAATTTGGGGTTAGGGGAAGGGGAAGTTAAAGAGCGAGGGGTGGTAATGTTCGGATTGGTTTAAATAGCCGCTGTAGGAGCTGGGAAGAAAGAAAAAAGAAAGAAAAAAGAAAAAGGGTTGGATAGGGGGAGGAAGTTAAAGTGAAAGGGGGATTGAGGGTATAGGCGGGCGATATAGTCAAGGTTAAGAGATAGGTTATTGAGAGTAGGATTAATCTGAAGCGGGAAGGAGTGGGATAGAGAAGTCGTATAAAAATGAGTTTAGGGAGTGGCAGGGTAAAAACGAAAGTGTAAAGTTGGCCGATGCTAAAAATAGGATTCCAATGAGTGAACTTCTAACATTTCAAAGGCAACAAGTAAAACGTAAAACATTTGGCAAATAAATGGCGAATAATTGCAGTTACTAACTAGGGTTTCAAGGGATTTAAGAGTTAAACAGATTAGTTAAAAGCATGGTAAAATAAGTAGAGGTATATGAGAGAATGAATGATTAATTAAAATTAAAATTAAAAATTAAAATTTAAAAGGAACTAGAGAATAGTTAATTAAAATTAAAATTTATTTTAACTAAATTAAGGATCAGATGAATGATTAGAAGAGAAATTGAATGACAAAGGAGAATAAATATTAAGGAATAAGTTTAGTAATATTAGAGATCTAGCCTGTCCTACTCAGTTATATTAAAATTTAGGAGAGGGGAACAGTTTAAGGGATAAGGATAGATTGTTTGTAACAATTTGTTTCGATTATAAGTAATAAGGGGTGGAATTGGGTTAGTTCAATTGAAACTTAAGTGCAGTGTCAGTGTTTAAAATCTATAGTTTAAATGGTGAGTGAGCAGTAACAGGGCAACAATTAGCAATTAACAAGTTTAAATTTGATTTATAAGGGAAGCTTGCAAGAGGCTTCCAAGTAGTTTAAAAATATGATTAGAGAGGATGAGGGTAAAATTGGTCAAAATAAGATAAGGTGAGTAAAATAGTAAAAGACCGATAGAAAACGGCTCGCGAGTAGTTAGAAGAATTAGGATTATTTAAGGCAGGCTAAAGTATGTAGTTATGCAACTAGCCTGAGTCACTCCATTAGTTAAAATTTTTTTTGGGGGGGGTTGAAGACTATTAAGGGGATAGGGTAGAAATGCTAGTAAGAACTGATTTCAATATAAGTATTTTGGGCCGGGGTTGGATTGAAATTAAGTAAACTTACATTTTAATGCTAGTGTGTTAGAGATCTAATAGGAATTACAGGGGGATATAAATGGACCCATTTGGAGGGGAAATTGAAGATCGTAGTTAAAAAGAAGACAAAAGGAAGCTACGAGGGAAGATGTTGCCATTAGGAGGAGGCTAATATAAGGACGATATAGTGGATGCGTGGAAGATAATAAGGAAGTGAGATTAAGAGGCCATGGAGAAGTTTGTGGGCAGGTTTACGGACAGAAAGAAAAATATAAGAAGTTCGGAGAAGGGCTGAAGTAAAAAGAATAGTAGGAGCTATATTGCAGAGGAGGGATAAATGTCTAGATATTAGATATGTTAATGATCGGTGGGTAGTAGGAGGAATAATGTTAGTTCAATCAACGATAGGTGCTACGGGTAGATATAGTTATTATTTATTGGGAAGGTTAATTGGTGAGATTAGGGGCGTTAAGAATAAAAGTTACAAAATTACCGAGATATATAGTTTAGGGATTTGTCAGATGCTAAAAAAAGGGGAGTTATTGGCTGGGAGGAGGAGTGTCGGAGGGAGTAATGAAATTAATGTATTTAAATTTTCGCTTGTGCCTGCAATTTGAAATAAGCTCATTTTTAGAGTTAATAACATTTAAGTTCTTGGGTGCTGTATCTATCATATAAGTTTCCAAGGTACATAGTTGGCAGAAGGCAGAACCAGGAGTGTATGAGTTAGACTTTTTTAATATAGACCAACTTAGGGAGTAGGGAATCTTTTTGATGTTAAAGCTTTTTATTAGGTTGGATAGAGAAGTGCTAGTGGTATTATTATTATTGTGTTTAAAAGAGTAGATATGGTTAGAGATTCGAGTCTTAATGGGGAAAGCACTAGCACCAATATAGATATGTATTTTGTGGGGGGGGGGTTGCTGTTATATTATTTGTGTTGTTTATAGTATTGGGGTTGCTTACGGTTTGTATGCTCGGGTTCTGATCCAATTTTAAGTTAGAGTTATTGGTTGGGGAAGATGAGATACCTTGAGGGGTGAGATCAGATCCATTATTAGTTAGCGGTAGTTGTTGGTCAGTGTGAAGGGTGCTATTTAGTGCAGGGAGTTGTAGATGGGGATGGTTGAAGGGGAAAGGGGGGAGATTGTATGTTGGTATTATTTTGCATATTGGTATTAGTTTGTGTAATGGTGTATTGTTTAACAGTACAGGAATATATAACGTTACTTTGTATGCAATCACTGTTTAATGGGCATTCTCTAGATTTTGGGCAGTTGCAGTTATTAGTGGGGTTTATGGTGGGTGCTGGTTGTTGGGCAGATTTAATTTTTTTGTTGTTAGATGTGATGATGGTTTGTGCTATATTGGGCATTGTGGAGTAAGAAATTTTAATAGAATTCTTATTTAAAATAGTGCTGTATTTATGTGGGTGCTTGAACGAGTTATCTAAAATTTTGAAAAATTCCTTAGCTATATTAGTTTTTACATTGCAATTGTAGGGTGGGTTAAACCAAACATTATCCTTTCTAATTTTTTTATTATTATTTTCACTGTGTTCTTGAGGGTTTGCTATTTTATCCGTATTAATAGTTTTAGTGGGTCTATTTACATATTTCTTGGGTTTCCTGGGTATCGTGGTGCTAGTTCGTTGTCTATCCTGTGTAGCCATTTTGTAGGTAATAACATTTAAAGGTTCATTCCTCTGGAGAGGGGGATTGTTTGCATATTTAATTTTATCAGTGTATACCGAATTAAGGAGAGCGTTATTATAAAAACTAGAATTTTGTTCGAAGATGGGTTTATTAGCAGAAAGTCTTGAAATTCTATTTGAAATTGAAGGGACTATTGAATTAATGATGGATTTAGGGTGGTTAGATAGCTTATGTACGTAGAATAGGGTTAGATTAGGTTTGTGGTAAGGGCTAAATGATTCGGAGTTAAGGTCTAGTGTTAGGTCAAGGAAATTAGATATTCTTTTCTCGGGTTCTATAGTTAAGGTTAATCCGAAGTTTTTAAAGAAATTGTGTAGGTTTTTTTTTTGGTGTTGTTGTATTGTCTGGATCTCTCCCTAGAAACAAAAAGCGCATCGTCCCTGTAAAGTCCCCCGTGCAAGTGTCCGAATTCAAGCTTTAATTGTCTCAATAAATATAATCCTACTAGGTCAGTAACCTGGGCAGAGTCTGAGGCTCCCATGGTGATATCAAAATTGTTGGGGAAATCCTTCCTAGTCCAGAATTTATTGTCGAATTCTAAAAGGGATCTCCTGGCTAAAATTATTAGATCAGTTTCAGGGTCTGTGATATCTGAATTATTCTTAGCGAAGATAAGAGCTTTGTTTAGTAGGATAGGGGAAATGGACTGATAATATGTGTTAATGTCAAAAGTGATGAAGTTCAAGTTAGAATTAGATTTATCTTTGAGGCCCAGGAAGTTATCAAGAATGGCCAGCTTTTCTCTTTTCAATTCCTTTTAAGTGCGTTTGGATTTACTTATATTTGAACATTTTCTCCACACTGCTCCTACACAAAGGTTTTTTTCGCTTTCTACAATTCATTGGACATCTATTCAACGGAAATTTACCACCCGGACAAACCACATATCTTTTTTACGGAACTTTTCTTTCACTGCGTTTTTTAAATAATATTTTTCATATATTTTTCAAATATTTGAACTTTGGTTTTTTCGAAAGCCAACTTATCTATCTGTATTTCTCCTCTGATGATAAGATCTCGATCTTTGGCTTAAGGAAAGAATAATAAACACTAGTTTATTACTGAATACACCTTGAAATTGGAAACAAATTTGGACAATCGTCGCATATTTATCACTCTTTTTTCTCCTATCTCTATATGTATATATTAATATTGCATGTACTGAGGATTGAACCTTCAATCTTCAGAAGATTCTAACTTAGAGCTGATTATTACTTAGCACTTTATCCATTGTACCACAGGTTCATGTGAATTAAATAAAGGGTTCAGTTCGAAGGTCCTTACAGATTCCCGAATTCGGCATACAGATTCCAGAGTTCAGTTTTTTTCTTTTAACTTTTTAAAAAGTACATTTAATATATTGTTAAATATATAGTTTTTTCTCCAAAGATAAAAAGGGATTTCACAATCAAAACTGTTACAGGAATCTTCATTTTGTTTTCGTCATTTATTTTTTACAATAACATCTTAACACAAAGGTATTTGTGGACAAGCATGATAAAATGTATTTTAAAACTTTACATTGACAAAAGCAATCAAGAATAAAAAGAAAAACAAAAAAAAAAACAGAAAACAGTTGAGACCAAATTCGAAATGACTCTTGCAAGCGTTTCAAAATAATGTCACATCTCAATTGCTTTTTATCATTTTGTATTGAGTTGGAAAAAGGCAAGAGGCATCGCCCAAAATTCCCAAACCCTCAATAGAAGAGAAAAAAAAGAAATAAAAACTATATTTACCAATATATTAACTATACTTTTAAAAAAGTATATATATATATATATATATGATGAACTCTCCCGTCGATTTCGACGTATGAGTGTCCCACCAGGGGCTGCCCGCATGTGAATTTGTAATTGCAAGGGTTGCGCAATCGCCAACAACCGCTCTCCTGAGTCGGCATTGCTTGATTCCAATGGCAAGTAGTAATACAAGACGACTGGAAACAATGCCGAGATAAGCAGAGAGCACATACAGCACCTGGTATTCGCAAATGGTCACCCATTTACAACTGGCCAGGCTCGACACCGCTTAACTTCGGTGATCTAACGGGAACCGGTGTGTCAACGTGATTTATTTATATATATATATATATATATAAATAAATATAAATTAATCAATCAAGTTCAAATATATTAATAAAATGAACATAAAACTAATATTTTCAAAAATGCTCAATAACAAGTAGAGAATTTATAAAATTATTTTATATTGAAAAAAATTCAAACAAACCGGCGGATTTACTAAACAAAAACGGTGAGTTACAGCTATCTGCAATTAACTTGTTTTCGTTATTTTTTCCTACAAAAAACATATATATAGTTAGGTATGCATACATGTTTATATATTATAGGATTAACTCCTAAACTAATTCATTATGAATTTTAGAACACAGCTACTAGGCTTAAGGTGTCATAATGTGGGCTATATTTAGTTTTGTGCAAAGAGGGTTAAAAGGGATTGGGAGCCATGCACGAAAATACAGATGCCTCCAATTAAAAAAAAAATTAACAATAGATATTAGATGTCAATAAATATTCCACAAATTTCAGTTTCTTTTGAGTATTTTATAATGTTTTTAGGGTGGGGCATGGTATGGGCAAAATCTCCCATTTGAAAACTCAAATATTTCAGATTTCCATTGAATTTAATCCATATTAAGCAAGATTCCTTGAATTTCAATTTATTCTTAAGATCCCTTTAGTTTTAGAGTTTTTGTAGAATTAAAATCATGTAATGGATTTTGATCAAAGCTGGAATAAGGATTCTAAGCATAATGTTTAGTATCATATCTTGAGTTTAATCTTCGTAAAAGGAATAAAAATGGTCCAAATCTGTTCTGTTCTGGGAATTATTAATTTTACCTATCTTAGGACGGGTATATATATATATATATATATATATATATATATATATATATATATATATATATATATATACACATAAGTGTGAAGAAGTATAAAATATATTTATAGCAATTAAGCTACACAGAAGCGTTCATGTTTCATCTACGGAGAGAATCTTCAAGCTAAATGCACAAATTTTTTCTTACTGATTGTCTTTATATATCCACGTGGTGTTTAGTCTAGCTAACTAACCAATCAGATTCATTGTTATTTCTCTGTCACAGGTTTCATTAGCCAATGGCTGAGCTTCTCTCAAACAAAGGCTTGGTCTTTATATATATATATATATATATATATATGAGAGGGAGGGAGGGAGGGAGAGAGAGAGAAGGGGGAGAGAAAGAGAGAAGGGGGAGAGAAAGAGAGAAGAGGGAGAGAAAGAGAGAAGGGGGAGAGAAAATCAGAGAAAGAGAGAAAGATGCAGAGAAGAAAGGCAGACAGAGAGAGAAAAGGCAGAGAGAAATAGAGGGAGAGAGAGAGAGGGGGAGAGAGAGAGGGAGAGAGAGGGAGAGAGAGAGGGAGAGAGAGAGGGGGAGAGAGAGAGGCACAGAGAGAAGGACAGAAAGAGAGAGAGAAAGAGGAGAGATAGAGAAGGACAGAGAGAGAGAGAAAGAGAGACAAAAAGAGAGAAGGACAGAAAGAGAGAGAGAAAGAGGAGAGATAGAGAAGGACAGAGAGAGAGAGAGAAAGAGAGACAAAAAGAGAGAGAAAGAGAAATAAAGACAGAGAAAGGGAGAGAGAGAGAAAGAAGGGGAGAAAGAGAGAAAAGGGGAGAGAAGGAGAGAGAAAAGGGGAGAGAAGGAGAGAGAAAAGGGGAGAGAAGGAGAGAGAAAAGGGGAGAGAAGGAGAGAGAAAAGGGGAGAGAAGGAGAGAGAAAAGGGGAGAGAAGGAGAGAGAAAAGGGGAGAGAAGGAGAGAGAAGGAGAGAGAAGAGAAAGAAAGACAGAGAGAGAGAGAGAAAGAAAAAGGGGAGAGAGAGAAAAGAAGAAGTGTAAAAGAGGGGGGGGGTGATTTAATTGCTAAACTTGAAACATTTTTTCTCTTTAAATTTTTGTGATGCTGTTCATGTTGTTTGAAGAAAAATCTCGATTAGCAAAAATATCGAAATCGATTTCTTATTTATCCAACACTGGATTAATAAAGATTAAACGTAATCTACTTTAGATGTGGATTAAGTGTATTAATAAACACCCCGTTTTAGAAATTTATTAATTTATATCTGTTAAATACAATTTAGTCCTTTATGATATATTTTTTATACAAGATGCCCCCCCCCCCCAAAAAAAAAATATCCCACCCATAGAATCATTAAAACAATTCCCAATCTTTTCTGCAATCCAAACATATTTGGTACAAATAAACTTCAGTCTAAATCCTGACTTGTCCACCAAGTTTCACTCATGTATGTCTTTGTTTTATCGCCATTCACTGATATGCGGGGACACTTTGGTGGGGTCTGATCCCGAATAGGCTTCACATTCACCAGACCTTAACTCCCCCAGATTTTTATCTGTGGGCTTACCGCAATTATAATGTCTATCAAAAAAATCCTCAGATTATTTATAAACTGAAAAGGGTTATCACAGACCAAATCAGTCGTGTCCAGGTGTGCACATTGAATGGTGATAAAACAAAGACTGTTGGGCATTTATGACTGAAACTTGGTGGACAAGTCAGGCATAGACTGCAGTTCATTTGTACCAATTGTTAATTTTATTAATTATTCCATGGATGGCATTTTTAGGTGTTACCCAGTATTTAAGTTGTGTCTAGAAATCATGGCCGTATTTGGTCCCAAGCATGCTGGATGTACGGCATAATCACGTTGACACACCAATTCTGATTAGACCACCGGAGTTAAGCAACGTTGAGCCAAATCACTACCAGATGGGTGACCATTTGGAAATACCAGGCACTGTACGTGGGAGGACGGCAACACCTCTCTGCAAAAACTAACATTATTATCTCCCCATTCATACATATGCGACTGGAGACCGCTTGTGAATTTAAAATTCCCTAGAAACTTCCTCCTTCGGAAGAAGCTGGCTTAATCCAACCAAGATGAATGCCGCACCATGTACCAAGCATGACTAACATTTGGTCCAATACCCGTACCGAACTTGCACAACCATTGGACAGAAAAGTTGTTTTTCCCCCCATATTTTTAGGAGTCATAAAATTGTGAGGACTTATTTCCAAAATATCTTCTGTTCTCTACAGCCCCTTGCTCACAAATGCGACATTGCTAGTCTTTCTCTACTCTATCATTATTTTCATAGTAGGTGCTCGAATCTCTGGTTCCCCTTTGCACAACATTCACAGCAAGAACTCGTCCTTCTATCACAACTGCAAATAATGTTCTTCTCTTCTTCAATATGCCTAACATCAAACAAAATTTCCAGGAACAGAGTTTCTTTCCAAGAACTTCACATCTATTAACCACATTGCCACAAGATTGCTTCCCTGAGGGGTATAACATGGTCGTCTTCAAATCTAATGTCAATACATACTTTTCATAAACTGTTCTCATAAGTCATCAAATTTAATCGATTCCATTCATTATTTTCAATCCTCTCATAATATTCTTCATCACTCAACCGACGATCCATCCATCTCATTAATCCTTATCCTCGAGTGGCTTTTAGCCTTGATAAGTGGTGACTCATTAGTAAATAAAAAACTTACCTCCAAAATAACTTCCTTTATTACATCTTTTAACTTCAACTGATTCATTTCCCTAAAAAATACAAAAGAAAGAGAAAATATTTAAATAATACAAAAAAGAGAAAATATTAAAAGACACAAAAAACGAGAAAATATTAAAAAACACAAAAAAAAAGAAAATATTTAAAAAATACAAAAAAAGAGAAACGATTTCAAAAAATAAAACCAAAAAAATACAATATGAAAGAAATTAAAAATAAAAAGTGCCCAAAATGTTCTCTTCCTTTTGTTCTTACCTTTTTAACTGTGATACTAACTTCTCCATCTTCTACAAAATACATACAGTCTGCCTCATCTCCCTAGATGAAAAAAAAAGCTAAATGTCAGAAAGCATTGAAAATATTTGATAGAAGAAAAACAAAGACGGTTGATATTAATTTATGGGGAATCCTAAACATGCCACTCGGCAGTTTGAAAACAACTTATTCTATAAAACCATTATATTTAATGTTTTTGAAAAAAACAAAAAACAACAAAAATAGTAATTTGAATCAGTCATGCGAAATGGAAAACAAACAAACTGTAGCATTACCTCCCCTACTCAAACACAATTGAACAAGCTCACCGCCAGGCGGCATTAGCAGACCTGAGAGTTGTCTGCCCTTTGCAAAACGCCAGGTGACGTCCTGTCACTATAAAAACCGGTGCATGACAAAATTCATTCTCTTTTTCTCTTCCAGCCTTGACTGACGACACATCAGTCAGAGACATCTTCAGTCTGTTGGCTGATATAAACACACCATGTGCACACACACACACGCACACACACACACATTCCTAGTCTGTAACTACTATTCTCTACTCACACTTACGCACATATCTCTACATAGACATTCTCAATGAACATTTTGTTTCCACGTGCTTACACACGCACACACAATTCAGTGCATTGGACTTTTCCCCTCTATGCATACACATACATACATACATACATACATACATACATACATACATACATACATACATACATACATACATACGCACACACATGCATACATCATTACACTTACTTTTCATACCTTTTGATGAACTTTATTTCATTGTCATTTTCGCATTCAATAAATGTTTTATTGAAATATACATCATCTCTGAGTTGTTTAATGTAGCATGCTTGTATTGTGAACATAGCATTATATGGAATACTTGAGGCTGTGCTAGCATCGACAATTGGAATTCCGTCAAAACCCATCTCATTATGTTGGATTTTCCGATGTAAATAAATGATGCCGTGCGGAAGGGAAAATATGTCTGTTCAAGGGAAATAATCCTCATCTCCTAATAAAGATTTTGTAAAAAATGTCAAGTGGTATGAGTTGTGGCATAATACAAACACACCTATTTCCCTTCCATCCTGTATCATATATTTACATCGGCCATATTTATTAGCAAACATCCATTGTGACGAGATGTTTTTTTATCACTTCGCGTGTCCGATTCAAATTACTATAACTTACAGTTTTCTCAAGTTATCAGTAGCATTATAAAAAACAACATATGTAACCAGAGAAAGCACATATATAACGCTGTAATTTCTTCTACTTTAAGTGGATAGTTTGTTAGCGCAATTGATAAGGTACTTGTCTATTGATCACATTTGGATGTTCGACTTTCGAATCTCGGCATAGATACACTTGCTATATCTAACCACACTGATGAGTCTTAAAAAGGCAAGACGGCTGCCTGTGGATGACATATATATATATATATATATATATACACAAATTATTTATTTAAAAACTATACGTTACATATTCCGGAGATGTACTATGGTTTCATTGACATGAATAGACCTTTACTGTTTAAGAAAAGTCCCTTATAATCCATCTTATGTATTTAGGTTCTCACATTCTTACGATCAAGCACTGTATTGATTTCTTTTCAACACATCCTGACGCATTATATATATATAATAAAATATGAGACTAAAAGTATACTTTTAGAGAATTGAACCTATAGTGAAATGGTTAAAGCTCAATATACGAGATAGAGCAATTATAAATATAAATGAAGGAAGAGAGATAACGATGTGCAGATGACAGATCTATTTCATCTTCGATTGTTCAATGCAAGGTGTACTCGAAAAAAACATGTTTATTTTCTTTTTTTTAAGCCAGGCTTTTCAAAGATTAAAATCTTATCAGATGAATTACATAGATGGATAAGTTGGCAGGGGAATAGCCAAAATTCAAAATTTGAAAAATTTAAGAAACAATATAAAGTAATAGAAGGTAAGAGTATGTGTATAAAAAGGTTCTCAAAATATAGAGTCTGTCCAGTTGGTGAATGTCCGTTGACAAAGTGTCCGGTGACGAACGTTTTTTTTATACACATACTCTTACTTTCCATACTCTTACTTTCAATTACTTTATATTGTTTCTCAAATTTTTTGAATTTTGGCTATTCTCCTGCTAACTTAGTTTCACATTTAAAAATCCTATTAATTATTTCAACGGTCTAAAGTAAAGTAGCTAAACCTAAGGATTCCGACCTATTTTTATAATTGAAATCTGTTAATTAGTTTATTCACTTTTCTCTGTGCGCCTTCCAATTTTAATATGATCTCCGATTTCCTCCGTTCTTGACGCGAGGCCGAAAAGTGAGAGTCTTACCTGTTGCAAAACAATCTCTCCATCTTTGTATGTCCGAGAATGTAAAGCATCTGCAACATTCATTTTTTCATAATTCTACAGACAAAGAAAAAAGAAAAACATGTTTAAATGTGACAACAATGTTGGTGTTTTTAAAAAATCTTTTTTAATTGAAGAGTTCCAATGCAAAACGCGATAAACGCCATTTTTAAAATTACGAAGCTGTCACAACAAAAAGTGTTGCATTTCAACACTCGACCGCACCTCAAATCATATTTTACATAATATGATGCCGGCATAATGTATTTTTGCTTTAAATTAAATTATGATTCCAGTCAAAGTATAGATTTGATATATTCGTCCTTTTATGGTTCAAGGTCTTATTATAAAAAAAAATTGGGTTTACATGTTACAACAATGTTGGTGGTGTTTTTTTTTCAATCTTTTTGGTACTGGTACAGTTTGTGACTCATGCTAAAACCGACTTTTTGTCTGCATCTTTCAGCTGTTTATGTAAACAGTCGGAAGCTGACAAAGTGTTTAGTCAATAAGATTGCGAGACAGCAAGCGATAATTTTGAATTTTGAATTGAGTGAATCGTAAAATTCGTCTGCGCTAACGGCAACAGAAAATCTGAAAAAATTTTTGGAAAAAAAAAAAATTTCTTGGAACCCCTAACCCTAAAAAATGCAAGAAACTTCTTTTTTTTGCACCCAAACTCTAAACTAACCCTAATCTTGTTCAAAATCTGTACCAGTATAAAGAAAAAAAAAAATTTATCGAAACAAAAAAACAAAAAACTAATAGTTAAACAAATCTTAACTTTCTTGTGAAAAAAAAACTTTGTAAAAAATAAATATTTTTCATAAAACTTTACATACGGTGACTGTTTTTACTTGCTTTAAATGCGGTTTCATTTGTTTTTTTCCTCTTTAATAGCGTCGCCTCGTTTTGATTTTGACGTTGGGTTGGTTTTATTCGCATTTCCCAGCTGTTTACGTAAACAGCCAAAAGATGTCCACGAAAAGTCGGTTTTAGCATGGGTCACAAACTGTACAAGTACCATCTTTTTAATTGAAAAGTTTGAATGCAAAACGCGATAAACGCCATATTGAACATTACGAAGCTATCACTACCAAAAAGTGTTGCATTTAAACAGACGACCACACCCGAAATCATGTTTTACATAATGTGATGCAGCATAATATCTTTTTGCTTTCAATTAAATTAAGATTTCAGTCGAAGAATACATTTAATATATTCGTCCTTTTATTGTTTAAGGTCTCAATTTAAACAAATTGGATTTATCGCGTTTTGCATTCAAACTCTTCAATTGTTCTAATAACGTTATAAAGGATTGGCTTGTCCCGCGCACCTTATTCATAATAAGAATTATTACATTACAGAACCAAAGGAAAGAAAAAGACAGAAATCTCCACTACGACTATGGCTGTTAACAACAACAAAACAGAAAAGAGAGAGATAGACGTTGCAACTAATTGAGCTGACTACCTACAACGGGTCAATAAGACTTCAGCTGTTTCCATTATGAGATACCGTTCAGATAATCTCCTGGTCCACTGAAACATAATCGACCATATTCTTATAAGTCGCGATTTATTCAGTTGCTTTTCAGATTGAAAATCGTGTTCTAGGAATGGCAGAGATGAATAATCCAAGACTGACAACTGAAGAAGGCGTCTTTATCGTAAAACAGTTTGACATACTGCTTAAATTCGACTGCTTAAATTCGACTGCTTAAATTCGACTGCTTAAATTCGACTCAGCAGTAAAAAGAGACAGAGTAGCTGGTCTAATTGAGCACTTCGAACCAACATGTGTGTACGAAGATCTTTCAAGACGAGAAAGACCAAAGAGTCAGGTTATTGAATTGTGCCCTAGAAAGCTTTTGTTTCATGTAGATTAAATATTTGAAGCTTAGATTTCCTTTTACACACCTTCTCACATCTTTATGAGCATTATTTGTGGTCAGTCAATCGATTGGCCGGTCTGTCACGCTTAAGATTTTTTCAATCAATTTTAATATTTTAAAGATTAGGCACTGAAATTCCATAACTTATATAAGAAAAAGAAAAGAGAAAAATTTGTTAAAAAACAAAACAAAAACAATACAAGTTCACATGTTACAGATTGGGATATGAGAAGACAGCGACGTCACCACCAGAGCCAACCTCAAATGATTACTGGACAGAAAGTAAATATAGGGTGCCCCCTCCCCCAGGGTGATTCTACCCCTTAACTTCCCCTAAAATACCACTTATTGAATCGTTAACAAAATTGAAAATCTTTTCTACTGTCCAAGCACATTGTGCACAAATAAACTGTAGTCTACGTCTGACTTATCGACCAAGTTTCAGTCATGAATGTCCAACAGTCTTTTTTTTATCACTGTTCAATGATATGTGGGGACACTTTGGTGATCGTCTTATCAGTAGAAGGTGTGATCTTGAATAGGCTTCGCACTTACTGGATCTTAACCCCTCAAATTTTTATCTCTGTTATTATCTCAGAGATAATGTCTATCAAACAACCCTGGACTATTCCTGAACTGAAGAGAGCTATCACATCTTAAATCAGTTGTATCCAGGTGTGTTTGCAATGCTGAGGTGCCCATTTGGAGTATACCATTGAATGGCAATAAAACAAAGACTGTTGGACATTCATCACAGAAGTTTGGTGGACAAGTCAGGTATAGACTGAAGTCTATTTGTACCAAATATGGTTGGATTGCCGAAAGGATTGTGAATTTTATTAACGATTCCATGGATGGGTGGTATTTATTGGGTTTACCAAAAAGTTTGTTTGTTTTTTGGCTTCTGTCAGTTTATGGGGAACCCAAACATCAAGTGTAGAAACATAAACGAGTTTATGCAATTCATTTTCCACGCTCGATTTGGAAATCTTAAGAATGTCTGCGATTTGTCTGGTTGTTAAAAGAACATTTTGTTCAACTACAGTTTTTACTTGGTTATGTCTAGAAGGACTGAAAAATTTCGTTTTTGGAATCGAGCAAACCATTTCTGGCACACCCGTTCTGCAACAGCATTCTCCCCATACATATGCATATCTTTATGCAGGTTTCTGTAGCTTTTTTTCCTTTTCATGTATTAAAAAATCATTAGATGTCAGTAGTGCTCTGTTTGATCTTCCATTTAAAGGCCTGAAATACAAGCAAAAACATGAAAAAAACACTTGTATCTAACTTTGCCCCTATAATGAACGTAAACCCAGTTCCTCAACTCTTTGCGTGGATCCCTACTGTCTGTTTGCGTTTACTGCACGGGCCGTGATCATCCGTTTCTTGTGCTGGTCAGAATTCGATGCTCGATTCCAACACCGATCGCAATGTCAATCGTGTGGTCTGAGTCAGTGCTGCAACAGAAGCATTCTCCCTCCAAATAAAATTTTAACTCCAGTTAAAACAAATAACAAAGTCTTTGCAGGTTGCCCAGCATAGAGGTTATCCTAAGGATGAATCGATTATACTGGTATGGTCATGTGGAATGTTCATCCTCCTTGACAGACCATTGCAGAAGCACGGATGCCGTAAATCGCAAAAAAGTTGGCCGACCAAGGTAAATTTGTCAGTAAGTGATTGGACAAGACTGCACTGAATGGAATTTAGAGAGTGAGCTTGTGTAATATCAGAAAATGTTTGACCATTGAATGAATAAAAGAAAAAGATGTTCCAATAATGTTCGTTTTCTCTGCATAACAACAGACTTGCAAATGAGAATTCTTAGCTCGGCCAAATAAAAACACAAGTCCAACAAGAAGAAGAAACAACTAGAAGACAAACTCACTAGAATTACATGTTTTATTTCTTGCTTATTGTATAGTAAAGCTGATATGAACAGTCTGCGACTTGTGTGATGTCTCTGCGGTGGAAAGGAGACAGTGGTTATCCCAAAAACAAGCTATTGTAGACAGACATTCAGGACAATGAAGTAAACCGCATCCAGTTATGCAAATGATTTGTTTTGCTGACCAAGCAATGACATTTTGGGTTCAATATAAGCAAGCGTATTTCACCTATTCAGTCAGTTAGTTTGGCGACTAGCCTGCCGTTAAGTGCTAGTCAGTTTCCATTTTAAGTTTGCTCTCTGTTGCGACGACCAATGTTTTTTAAAGGCAGTGTTTGTTAAAGACTTGTAGCTCTTGCTCCGTCTGTCCCTGAGAAGCACACTAACCTTAACTGACCGTGAGATACCCAGAAAACCAACTAACTGCCCTCTCCTCCCAATCTGCTGGAATATATAAAGAGATTATGGTTTTTTACAGCAGACCACCCAGTTAACAATTTGAAAGGGAAAATCTGCTGCCGATCTATGGACATAAAAGACCTACTAACCAGGGTATGCAACCATGTGGGATGATCGTAACTTTTGGAACGTCTCAAGTGGGTCATAATCCTAGCAGGGAACCTTGTATCTGAAGAAACATTACTTTTTGCAGGAGTTTCATCTATCAGCATGAAGCTCTGTTTAAAGAGGCACTCACTTTTCTAAAGGAAAATTCAAATTCTAGGTGGTCAAAACTCCAGATCATACATATTTCCGATTTCTTGTGTGATTTCTCTTTCCTTGGTTAAATATTGCTCACTCGCAGCAAGCCTGTCGTTTGTATGCATTGCAACTATGCAACCCACTAAACATGCAGCATTGCACATGCTTACGCTACTACCAGGTCTCCTCTATCAACATTAGAGGCTTACGTTCAAACTTTGAAAAACCCATGTATATGAGATCAAACCTGACTTGTTCTTTCTGTGTAAAACTGGCATTGGCCCATCAATTTCTGTCAATGACTTCAACAAGATTTCAGGTTATTCTAACATAGATTCTAAACACAACCTACAAGATCGCCACGGTCATAGATTTTATGCTTACGTCAGGGATGGTGTACACGTGGTAGGAACATCTCAAATGAGTTGCCCTTTATGTGCTTCTTTGTTGCTTTTCTTCACAGCATCTCTTTCATGATTTAATGGTTAGTGCATTCTCAATCATGAATTTACCTGCCCACCTGAGAGAAAACTTGACCCATACATTAACTAATATCCTCATTGAGGGATCTATGACATAGGTTGCCTATTTCGATAAAGTGATACTTGTTCAGATTAGGACCCAAGCTAAAATCGACTTGGCGTCAGTAGTTTCCGGATGTTTACGCAGTTGCCTATGTTAAAAAAATCCAAAACTAGGCTGGATGTATAACTGGAAAAAAATGTTTCTTTGCACATAAAATGTTTCTTTTGAAAAAAATATCACTGAACAAGTGTTAAAACAGTGTTAGGATTAGGGTTCATTAAAATTCATGATCGATTTGATCAACTTTTTATTTCCAATTAGTGAATTTCACGATTCAATCAATTAAAATGTTAACTTGTCGTCTACTTATCTTCTCTTATTTTGATTGGATAAGGAATTCGGCATTTTCCAGCTGTCTACATAAACACGTTATTTAATTATTTTTCCAGTTATTTTGGTAAAAGTTTTATGCTTCAAGTTCTTAATATCTTCAAATATCTATTTATACTCTAAATGTATACTTTTTTTATATCTGAATGTTTTTTTAGATTAATTTGTTTTGTAATTGTATATTTTGCAAATAAAATTAAATGACAGATTTTATTAAACCCAGAGGTGGGACACTGACAAGTACTACTGTTACATAATGGATGTATGCATGTGAAGAACGATTACATCAGTTAGTATGGATTTAGTATCTAGGTGGACCAGTGCATATTACCTTGACACAAAAATCCGAAAAACAAGTTTACTCTTGAACTAAAAGAATAAACAAGTCTGAACTCAGGTTCGGAGTTGAAGGAAAGGTCAAACAGGTACGCTGTGACAAATTCAGTTTCCCCCTTGAAGAGTGACGTCACAATATCGTGTGAATGAAAAAAAGACGTTTTTTAGTCAGGATACTTAAGTAAGTGGCGTTTTAAGAAACGACTACGTAACACTACTACTCCGATTCAGAACAGATCTAGGAGTGATGAAAACAAAGGGATGACTCCATACTCTTCAAAACTCCTAAATGCAGTTTTATCATACCCAGGACAGTTTGAAGTAGAGAGAACTTCAGTAGTTGATAGGGTTGGGAAGTAGGGTAGGCAGATGAACAAAAATGAAGAAATAATAAAAGGTAGAAAATGGCTGCAAAAAACTGATATGAAGTGAGGGGTGAACTCCTTGTTCAAGGATGCGACCCAGGCCCGTTGGGCTTATATCAATGTGCAGGATGGTCTTATTTGGTCCTAGGAGGTCATCCTACCAGGCATTACCTCTTCCTTAGGGAGGGGAGATTGGTTTATTGGTGGTCGTTTAAGGTTCCCCTACCAAGGAATGCCGATGAGTCTGATCATGGCAAATTTTGCACCCATCCAGAGTTTCCCCACTATAAATTGAAGCCATGTCTAACTTTGCTGCAGTTGGAGGTGAAAGGGGTCAGATAAATATACTTACATCGAGACTTGAAAATAAAGGGACACTCTCAATAAGGTCTGTGTACATCTTCCTTCTGTTAAAGGCATCTTTTAAAACGATCTTACGAAATGTAACTCGATCCTGAAGAAAATAAAAACAACATTTTATTCATGTAAAAATTCTAGGAACACACACACATATATATATGATGAAAATATGAAAATAATATTCCAACGTGATGAAAAAGGAAAAAAGGAAAAATTATTTATTCGTCTCTATTTCAAGACTTCCTTGGATGATTGATTTGAAGAAATAAAATACAAGTACAATATTTGAAAATATTTGGTGTGTATGTAATGTGACAAGAATGTTTTTGTTCTTTTTTTTAAAACAAAACATAGGCATTAGAATTTAAAATGTGTAATGCGTATATGACATGGAATGTTTTCTTTTTTAAACGACACATTTTTTGAAAAAAAAATTCCATGTCATAAACGCATTACACATTTGAATTCTAACGACCGTGATTCATTGAAAAAAAAGAACAAAAACATTCTTTTCACGTCAACATTGCAACACATTTTTGAATTAAAACGACTATATGTCATTAAAAAAAAAAAATTCCATGTCATATACGCATTACACATTTAAATTCTAACGGCTATGTTTCATATATATATATATATATATATATATATATATATATATATATATATATATGAGGTTTAAGCATTACCTACCCTTTCTTAACACATTTAGAGACACTCACTGGAGGGTGTCAGACCAGAATTATCTCCCTTTTTTCTGACAGTAGACGGTGCTACCATCTGTGGTATAAAAAGTGCTACACAGCAAATTCTCTCTCTCTCTCTTCCGGGTCTGGTACACCAACTACTAGTCTCTCCCTCTTGAACAGAGTTGACAAAAGAGTTTCTAACCTAATAGGTTCTACACTGTCTACCAATCTTCAACCCCTGTCCCAATGTTGCATCCCTGTGCTTGTTTTACAAGTACTTCAACAGAATGTGCTCCGACGAACTTGCTACATTTATGCCCCTCTAAACGTAAATACCTCTGACAAACCTAACAAGCAGCAAAATCCTACTGTTTAACTGTTTATTTGTATACTTCATTGTTTTCAAATTGTTACTTTGTTTTCATTCATATATGCTTGTATTTGAACATATGTATAAATATATACGGCATAATCACGTTGACATTAGATCACCAAAGTTAAGCAACGTTGAGTCTGCCCAGTACAAAATGGGTGACCATTTCGAAATACTAGGATACTCGCATAACCGGGATATACATGCTGACTGGGGGAAGCATATGAATTTGTATTCGCCATAACCTTCCACTTTCAATAGAAAGTGGAATGCTCGACGCTGGGCTAATACCATAAAAAAAGTGGTATTACTGGTGATTCGTTTCAAAATTCCGAAAAGATCTACTTAGAGGATGATAATCTGACAGAATGTGTAGATCACGAATGTGGGAGAAAGCAAAAAAAAACAAATTAATATGAATAAAAAGTGTTTAATGCAGGATCAAGATTTTATTCAATATTTCATCCCCATGGGTTTATGAAGATAGAGCCTTACCTTAGGATTAAATGTGTGCTCTGGGTGTATATGTGTGTGATACAATCATTACAGAAAAGGACCCCAAAATGCTGTCTGTTTATAGTTGTCCAGTTGTGTTGGCCCAGTGACCACCTTTTTGTCTAACGTAAGTTGTTGAATTTCGAACTTTTTCGGCAATCTCCCCGAGCGAACTCTGACTGACTCGTCGGGTCTACCACATCTCATCTGTCCAATCTACCCGTCTCGTAAATATATCTACTTTTGATCGGAAATCCTAGATGTCTGGTTTTTCTCTCAGTCACCTCTAGCTGATCAATAGAACCGACTACATCCGTCCGTTTTCTCAGCCACTCTCTCCATCGCTATCTGGCCACCCAAAAGCTAACACTTAATGAACAGGGCGCTACCCAGTTTGGGTTCAATAGATTTCGGCAGGTTCCCTATCGCCTGTCCACTTATCTCACTTCCAATCACTTTATCTTTTTGTGAATCATTTTCTTCATGACATTATTGGCTGTGTGCATGTGTGTGTGTGGGGGGGGAGGGGCAGGCAGTTCATAGTATCACACCGGCATTAATTATCTTTTCTTTTTATGTTAAATAGTAAAAGGTAAGTTCGCTAGTAATATTTGACGATTTAAATTCGCAGGGCAACGTTGACGTGTACGTAAGAAATTAGGGTCATAACATCAGTGTATGCACTCGGATATCACATCGACCTGCTGTTGCTAGTAATAGAAATGACATCAAATCGCTCAAAGAGAGTGAGCAAGAGAAGTAGAGAGTTTGTTATAAAACGTTGAGTGGACAGCACGTGTAAAGAAATGACTTAAGAATCGATTATAAAAAAGTGATAGTAGAATTATTTAAATAAAACAAATTTATAGTTTATTACGTTTTTAGTGGTTTGATATGTGTCTATGTTTGAAATCAGTCACTGCAAGACGGAGAGATGTGTTCATTTTAAGTTGAGACCGGCACAGAGTTTTGATTACTGTGACAGTTGAAAATGTCTTTTCACACAGATATATCGTTGACAATTGAATAAGAATTTTCATTGCTTTTTCATAGTGATGGGTATTCATTGGTTATAGAGACCCAAAAATATGAGGCTTTGATAAGACTGATTGGGATTTAACTGTCGTCGCAAGAGTGATCGATATGGCTTTTTTTTTTAGTTCATGCTTAAATTGTTTCATAGAAATTGAAATAATGTCCTTCTTTTGTGGATCGTAAGCTCAGTGATTTTGGTTCCAATGATGTCTCTGCAAGACAAAGAGCCATGTTTATTTCAAGGCGAACATCACATTTCATTTTGTTTTCTCTGTTGCTATGCCATGTTTGTAGAAAATTATCCTAGTAATTATACTAGTATAACTAGTAATTATACTAGTAAACCATGCAGTAATTGGTTATCAATAGTAAGAAACTATTCAGTAACAAGTATTGAACATGACTTCGCAAGGATGGCTTGATGACATCACAGTTGTGTGTTTATGTTTAGTTCAAGATTGCATAAAGGTCTTGAACATGTACGTATACCATCCATAATACATTTAGTTATTTGTCCATCTTTGATTCTGAATCTCCATAAAAGTTGAAATAATGTCTCAATTTTTCTGCAGACAATCAAAAGTTTTGCACAAACAATCAATGATCCATAGACCATCGGTAGGCGACTATTGAACTAAATGACTGTTGTATATTAGTGAATACATTCAGTGCCCAGAACCCATTGTGAATGTCAATAGATATTTTAAAAGTATATTTACTTATTGGTAGTTTATGAAATCTACATCAGATTTGGAGAAATTGTATAACTATAAACGAAACATTTTTATTTATGATATTTTTGGTACTCTTGAACTTTTTTGACTTGAGCAATTTCGTTTCAGTGAATTTGTGTTTTTGTTATAACCTATTCTTACGGTGTAGCGTTATTTTCTTTACCTTTGAAAAAGATAAGACCGTATGAGAAAGACGTTACTTTTTGGTACATTTGTAGATTAACACCCTCTGCTGCCTGCCCCCCCCCCAATCAAGGGTGGCACGAGAGCGCTCTATCCCTTAATAGACTTCAAGAATGGTCTATGCTGGAAATCTCATTTCTTTGATCAATCATAACTCAAAAACCAATAAACCAAATTAGTTAAAACTTTGCACAACATTTTTATTTGATAGGTTCTATAAGTGTGTAGAATTTCAGCATCATTAGTCAAGGCAACCCAGAGATCCAGAAAGTTCAATCATGAAATCATGTTATCCGTGTGTACGTACGTATGTGCCACCCTGTATCTCATCAACTATTTGATGGATTCAGCTGATTTTTGGCAGAGATAGAGGTTCTAGGGTCTAGTTGATGGCATTTTAATTTCAGTTTACCAGATACCTTAGTTTTCCAGAAAATTCCAAAACACCTTAAAAATGACCAGTATTCATACACTTTATTCTATATCTTATCGACCATTTGATGGATTCAGCTGATTTTTGGCAAAGATAGAGGTTCTAGTGTCTAGTTGATGGCATTTTAATTTCAGTTTACCATATACCTTGATTACTCAAACTACCAACTATATCAGTTATGAGAAGGCATTGTATTGAGGCATAGCCTTTACAAAAGTAGTGACATTCCATGAAAAATGCCAGTATACTGAAATCATATGCCCTTAACAGGGTTAAGATGAAAATTCATATACACTAAATGTACAAAAGCAAGGAAATTCCCAAATTTTTACACTTTTATTGTCATTAATTAAGGGTATGACTACATATCAACAAAACCATTTCATTATCACATCACTACAGTATAAATCTCTATGCATGAGTGGATGAAGTGTGTGAGGTGCGCTGAAGAAAAATTCCTACCAGTAAAATACATAGCCCTGTTGTGCTCGCATACCCTTAATGACAATAAAAGTGTAAATATTTGGGAATTTCCTTGCTTTTGTACATTTAGTGTATATGAATTTTGATCTTAACCTTATTAAGGGCATATGATTTCAGTATACTGGCATTTCTCATGGAATTAAAATTAGATTCTATTTTTTCTTAACGATTACATGTGAACAGCCAGAAAAACTTGGTGGAAAGAAGAAACAAAAAAACAAAACAATTTAGTATTTAGTGGAGGATCAGTTTTGTATATAAATTTAACATAAAATGCCGTCCTCCGCTCTTATTTCCGAGTTATTTTGGCATTTTAGGGCAATTAGTTTTTTTTTTTACTACTAACTCTCAGTTCAAGCGGATTAGGTTGGAAAACTATTTTGAAAAAAAAAATATATATTGGGGAGGATGAAATGCAGCTATATCACTGCCAATTTGATCAAAAGCATTCTTCTCTTTATCATTTTGTCGCCACAGAAAGAGTTAATATCGGGTACAAAATCGAATTAACATTGGTAAGAGGAGGCAATACTAAATGGAGAATAACCGAAACAAAATTGCACCAGTCAAGAAATTTTTCTTTTTATGTTTCCCATTATAAACAAAAAAGCTAACTTTTTTTTTGCTGCATTCGGCCTCAACACAATCTATATAACATTAATTTTTGAATGTGATTAAAGATAAAATGAAAATCTATTGCCTGTACAGGGATCGAACTCACAGCCTTCAGATTATGAGACTTTTGTGCTTAATAAATACCCCCTTCCCAACTTTGATCTCAATAACAAAATATCCTATTTCGTTTTCATAAAAAAAAAGTGCTACAATACATCAAGAAATAAAAACACATTTTAGGTTTTGAAACTTACTAAAGCCCAGACGCATCCGGGTGAGGAGCAGACAACAGTTGCCGCTCGAGGAACATTATACATAAGCGCTAATTCACCAAAAAAGCCTTGACCATCGTACTCTCCAACTTTTTTATGCCGTCCATCCACTTCTACGTAAACATCATACTGCCCACTGCAAAAACACAAAAAAAGAATATTTAATATTCAAGAAATGGTGGAAACATTTGCACTTTTCTTGTTTAAACTTCGTCATGACAAAATACACCAATACCTCCTATCTGTGGAACATATTGCCATGGGACTGCTTCTCTGCAGACTAAAATATGGTCGTCTTCAAGACCATTGTCAACAAATACTTGTCAAGTCATCCTCTTAAGTAATATAATTTTGCCCTTTCTATCCATCGTTCGCAATCCTCTCATAGTATTGTTCATCATCCAACTGACAATCTCATTAACCTTGGAACATATTTCCATGTGATTGCTTCCCTGCTGACTACAACATGGTCGCATTCAAGTCCAATATCTAAACAAGTACTTGTCAGGACGTCTTCTTAAGTAATCAAATTTTTCCCAACCCTATCAACTGCTCAAGCTCTTTCTGCCATCGAGTAATGTAATCTATTCTGTGTTGTGTTTCTGAGAGTCATTCCACTAACTGAAAACGTAAAGAAAAGACTTTAGGCTTGAGAAAGTCGAACATGTGACTTTCCAAATTTAAAATTTTCTTTTTCCTTTCCTTTCTCTTCTTTTTTCTCCCACATTTCATTCTTCCCAAATATGATCTGAGGGAAGGATCGGATTTAAATTCTACCTGATGAGATCTCAGTTTCTAACAGCTGTAGATCGATAACATCGACATGCCAGTGTTTCAGATTTTGTACATGTTTGTATGAATTAAAATAATCATATATATATATATATATATATATATATATATATATATATATATATTTTTTTTTTGAATTGAGAACTTTTTTGTCTTTCTGATGAGTTCAGAGAGGAAAGATTGACATACAAAAGTTGGTTGGTAAACTACTGAACGAAACGGAACCGTAAGATTGAATCAAAAGTGATCGTTTTAAAAAATGTTTCAGAAGATAAATAAAATCTTGACCTTTGGAATGTAACAAAATCTTGTTTATA
>OY744519.1:136474289-136601789 GCA_963556195.1 Sepiola atlantica
AATATAATGGGCCCTTTCTCTGTCCGTCAGTCAGAATTTTTTTAAACGAATATTTTAACTTCTTTTAGAAATGTAGAATATGGCATTAATAGTAAATAATAAGTTCCCAACAAATAAATCGGACGCCATGGCCGGAAATCGAAACCTGACCGAGCTATTTTTCACTTTCTTATAAATAGGTCTTAAAACATTCCCATAACAAAATAATTATAGCTTTGGTGTGACGTCATAGATTTATGATTTACGTCATGTTTCAAAATATGAATTCAAACATAAGCGATAATAAATAAAAAATAAAAAAATAAATGGGTAAACATTATCAATAGCGTTGAAATGTATTTTAACAGTCCCAAACAATTTATTTAGATTTAACTATGAACTGTATGTATTTTTTTCACAATTATATAATTCTAGACAAGTAAATAGGAACATCCTATGTAGTACAGCGTCACATTCGAAGGGGAAGCATTTTTCTTGTGAGAAATGCTTCAGTTGCTGGTGGAGTGAGTCTGATGATTTAAAACCTAAATTCTGAAACCTGTAGAGTGAAACCAGTTCCTCACTGATGACTAACCTCGGAGCATGTACAAGATGCATTCTATGATTGATACTATATGTACACGTGATTCTTGCTTGGGTGTTAAAAAAGAGGTTTGGTTGTTTTGTTTTATGGCATATCATTTTTTTCTGTTGCTATGCCATGTTTGTAGAAAATTATACTAGTATAACTAGTAATTATACTAGTAAACAATGCAGTAATTAGTTATAAATAGTAATAGTAAGAAACTATTCAGTAACAAGTATTGAACATGACTATGCAAGGATGGCTTGATGACGTCACAGTTGTGTGTTTATGTCTAGTTCAAGATTGCATAAAGGTCTTGAACATATATATCATCGTATAAACATATACAGTTACTCTCCTCAATATATATATATAGGTAAAATTCCTTATGTTTTTAGACATATATTTCAAAAGAATTGCAACTAAATTCTTATTAACTCATATTTGGTGTAATTTCTAATGTGAGAATTTTAGGGATGAGTAATCCTGGATGTACATTGATATAGTTGTACAGCTTGTGAGTAGAAAGAGAAACTTGAATTTACTTTCAACAGCCTAGTAACTCTTGCTTCTTTCAATTTTACTTGTATTCGCACACACTGACCAATGTTTCTGATAAAAGTGAACGAATTGCTGTCATCATTCAAATATCAATCTATCCATCTCATTAACCATCATCCTTGAGTAGCCTTTGGCCTTGATAAGTGATGATACATTAAAAAATGATATATTTACATTAGTAGAATGAATACGTTTTGTTACTTATCCATATTTGAATCTGAATCTCCATAAAAGTTGAAATAATGTCTCAAGATTTTGCATCGATTGGTAATTTATGAAACATGCATTAGATCGGTTTGGTTGTTTTATGGCATATCAACACTTTTCAGGTTATTTAATGCCGAACCCATTCATTTTGATAAAAGATTTTTATGCTTCAAGTTCTTTATATATTCAAGTATTTATTTATGGTGTTTTGTTTGTTTGTTTTGTAGAGGAAAATTGTTGTTTTTGTTTTTGGCTTTGCAGAGCATGATTGAGTTTTTTGCAAAGGGAAAGGAAAAAAAACAATAACATCAATGTTTGGTGCACTTTTTGGTCAGGAAGCCTGATCTGGTATCACCATGTTGAAAAAGAGGGAGAATATTGTTAAATGTATACGATTAACATAATTTTAAATCCTATCTTTATGAACCAATAGCGTGAGCACAAACAAATAAGACACGCCTCAAAATTACATTTAAAACAGCTATCACATTTTTGTAAAAACAAAAAAAAAGGTCTAACCAAGAAAAAAATAAGTCATCACTTATCAAGGCCAAAAGCCACTCGAGGATAAGGGTTAATGAAATGGATAGATTGTCTTGTCAGGTGAATGATGAAGAATATTATGAGAAGATTGAAAATGATTAATGGACTGAACAAAATTTTATGATTTATAAGTACGGTTTATGACAAGTATTTGACATTGGATTTGAAACCGACCATGTTGTAGCCTGCAGGGAAGCAGTCCCATGATAATGTGTTCCACAGATGGAAACTTCTTAGAAAGACATACAAACAATAATGTTTAAAAAAAAAAAAGAATAAGAAAAAAAAATCTTCCTAGGAATGAGAAATTACAATTAAAAAAAATATTTTTAAAATAACATTTATAATCTTCCATGAGTCATGAATTTGCCTCACTTTATTTAGCACAACGTGTCCTGATGAAGGTTTCCTGGATCGAAATGTAGGCAAAATGAATTATTAAAAAAGATGTAAGAATTTGAATATTGAATTGGTTAATTAATACCTATTTCAGTTACGTAAATTATTTACAGTTAAAAGCACACACAGAATGAGATGTTCGTTCTTAGCAGCAGCACTCGCCCCTATTCAACTAAGTGGCAGCTCAAAACGAAATAATGTTGCCGATGACACACGCGAACGACATTAGCTGCCGAGTGTCCAAAAATGATCTCGAGCAAGAATGTCACGCCTTTTATTCAGCTCTTATTATTTTATTAAGCGCCTATTTTGCATCATCATGACCAGGTTCGCTCCTGGTGCAATCACTGTTTCCTTGCAGTAGGGGCATGCTAGTCGTGGCCGTTTATCCCTTGGTCTCTCCGCACCGTCATCACAATAATATTTATAAACTGCTAGATATTGCACTGCATCTAATATATGTAGCGTGTAGTACAACATCGCATTCAAAGGAGAAGCATTTTCCTTTTGAGAATTGCTTGGGTTGCTGGTGGAGTTGGTCTAATGATTTAAAACCTGAAACCTGCAGTGAAACCATTACATCCTTGATGACCAATCTCGGGCATCTACAAGACGTGGTTTACGATTAGTTATATGTATATATTTACCGGCCCATTTGGCATAATGGTTAGAGTCTTCGCTAATGGGCCAGGAGACCAATGTTCAATCCTCGGTCGAGTCACACCAAAGACTTGATTGCTAAACACTTAGTTATAAAGTGAAGATCAAGGGTAAGTGGAGCAATCCAGGGAAAGGAGTCACACCCTCCTGTACATCTTGGTGTAATAGCAAATGAAAAGGGAGCCTTTGGGTCGTCCTCGACTAAAGTCAATCCATTTTTTTTATTTTAGGATTAATATATTTTAAATGTTCTATTTATGAACCAGTAGTGTGAGCACAACCAAATAAGACACACCTCAAATATTAAAACAATCATATTTTTGTGTAAATACATCTTGGTGTAATAGCCAATGAAAAGGGAGCCTTTGGGTCGTCCTCGACAACGGTCGTTCTAGGATTAATATATTTTTTAATTTTCTATTTATGAACCAGTAGCGTGAACACAACCAAATAAGACACACCTCAAATATTAAATTTGCATAAATAGCAACTCAAAGAAAAAAGATGAAATTTTAAAAATAAGTCACATGACTTGTCTACAATTACATCGCCCCCCCCCCCAAAAAAAAAACGTGGAGGTGGTGGTTTTAGATAAAAAGAATTCAACCTAGTCATAGACAAGCTGGTCAAAAGAGAGGATGTAACATGCTTTCAATGGAGTCCTCTCCCTGCGACGAGCTGGGGAAAGGGAAGAATGAAAACTGCTATCAGCTTCCTTAGATGTCGACCATACTCAACACATACTCCTCACACACAGACGAATTAAGTCAAACACATAGATGAATTCTTTTTCTCCAATCTACAATGAAAGAACAATTTAACTGTCCGTACTTACCCACACAAAATTAACAATTAACACATACAAACTTTTATTTCGTGTAACATTGTAAATATAGAAGAAATATGTTGTGTTTCGTTAATTGTGTTTTTACACTTTTAATTTGACTTGTTATAATAAACAACGACCATCGTCTATCCACACCAGAACTCATGCTACAAACTGAAAATAAAAATTATAAAAACTAGAATTTATTTGACCAAATATGGGCACAGATTGTGCACTTTGATCGACGGACCCATCTGAAAACTTTTCGTAGTAGAACTGTCCTTTTTTTTTTAAGAAAAGATGGCCGTCTTATCGTATTTATTTTCGCCCGTTGTCTTCCTGAAATGTTATTCTTCTGTCTTTTTTGTCTTGTTTAGACATAAATATGTGGTTTTGTTAACTCTGTTTTTACCTTCTTTTTTATACAAGCTCATTTTTTTAAATTTTTACTTGTTAGCCTGAGACAAAAAGCCCTCGGCTATCTTATCCATACCACTGCTCACGCTACATATATATGCAATTCTTGCTTGGGTGTTAAAAAAAAAAGAGGGAGGATATTGTTGAATAAAACAACTTCAACGGAAATTTAAAAGCCGTCGTTTTTCTTCGATTTATTTTGTTTTGCTAACTTGGCATTTACTAGAGCAGACGACAGGCGCAACTTAATGTTGCCTCGAGCGGCGTGGGTGGGGTGAACGGGAGGGCAAACGAGCAGAATTAATGTTTACAAACATTTTTCAGTTGCAAAAGAGCAAGTGAGGAGAAAAAAGAAAGGAAAAAAAAAAACACTGAGAGGCAGATTGACGACAGCGTCACGAAAGAAGAGAGTAAAAAAAAAAAAAGTGATAAACACAAAAGCAAAAAAAAAAAAAAAAAAAATGGCTACCAACCTGTCAATGACATAAAAGTTATCACCGTCATCTCCTTGAATAATGACCTTTTCACCTTGTTCAACCTGGAAAGACGAGCAAAAGAGAAGCTGAAGCTTTCAAATGAAATAATTAATACAGCATTTAACAGAGTTGAGAAAGACGGTATTTTAATTGAGCAACTCAAAGTCCTCCTCTCCCTCCAAAAAAAAGTTACACTAAATCATTTACAACTTTTTTTTGTTTTTGTTTTTAGTTTTTGAAGGAATTTGTGGTTAACAAAGGGGAGTAGAAAGTGGACCCTGTAACTCTCACTTCTCTTATTTTATCCTTTAGTCCTCACAGTCCATAAGCGATGTTTCTGACAAAGGAGGAAGAATTGCTGTTTTCTGGGTCGGAATCTATCCATCTAACACTTATCGTTGACTAGTTTTTGATCTTGAAGTTGTAGTAACTTTTTTTTAGCTCCTTACATCAAATCGCTTCATGCATTGTCTGGAGCGATTTCCATTAAAAAAAACCAAACTCTTCCAAATCCAAACCTCTCATCTTTAATCAGACGTACTGAAAGTTTCCACACAGGAACTACCTTAGTTAGACAAATTTTCATTCTAACATTTAAAACAACTTCATGAGGCCATCTTCTTTAACATGTAAATATTAAGAAAAAAAGAGAAGGGGTGTTAGTAGCGGGAGATTTAGTCCAGAAGTCTGGGTGAGCAAAAAGATGTGAAGGACCATATATAGGATAAATGTTCCGTTTGTATAGAACAGTTAAAAGTTCATATTAGGAGAATGTTCATATATACGTATGTTAAAGGTAGTTAGGCCGAGTTCATGTGTGTATGTAAGCATGTGTGTGTTTGTGTTACATTGTTAAGTTCACGTGTGTGCGGCTGTCGTCATGTTGGATTTGGGAGTCTTGTTGTCGACACCAAAGCCGGTCGCTCAGCGGGTTTGGTTTGCATCCCAAGAAAAAAGTTTGAAGGGTTGAACGGAGAATCGTGGGAGAGTCAAATAGCTGTGGCATCTCATGGCTAAAAGAGAACGGATATTGATGAGCACTGTCTTTTATAACCTCCGGTCGTATCACAGTTCGTATGAGAGATTGTTTCTGATTGGGCAAATCAGAAAAAAAGTTAAATGTTTGAGCCAGTCAGTGCCCAGCTTAGAAGTCAAGTTAATTCTCAAAACATTGTTAATGGCGGCTTGTCGCTGCTGCTGCTGCCGTTGTTGTTGTTGTTGTTGCTGTTACAGTTTGTAGCTGCTACTGCTACAGTCTATACAGGGTTTTTGATTCTTTGATACGATACATTTATTTCCTTTGGTTTAGAAATACTTGACTTTTGCCTATCAACTTGAAGGCATCTATGGTTAACTCTTTTAAATTGGCACTTCTTAACTTTAACCGAATGTACTAAAACTTTCCACGCAGGAACTACTAGCATAAGGGACAAGCACCAACAGAACACTGACCCAAGAGGAGAGTTCCAATTACCGTCGAGTTGGCAGGCAAAGTAAAAATAAAATCCGGGACATCTTTTCTTTAAGAGTTAAAAAAAATAAACTAACAAAGAAAGCAAAAAAAAAAAAAAAAAAAAAAAAAAATGCACATTTATACAGAACAGGAGACTTCGTTGGTTTGACCACCTTGAAAGAATGGATAAGAGTGCTTGGGTTAGTTGATGTATAAGGGTCAGTTAACAGGGAAAGGCCAAGGAAAACATGCGGAAGATATCCAAATCTGCAATGGTTTTTATTTTTGATTTGAGGTTTTACATTAATTTTGTGTGCAGAACAGGAGACTTTGTTAGTTTGGTCAAATTGAAAGAATGGATGAGAGTACTTGAGTTAGTATATGCAGAACAGTTAAGGTAAGTTGGCAGAGGAAGGTCAAGGAAACCATGGGAGGAAGTGATATCGATGGATTTGAGAGAAAGAGGGATACATTAAGATCTGGCAAGAGATAGGTTTGAAGTCAATTTCTAAAAGTCATCCAACACATCCCAGCATGTAAAACAGATGTTAAACTGAACATGATGATGATGATGATGATGATGATGATGATGATGATATGCTCACTTTGGGAACGAAGAATTTACATAATTGCTTCCTCAACTTGATGGTCTGCCACTCTTTCTTGTTACCAGGCATTCCTGTGTTCGTGTCAACTTCCCTCTTCCACATATGCAGTTAACAGTTCGTCTTGCTTTTCGCTTCCATTACAGTTTTCTGTGTAATTTTTCTTATGTAATAGCATGTGTGTTGCCAACCCTTTTTTTTTTTTTTACTTAACCCCTCCCCCCTGAACATATCAGTAAAACATACTATGCAAAAAAATGAAATAATTGCTCAATTCGATTTCAATATTTAAAAAAAAAAGTAACTTAAAAAAATAAAAAATGGTTTCATTATTTTAGTTTCTAATTTTTTTTTTATAATTCAACATATACAGTAATCTTGTTGAATTTTAAATTGTTTGTCTGTTTGGTGTTTTACGACCTTTCAAGATTATCTCAGATAAAACATTTTCTTTTTTTCGATACAGAAAGTTTTTATGATGTTACTTCATTGAGAAGATATTTTTAGAATGTGGGATTTGACTATTCATAATGTGTGACCATTTTTGTTTGATTTTTAGATTTTGGTATGTCTCTTTTTTGGTTGTTTGAGATATTATTTGGCCCATTCTTTTGAAGAGAGTTTTTCAAATTGTTTTCTTGGTGACAAGATAATTAACATTTCCACCCAAGATATTGGTATTTGTTTCTTGTCAGATGTTATTTTGTTAATACTGGATTTAAAAAAAAAATTATTTATTTCAAAAAAATATTTGTACAAATTAGTTAATTTAAGAAAGCCTATACTGCAAAAAAAAAGCTATATTTTCAAATAATGTTTTTATATTTGTTACTTTGTAATATTTGTTGCATATATGTGCATACTTTTTGCATTTGATTAATATGTTTTATTGTTAGTCCTTCATTGCAATGGTTACACCGAGGTTCATCTTCTCCTCCAAGCAGACGTATGTGGGTCAGTCTTGTGTGGCCGGTATGCATTGAATTTAGATTCAAATAACATCACATCCGACACATCGATATTTGATTCTACCTAAGCATTTTATCTTTTTTTCCTTCCAATATGCATTTTACCATACTAAAATGTCTATTTCTTCAGTTTGGTAGGTTTGGTTTGGTAGTTTTGTTTTACGGCATATCAACCCTTTTTGGGTTATTTAATGCCGAATCTGGTCTTGTTTTCTTCTCTTTTTTGTTTCTTTCCCCTTTTAATATCTGTTTCTATTTAACCCATAGTTGGGACCCTAACAGGTACTACCACTCCGGGTCAGGGTGGACCTGGGAGCAATGGTAATTAAGAGGAGGCTCCACATTCCCCAAAGTCCGTAAGCCGGATCTCACCATCGGATGTAGTTTAAGGTCATATCCAGGACCGGGAGTAGGGTAGGAAAAATAAAAATAAAAAAGGGGAGGGAGAAAGGGAGAGGGGCTGTTGTTTTTGTTTTTGTTTTTGTAGAACATAATTAAGTTTTACAAACAAAAAAAAAACCCCAAAAACGTCAATGTAGGTGAATTTCGTCTCAGGGAGCCACAGGGCAGCCTGATCTGGTATCACCAGTTTCTTCAGTTTGTTTGAAAAAAAAAAAAAAAACTGTTAAGAAGATTTTTAGGGTGACGACAATCTAAAATAATGAATCAAATAATGTATGGGAGATAAATCTTCATAGCTTAAAATATGACTTATCTCCCTTGCATTACTTGGTTCATTATTGAGCATTTTTTGAATCTCTTCTCATTATCATCATCATCATTATCATCATATTCGGTTAAGAAATTGACTTCCAAAGTAACCTATCTCTGGCCAGGTATTTCTTTATCCCTCTGTATATGTATTCTGTGGTAAAAAAAGAAAAGAGAAAAACAAGAAAAAAGAAAAAGAAGCGAAAGGAAAAACAGAAAAAAAAGAATAAAAACAAAAAAAAAAAACGGCAAAGAAAAAAGACAAAAAAGAAAAAAGGCAAAAAAAAGAAAAAAAAAACAATTAAAAGAAAAGGTAAAAAAACAGAGAGAAAGAAAAAGAAAAAAGAAAAAGAAAAAAGAGAAGAAAAAAGAAATGGAAAAATAGATTCTCCAAAGTGAAGAGATCTCAACTTACCCTTTTTTCAAACATGGCATCAACCACATTTTGTAATCTCTCCTGGAAAACAAAATAATTGCAGAATTATTTTCTTTGTCACATTAGACAGGGTTAAATGATCCCTCAGCACAAAGAATATCTAGCGTTCAGATCTCCCCTAAAAATTATGTCAATTCTAATGTTTGTTGCTAGCTGGCATTAAGAGTACTTAGTTTTCACTGACTATTTCATTTTTTTAAACCGAGTCCAAGCGTCTCTATAAGAGGCAGTGTCGGTCAGTCAGTCAGGCTCAAATTCAAAATAGCGTTTTGATTGATCTGTCAAGCTCAAATTCGAAAAAACGTTTTGGTTGATCTGTCAAGCGCAAATTCGAAAAAGCGTTTTGGTTGATCAGGCAGGCTCAAATTCGAAAAAGCGTTTTGGTTGATCTGTCAGGCTCAAATTCGAAAAAGCGTTTTGGTTGATCTGTCAGGCTCAAATTCGAAAGGTCAAAGTATTATTTTCATTGCTAAACACTAGCAAATATCAAAATTATTGCCTTTCCATTTGTTTATCATGAACAGGCATCTGTCTGATGTCATTTTTATGGGTTTATCTCTAGTTCAAGATGCAAAAGATTTAAAACAAAAATAATATGAAAAGGCAAAAAATATCTCTAGGTTAAGAATGTAGATCACAATTGGGAAAAGAAAAAAAAAAAAAACCTATCTATTCTATCTAGTCATACTGATCTTCTAGACTCTTTCACGCTATCTATCTGATTTTTTGGTTTATGAGTCATAGTCCAGTTTTCAATAATTGTATTTTTTTATCTAGGGACTCTACCCTATAGACAGTGCAGTAGGTCTTTATTGAACTGGAGTGCTCCACAGTTGACTTAATCTGGCAAGTTCATCTGTTGGGAGGACACATCTACTATGGCTTTATCATAACTCTGGCAGGGTGGCCTGCATGTGCTATGTCTTGCCAAAGGACAACCCGTAAATTAGTATGACACAGCCAGTGGATGGGAGTTATCTCCACATACAGCGCCTTGTATTCCCAAATAGTCTCCCATCTGATACTTACCAGACTCAACGTTGCTTAACTAAAAAGAATTGGTGTGTCAACATGATTATGCCATATATAATAAAAAAAACTAGAAAAAAAACATAATCGATTGCAACAGCAGCAACATTTCGTAGGTTTGAATTTGCAAACAATTCCCCACATAACATGTAGGGAAAATAAAATGTCTTGCAACTTTTTTCTTTCTACTTGTTACTGGTCAAAAAATTGAATCCATTCTTTCGTGGCTACTATGAAATGTGACCAGGAACTTTGTAAAGATCTTAGACATTATATTATTTGGATTATTCGGACTCCTATTCTTCTCTTGATTCTGACTTTCACAACGTTTTGGCAGATATAACCTTTGACCTTCTTCAGGTGCACCTGAAGAAGGTCAAAGGCTATGTTGTGCGAATGACAACCAAGGGGAGCATAGTAGTGCGAATACTACAAATATCAATCTAAAAGCATCTTAGTCATTGTCTGCTTGTTCAAATTGACTCAAGCGAACCCAACAAATACCTGCGCGATTTGTGTGATGCGTAAAGTCAGTAAATTGCAAAAACTAAGAATCAAAATGTTTCAGTTTTTATTTCATCTACAGAAGAATTAATGAACGCGTTGGAAAATAGTTATGGCAATTTTGGAGTTTGCCTGTTTATACACAAATAGAAACATGTGATTGGTTGACAAAAAAGGAATAGGCAGAGTACATATTACTAAGGCAGTAGTTTTTACGATGTCAATACCCGAGTTCGAATCTCACGTAAATCTACAGGATTTTTCTTAACTGGATACATGTTTTGTAAATTTAAAGAAATTAACATAATATAGTAACATAAAAAAACATTATATAAATATATTTTTTAAAAATAATTTATTTTTATTTGATAACCTGCAAAAAAGTAGAACTAAAGTGTTGAAAGTGAATTATTTTTGCTTAAAAACATAATTTCTAATGTTTTTGCCAATAAAAACAATACACAAATACATTCATCGTAGTTACTTACTTTCAAATGCAAATATTAAGTAGCATATATTTTTTTTTCCATGAAATTTCAAATATTTTTTTTAGTACTAGCTATAAAATGGTAGAAGCTAGGTACAGATGGAAATTGACATACCCAGGTACTGTACCAACAAACACCATTCAAATTAGTTCAGTTTTATTTTTTGTGAACGAGCCTCTTAAATTAGTTTGGTTGTTTTGTTTTACAGCACATCGACCCTTTTCGGGTTATTTAATGCCGAATCAGATCATTTTGGTAAAAGTTTTATGTTTCAGGTTCTTTATATCTTAAAATATTTATTCATGGTGTTTGGTTTGCAGAGGAAAATTGTTGCTTTTTGTTTTTAGCTTTGCAGAACATGATTGAGTTTTGCAAAGGATAAGGAAAAAACCCAATAACATCAATGTTTGGTGCATTTTAAGTCAAGAAGTCAGTATCTTCAGACAGCCTGATCTGGTAGCACCCGATAATGGAACAAATAAAAGCAATTTTCTGCATCTGGTTGACCATTTTACCATTACAATTATTCGACTATGACCAGTAAGGCATAGTGTAGTATATGTTCTCTCTTCGATCAGTAAAGGAGAAATCCTTCTAGAGTGAGGCAATTTTTACTTTTTGTCCCAATCCAGAGTGCCCCTTTTGGGACAGCTGGATTTTCCCCACATTAAAAACTGACCCTGTGTCTAACTGACCTCGTGGGGAGGCAAGTAAATAGATACTACGATCAGTAGATATGTAGATTTAACTTGTCCATAAATTCTGGAAAGAGCAGCTTCAGAAAACGGTTTAAATTGAAGAAAGAAAACGTGGGCGAGACTAAAAGGAATCGAGGATTATATATATCATTATCTTCTACGTTTATCTTGTACAGCGGATCCGCACTAGATTTGTTTGTTTGTAACAGTTGTACTCTGACCGATGAGTTACACCATCTGTCGCTAGAGCTCTGGAGAGGAAAACAGTCATAGCTTGCTTTCAAAATGAATCCATTGGAAATAGTTCCGAGTGAGTAGAATAATATTTCCGCACCACAATGAAGGTGGTTGAAAATGGAGTTAAATGTAATGTTAAAAACCCCCGAAAAATCAAAAGGAAATTAGATTACATACGAAGGATATGTTTTAGTAGAGGTCCCTATTTAATTGTCTCCCTACAAGGGCAGGGTCGGTTTCTTATGTGAGGAAAATCCAGAGGATTGGTAATTGTTGTGGGGTACAAATCACCCCTATTGAAGAACTAATGGAAGCAACCATCTATAATGAATACCATGGTTGCAAAGACTCAAACAGAGGACATTCCTATTCATGTTTTACCGCATGGTAGGAATCCGGTCATCTCCTACCACATTTAGTGGCGTTACTGTATTGCTATGAATAAATACATTGTATATTTTAACCCGTCACAATTTGTGGTTGTTATCTTTGTGACCCTTAGCACGGGTCTACAACAGTAATGATGGTTGAAACTGGTCAGAATTTGATAGCTAGACACTCATGATTCCATCGTTAAAAACAACCACTTGTTGGTCAGAGAGCGTTGCATTTATCAGAAAAAAAAAGTTCCTTTGGGATTTGTTTAAGGGAAGAGACACAAATCTCAAATAAATTTTTTTCATTGTGAATGTAACAACAATATTTAATTTGATAAAGATGGTTACGCAAAACAAGGTTAGCAAATGGAGTGATGTGGCTGAAAAACAAGCAGTGACAGCCAACAGGAAGTCACTTTCTAGAAGTTATATGGCAAAAAGAAAACCTTGCAACTCTCTCCTTGGTTCTAACTATGAGACGATGCAGACATTTTTTCGAAGGATGTACCCTCCCCGCCACCTACAGCAGGTGTGCTGGAAGAAGACTCATAAAAGTGTGATTCTCTGTGACATAACAAACAGGAAATCGTTTTACAGAGGTGATGTGAGATAGAGAGATGTTGCAAGAAGAAAACCCTGTGACTCTCTTTGGTTTTGACTGTGAGATGAGGCAGACGTGTTTTTGAAGGACTTCTTCCCTCCTCCCATTCAGTAAATCTGTTATAGCACCAAAACCTTTGCTTTCACACCCAGTAGAAGGGAGTTCGTCCGGCAGAGGTGAACGATATTATACAAACCATGAGCCATTTTATAGACCAGCAGGAGTGTCTACTGAATCCAAAAATGATTAGTACTCTGATAAGCAGAGCAGTAATAATAATATTAATATGGAAACATAAAATATTTGAGAAACATTTACACTTGTAGAAATTAATGATGCAAATCTTTATTTTCACAAATTGATTTTACAGGATCTGAGATTAAAAAATGATTTGTGTGAAATAAATATCGATAAGTCACAACCAAATTTGGACCATTTTGATAATCTCACCTGATCTGTTCACCTTTAATAAGTTAGGAATTTTATTTATTTTTTCAAGTATTCACTCCATATTCATTTGAAGTCAGTTGTTTTTTTCTTTGAAATGTAAATCACGAAATTCATTATGCAATATTTTGGCCACACCTATCCAAAGAATGGTCTTTGCTATAAGCATGACATGTGCAGGATTTTTACTCTAGCATTTAATTTAAGAGTTTAAACTTGTAACTCAAAATGGGATTTAATGGTGTCAGGTCAAAGATTAATAAAAGATGGCAAAAATTAAAATGTGCAAAAATTTTACTTACTGGTTCGAGACTTCTAAATAATAAGATGTTTTTTGTTGCCTCATGTAGGCGTTTTCTTTGGTCATCACTTTTTGGGTGTATTATCTGCAACAGTAATGGGAAAAGAAAAAAGAAAACCCGATAATTCTATCTAAAAGACCGAAACATTTCATTGGGTTAGTAGAAACAAAAATGAGTAGGAGAAAAAAAAAAAAAAAGGGGGGGGGGGGAAAAAGTTTTAAAAAAGTTAAAAAAAAGAAAATGTAAAAAAAAAAAAAAGTAAAAAAAAAGAAAAGTAAAAAAAAATAAGTAAAAAAAAATAAGTAAAAAAAAAAGAAAAAGGGAAAAATAAAGAAAGGGGCAAAATAAAGAAAAGGAAAAAAATCAAATACAAAAATAAAAATAAAAATATAAAAAAGGAAAAGAAGAAAAAAAAGGAAAAAAAGGAAAAAAACCGTAAATATTTACATGGGTTTGTAGAAAGAAAAAATACAAGCACGTTTGAAATAAAAAAAGGAAAGAGGAGAAAATTAATAATGAAAATTATTTTTCGTTTGTAAAGTTACACATGAAAACCAGTTACAAAGAAAACAAATAAACAGCTTTGTAAACAGTTTCATTACCAAGTGATGTTCTCTGCATCCGGCAGAATATGATCTATCATGTCTTAACCGTCTCCAGACCTTCTGTCACTATTTTGTTTAGCTGAACTGATTGATTTAGAAGTCTAGAAACATACGTTATCACACCATCTTCTCATTAGTTTACCTCTTTTTCTGCACCCTGCCACCATTCCTTATGGACATGGACAATTGCAGATGTTATGAGATTGTTTCAGGTTAACAATGAACAGAGATCGTTTTTTTTATCACTTCGATTTACGTACTATTAGATATACCTACCTGACATTGCTCGGTAGTGTTTTTATTTGGATTTGAATACAGAGTTACGTCCCCTTTTTAAGATGTCAGCCATTTGAAAAAAATCTGACCGGACAAAGTATATTCTGGAAGGAATGAAATTGGATTGGATTTTATTCTCTTTAATAACATGCTGCAACGATCCACAAAAAATGACGAACCAGAATCAAATATTGATTATGTAGGAAGAAAACTATCGATGACAAAGAAAGGATAGACTGACTTTACTTTATGTACTAGATTATTGCTAGAAAATGTTGTTGAAAAAATCAGTGTCTGTGAGAAACACTAAAACAGATGACAGTAATTTAAAGCAAGAACCATAATGGCAGTGCCTTTTTCTTTTTGGTGTGACTGGATGCACACAAAAGGTGGGAAAACAGCAAATAATGGTGGATGGGTCATAGAAGAAGGTCCACATTCTCAATTGGTGGTATATTATTCATGTAACTTTCAATATTCTTCACATTAGTCAGAAAACAAAACTGACACAGTCATCAACACTGACAATTTTTCTTCCCCCTTCTCACTGCCCGTAGGGTCACTGCTGACGAACACAACGATATACTCCACGACTTCCTTTGGTTTTTCAGCCGCTCGCATGCAAGCTTCAAATAACAACCCGATTCATTCTGTGATGCTATTCTCCCACATCTTTTTCTGATGGCCAATCTTCTTTGCACCGTTCACACTGCTCTGGAGTCAGTCCACTCGATCTCATTTACCCCCCCCCCCCCAAAAAAAAACCCCGCAACAATACATGGGCACCACCACTAGAGACAGAGCAGTTAAGTCTCATTCAATTAATAGAATCTTGAATTACATTTATAAAATACAATGGTGGAGGTTGTCGGTGAGGTCACACTGGCTTCATAACAGATTTCGGGTATCACAACATCAAATCCGTTTTTCCAATTATCCCGGCATGTTACCATGTTACCTCCTTGCATAATTTGTTTCACACTGTCCTCTCAGAAATAAAATGCTTTTCAGAATACACCAGGAGTTAGATCCTTCTTAGAATTCGCACCATAAGTCTGGAACCCCCATTTTTCTCACAACATTAACCTGGAAACCGTTCAGAGACAGGCAACCAAGTGAATACCCTCCATGCTTTTCTGTGCTTTGATTCATTGAATTCCCAACATCTAGCAACTGACTTAGTAAACACCCAACAAGTATTAACCATCTAGCCAACAACAATCCGAGGTACCTTAATTTGCAAGCTGCTGGACCCATTAATGTGCAAGTTGCTGGACCCATTAATTTTCAAGTTGTTGGACCCATTAATTTGCAAGTTGCTGGACCCATTAATTTGCAAGTTGCTAGACCCATTAATTTTCAAGTTGCTGGACCCATTAATTTTCAAGTTGTTGGACCCATTAATTTGCAAGTTGCTGGACCCATTAATTTGCAAGTTTCTGGACCCATTAATTTGCAAGTTGCTGCTCTCATGACTTTCAGAAACATATTTTTATGCTCAGAATTGCTGATGCATCGAAAAACTGTCTGCATCAGTTGTTGGCTGCCGAGACATTGCATTCTTTAAAACGCTCATGCTTCCTGAAATTCTTCAAAACTACACCTGATGCCTCCACCCACGCATGTGCATGTACTTTTGATGTGTTGTAGTGCACCTGTACACAAATATTTAATTATCATCATTATTATTATTATTATCATAGTAATTTGATTTAGCCAATCAGATACGGTTTTGCATTCTGTTCATAGGCATAAAATGGCTTACACGATTTGTTTGCTTTTTAGCTGGATAATCCTACCTGTAGATATCATTATAATTTGCTTTACTTTTAATGTCAATAACCAGAAAATAAAACCTTTATTCCACACAGCACTGTTTGCCATATTAGCTCAAACTTATCCTTATTAATTTCGTAATACTTTACTTTCTAATTACTTATTAAGAAACAAACAAAACAAAACTAACCACGAACTGTTATCACTTAGACATTATGTACCTTTTATATATTGAACGCAAAACTAAAATAAAAAAAAGCCGACCATGATGTCTTTGTCATGGGAGTCGTTTTGAGCTGATTTTATTCCGACTGGAATATTAGAAACATTTTTTAATTTTTTAAATTTTTTAAGAAATATCCAAGCATTTCTACAAATGCATTCGGTTTCTGGTCTGTCACGCTTAAGTTTTAAACAGTATTTTTTAGCATTAAACGCACTGATTGAATGGACATACCTAAACAAAAAGAAAGTGGCATCCAAGTATATAAAAGGATTGAGCTGTCATGCTTAAATTTCGGATAGCATTCTTAGATGCGACCACGTACTCTATAAGAGTTCTGTCTGTATATCACACTCAAGTTTGAAATAGTACTTTGTTGATCTGTCATATTTACGTCTGAAATAGCACTTTGTTGGTGTGCAACGTTTAAGTCTGAAATAGCACTTTGTTGGTGTGTCACGTTTAAGTCTGAAATAGCACTTTGTTGGTGTGTCACGTTTAAGTCTGAAATAGCACTTTGTTGGCGTGTCACGTTTAAGTCTGAAATAGCACTTTGTTGGTGTGTCACGTTTAAGTCTGAAATAGCACTTTGTTGGCGTGTCACGTTTAAGTCTGAAATAGCACTTTGTTGGTGTGTCACGTTTAAGTCTGAAATAGCACTTTGTTGGTGTGTCACGTTTAAGTCTGAAATAGCACTTTGTTGGTGTGTCACGTTTAAGTCTGAAATAGCACTTTGTTGGTGTGTCACGTTTAAGTCTGAAATAGCATTCTCATCACTAAAGGATACACATTCTTATTTTCATAAAATTTTATGATTTCATTTCAAATTTGTTTTCCAAAATAAATTTCGCTGTAGAAAATGATAATGATTTCATCATTTTTGTAAATGCGAGGAAAAACTGACTTCTATTTTTTTTTTTGGAAGAATATTGTGAAATGAAAATGAAGTTCTGCTAATTGCATTAACAGGTAAGAAAAATCAATTCCCTTAATGGATTTTAAAGTAATTCTGGCATTAAGAGAATGTTTGCTTTTCAACAAGACATGAGTATGTATGTATCATCATCATCATCATCATCATCATCATCATCATCAACAACAGCACACCTCCCTGAAGTCTAACCTTTTGTCACTGTGGTAAGGGTGGTGGTAATGTCAGAGCTACCCGGCTAACAGGGCTCTGTCGGAAATCTCGGAGGAGTCATTATCAGGATCCGTCGTCCTTCGGTTATCTCTACCTCTGTATGTGGCAATCAATAGAGTGAATTGCTTCTGCACCATTACTGTGCGTGTTATGGGCCAAACCTTCCCCAACTTCGTATGCGACCAACGAGGACTTCATGCAGACCAGACAATCCTGAGGCACGATCTTTGCAGAGGTCTGACTAGCTTAAGAACAACAACAACAATCATAATCATCATATTCGATTTAACGTCTGTCTTACATACCGGCATGTGTTGGACGGCTTTTAGAAATCGACTTCCAAACTAACCTATCTCTGACAAAGTCTTTATGACTTTCTCTCAATTCCATCCTTTATCACTTCTTCCCATGTTTTCCTTGGTCTTCCCCTGCCAACTGACCTTGCTACCTTAGCTGTTCTACATCTACTAACCGAAGAACTTGCATCCATTCATTCAATGTGACAAAACCAACAAAGTCTACTGCTCTGCACACTTCTCCTTATACTATTCAGATCTAATCTTCCTCTGAGAACATTAAATCTAAGCCTGTCTTTAGTAGCATTCACATTACACATCTATGGTATAATTCTCTTCATGAACGCATGTCCTCAACCATCAGAGGCCAGACTTTGCTTTCATACATCATACTGTTCACACATGCCTGATAGACTTTTTCTTTGGCCGACTATGGCAATACTCTGCTGATTAGTAAAGGCAGAAGTTCCATGAACTTATTCGATCCACTCCTAACTCTTGCTATCACACCTGCACTTCCCTGTGCTCCAATGGTCATCAGATCTAAGCCTATCTTTTATTGAATTTTCAAAAAAAAAAAATACAAATTATTTGTTATATATATATATATATATATAAAAAATTGCACGATTGTTGATTTTCAAAATATTTCACTTTAATACATTCTAATCCGTGCTTCAAAGATGTTAATTTCCTTACTCAAAAAAAGCGCCAATCTGCGCATAACATCGCCAGGACTACACTTATCCTAACGTCTTAAGAACTTGACGTCTCTTTCTGCTCGTGTCGTGATTCGACCCCTCAGGGTTAATACCATCAAAATGAGGAGGAAAAAAAGAAGAAAAAAAAACTATAAGACAGTCTCGCCTGACAAGGTTGTTCTACAACGAAAGCTTGCAAAAAAAAAAAAAAATTAAATAAATGAATTTTTCATTTAAAATTGCACGATTGTTGCTTTTCAAAATATTTCACTATATATATATATATATATATATATATATTTAAATGTTGAATTAAATTAAAGATAATTGAATTATCGTTTAATAATAATCTATCGTGATAATATAAAGCTCAATATATTGAATAGAGCAATCAATTCTAGAGATGAAAGATGAGAATAAAGAAATTGTAAAAATACAATACTTATTAGAACATCAAAAGTTCAGAGCAAGAAGCTTCATATCCTTAATCCATGGATTTTCAAAGATAAACTCTTTTCATCAGAAGATAGAGAAAAACCGACAATGTAATTGTAAATATTATTGGCAACATTTAACTTTGAAAATTTTACATGAAATAAAACAAAATAAAGACCAAAAGGTACAGAGTTTGATGTTGAGATGAAAGTTTATCTTTGAAAATCCATGGATTAAGGATATGAAGCTCCTTGCTCTGAACTTTTGATGTTCTAATAAATATTGTATCTTTACAATTTTGTTATTCTCATTTTTCATCTCTAGAAATATATATATATATATATATATATATATATATATATATATATATATATATATGTATGTATATATATATATATATTAAAAATATAATTATCGTTATAATTATTATTTCAAATGTATCAAAAGGGATAGTATTCCAGATATCGAAAAGAATCCTAATATGATATGGGGATGCCCAAGTCAACAAATAAATAGCACATATATATAGTTAGAGAATATATAAATTATATGAACCGAAAAAAAAAAAAACCGAATTATTATTCAAGATTAAACATATATTTGTTTATTTTAAATGTTCATATAAACAGTTTCAAGCCCTTATATCCGGACATTTCAAAGTAATAAAAGTACACTTATCTTCAGAGAGAAACAACTTTTAAATTTCTAAAATGTTTTAATTGGTCCCCCGATTTATAAAATCGGGAGACCTATGTTTTGAGGTTTTGTCCGTCCGTCCGGATTTTTCTCCGCAACCATCCATTGAATTTCTCTGAAATTTTGCATGAAGTTGTAACTTTGGTCAGGTTAGAAAGTGACATTCTCCGATTTAAAAAAAAAAAAATCTGGTTAGCCCCCCAGGGGGTCAAAAGGCCCCGAAATGGCAAAAAATGACATTTTTTGCCCCATAACTTTTCATCCATTTATTCAATTTCTCTGAAACTTGGCCAAAATGTGGAGGCAATTGTTCCTAATAGAAAATAAGTATCGCTGACCTTGGAAAAAAATCTGGTTCGCGCCCCCAGGGGGTCAAAAGCCCCCAAAATGGCAAAAAATGACCCTTTTCTCCCATAACGTTTAATCCATCCATTCAATTTTTCTGAAACTTGGCCAAAATGTAGAGGCAATTGTTCTGGATATAAAATGAGCATCCTTGACCTCAGAAAAATTTTGGTTCGCGCCTCTAGGGGGTCAAAGGGGGATCAAAAATGCCCCAAATTGCACAAATTTATTGCATTTTAGACTCACCACATAGAGTCACATACAGAGGTGGGCCACGCATGCGCAGCTTGTTATTATTTGAAAAATTGTCTTTTTTCCCCCCCTTTGGGCGGGCATCAGTGGTTTCACTGACTTACTATCAACATTTTCATGGTATTATATTCTTATTTTAACCCGAACAAGTTCTTCTCTAGATTTTCGACTTTCTATTTGAAGATCTGCTTTTATAGTTGTACACTTTGGAAGGGCTTGTTTGATTCTAACCCTTTCAAAATGCGACTTGGAGGAAACGAAAAATGAAACCATATTTTACTATACAAAAAATGAAAACAAAATGCATTCTGGTAGTAGCTACAATTGGCAAAATTACCTTAGTTGAACTGATAAGTCATCCTTTTCTGATAAAAAGAAACTTCTCTTAATTAACAAAAAATAGAACATTTCATAGAATGGTTTCAATATATTTAACATTATTGGCAATAATGATCCCATGATCTTTGTCAATCACTTGTTGAAAGAATAACGAGGAGTTGTCATATGTCGAGTAGTCACTGATGTTAATGGAACCCTTCAAAACAGAACAGAATTTCTTTCTATAGAACACAATACCACAGGAGTGCTTTCCGTTCGACTACAACATGGTCGTCTCCAACTACCAAGTCAACAAATACTTCTCGATCCATCATCTTAAATAATCAAATTCTGCCCTTTCCACACATCGCTTCAAATCCTCTCATAGTACTGTTCATCATCCAACTGACAATTCCATTAACCTTTATCCTCGAGTGGCTTTTGACCTTGGTAAGTGGTGAACCATTAGTATATAAAAAAGGCGTTTATGCAGAAAGAGGAAATTTCTATTAGAAATTAAGTTTATATGTTTGAAAGAAAATTACGTCACGAACAGGAAGTCAGGAGGAATACATGGAAAATCAGCTAGTCAGGTCTTTCTCTTGGGTTTTGGTCTAAACAAAAGCAGACATGTTTTTTCGTAGCTCTCCCTTCATTACCCCACTGTAGGAAGTGGGTGAAGAGAAGCTTGATACTATACAATAATCTAGAATAACTTGTGTAATAATTCTGTAAAGAACTTTCCTGTTGACTACAACATGGTCGTCTTCAAGCCCAATATCAACAAATACTTGTTGAGCCGTCCTCTTAAGCAATCAAATTCTTCTCTTTCCATCCACTGTTTTCAATCATCTCATAATATTGTACATCATCCAACTTCGAATCTCATTAACTCTTATCCTCGAGTGGCTTTTGGCCTTGGTGAGTGGTGAACCATAAATATAAAAACAAACACAAAAAAACTCTTGAACAACTTGTAAATATCATAAACTACAAATAGAAACCCTAAAGAAATATGTGTATATTGTTTTCTTTGTTACGTCAACTATTACAACTGCGAGAAAAGAAAAGAGAGGCAGACGAACTCTACACACATGACGTCATGCCACCACGACTACTGCTGATGACAATAACAAGAATTACAACTACAACACCTGGACGTCACTATTAATTGAGCTACTATTGTGTGTCAACAGCTGTTTACTACGACACAAGCTGTACAAATGTGTTGCGGGCGAAGAATAATCGCCACATGATAATGTTACAAATTGTCCAAACTTGTCTAAACAGTTTTTACGTCGTCGTCGTCGTCATCTTTGGCTTAACCCTAAGGACCTCCTGTTTCATAAAATAAAGATGCCATATGGCTCCTCTGCTCCACTGAATACAAGCTGGCAGAACGATACATTGAGTCTCACGAGATGCTGTGACTGTTTGAATGCATATAAATTGCAACATGCCAAAGTTTTGCTACATCCATCAACCCACCGACACAATCAAGTCGGCAGTAACGTATAGTAATTGTATTTACTTTTGCATAAAAATGTATTATGCAAACTTTGTATGCAAGATGGACTTTGTGTTCGATAAAAAATAAAAATGGGATAATGTACATGGGTTTTACAGAAAATGAATTTAAAATACATAAAAACGAAAAGTGTATATGTAGAATTTTCCAGGGAAGATAATGAAAATGGTTACAAATCTCTAAATACCTCCCTTCTCCACAGGGAGCTCTGGAGTCAGAACCCCTCTTAAAAGTTCAAATATATCCTATTTTGATGAAATTTAAATTATATGTATAAACTTTTCCGGAAAAGGCAATGGAAGTGGTTGTGAAAATCTATGCGCCCCTCAATAGGCCAAATCTCTATGTGCCCTCTCTAAGGGAGCTATGTGAACAGAACGAACCCCCATAATACTTAAAATATGTATATCCGATTTTAATGAAATTTATATCATATGTATAAGACACTAATTTATTTTTCATTAAGTTTTTAAAAATGTTTCCGGGAAGACAATGAAAGTGGTTCCAAATCTTTAAGTACTCCCCTAAGGGAGCTATGGGGGCAAAACCTCCTTAAAACTTCAAATATGTACATCCGATTTTAACGAAATTTAAACGATATGTATGAAACACTAATTCAAAGAGTTTTCCAAAAATTCAGTTTCTTCTGACTATATTAAGGGGTCAAAAGGAGGGAGGCAGTAAACAAAAAAAAAAAAGGAAGTAATATGGTGTTATGAGCATAATGAAAACGGACAGAGAGTTCCTCATAAAATCCCGAGCAACGTCGGGTCACCCTGCTAGTTTTCTGTATAAAGACAAGAAACAAAATCATATAGAGGATTAAGACTTGTCATTTATTTTTAGTATATGTGATCATCTCAACAACCATCGGATACAAAAATCAACTTCCTACATTCTTTAGGTACTCAGGCAGTAGAGTTTATATTGTTTGGATTATTTAGACGACTGTTCTCATCTTGGATGGTATTCTCACAACGTTTCAGCCGATGTAACCTCTGACCTTGTTTAGGTGTGTCTTGTTGAACTTGGGATTCTGTATGGAATCAACAGAGCCCTTTATTTAATCCACAGAGGTAGCTTGTTCTCGTCCCGTCAGCCATGACACTTAGATTATTACTTAGCACATACATCCCTTGCGCTACGCGTCCGGTGACAGTCTTCTAGAGGTTGAAGGTTCAATTAATGTTCTTCACTTCTTTGCTAACTCAACATTTAAGATCTTGATTGAACACTCGGATATCTATGCATCTTATATAGAAATCAAGTGTTAACCCCAGAAAGGGGCCACTTGGTTTCTGAGAATTTACTGAAGTAAATTGAAAACAAAAGTTTATAGTCCATTTTAGGACTTAGTTGATGATGGTAGTCAGAGGTGGTATCGTTCTATCCCACATGCACCATATACCAAAACTAAGTTGCAGACAGTAAACACTCTTTCTTTACAAAACAGTAGACTTTGATGGCATGACCACGTTGAAAGAATGAATGAGAGTTCTTGGGTTAGCAGATGTTGAACAGGAAAACAGGAGAGGAAGTGAGAAAAATGTGTTGTATAAGCGGAAGTCGAAAATCACGTGACTTCCACCCAGAAGAACTGTTTTGTCTTTCCACCTCCCGACACAGACGAGAGAAACGACACAGCCGAGAGAAACGCAAGGTTCCTGCCAGCCTGGAAGGGGGGGGGGAGGCAGGGACGGTCGGTACAGATGGCTAAAAGGTTGGCCTGTCTAAAAATGTAAATAGTATCTCTCCCTCAAATTCTTTTATTCTCTCTCTCTCTCTCTCTCTCTCTCTCTCTCTCCCTCCCCCTCTCTCTCTCTCTTACGATTTTTCTGTTTATTCTTTGTTAAATAAAACTCTTTAAAAACACACCAGCGTCTGCGTGGTTCTCGATCAACAAGTAATGAAACCTGGGTTACAACAAAAGATACACGGGTGCATGGTGTCATACACCTGCGAAGGTAAACAGTATACAAAAAATGAACCTGAAGGGAAGAGGGATAAATAAAGACCTGGCCAGAGATAGGTTAGTTTGGAAGTCAATTTCTATCCAACGCGTGGTAGCATGTAAAACGGACGTTAAAATGATGATGATGATGGTAGTAGTAGTAGTAGTAGTAGTAGTAGTAGTAGTATTCAAGTGTATTTATTCTTATTAACTGTCTGAGTATGGTATAACCTATTGGCGACGAGGATGAGATTAATCCATTGTATCATACTCCAACAATTAATAGGAATAAATACACTCGGACACAAGGTTTGAAAAAATAGTAAAAAAAAACTCCTAAAAAGGACTATATAAATAGTGTGTATTTGTTATTTGTTATGTAAAACGAGAAATAAAAAAGATATATAGTTGTTTTCCAACCTTGTGTTCGAGTGTATTTATTCTTATTAACTTACAGAGTGCAATACAATTGACGACGAGGATGAGATCAATCTGTGGTATCGTACTTAAACAATTAATAGAAATAAATACACCCGAACACAAGATCGGGAAACGGTTGTATATCTTTTTTATTTCTTGCTCTAATGACAAGTACAAATACACGCTGCTTATAGTCCTTTTTAGACTTAGTTATTATGGCAGTGAGGGGTGTTATCACTCCACAACACATACACCATGAAACGAAACAACCAAAACTATGTTGTAGACAGCAAATAATCTTTCTTAACACTATGGAAGATGCTCGACTGAGCTTCAATCACTTTTTCCTCCTTGTAAAAAACATTCACAGCAAGAACTCGTCTCTCTCTACCACCACTGCAAAGAAACTTCATTTCTTCCGCGTGTTTTTGATATCAAACAAAATTTCCATGAGCAAAGTTTCTTTCCAAGAACTTCCTATCTGTGCAACATGTTACCACGGGACTGTTTACCTGCAGATTACAACAGGGTCATGTTAAAATCCAGTGGCAACAAATAATTGTCATAAACCGTCCTCATAAGTAATCAAACTTTGTTCGTTCCATTAATTAACATATTGGCGACGAGGATGAAATTTAATCTATTGTATCGTACGTCAAAAGTTGATATGAATAAATACACTCGGACACAAAGTGAGGAAACAACTGCATATTATTTATTTCTAGCTCTACATAAATAACAAACACACATCATTTTAGGACATGGTTCATTATGGTAGTGACTACAACACATATCGACCCTTTTGGAGCCGTTTACTGCTGAATGAAGTCATTTTGGTAAAAAGCTTTTACGCTTCAAATTCTCAAATAAAAAAGTTATATAGTTGTTTCCCAACCCTGCATCTAAGTGTATTTATTCCTATCAATTGTCGGAGTACAATACAACAGGGTACAAAAAAAGAGTCTCTAACTTAATAGAAACATGCACTGTCTACCAAGCTCCAGCCACTGTCCCATCGTCGCAATGTTGTATCCCTGTGCTTGTTTTACAAGTACTTCTACGGAATGTGCTCTGACAAACTTACTGCACTTGTACCCTCCTCAACGTGAACACCTTCGACAAATCCGACTAGCAGCAAAATCCCACCCCTTCACTGTAGAAGTCCCCAGATGTTGGAAAACTTTCTACTCTAATATGTTCTTTCCTAAGACCGCTTACCTTTGGAATTCTCTCCCTGCTCTGTTTTCCCGACAGTATTAAGATGCAGAAATTGAAATGTAATGCGGCCTCATACTAGTCCCCCTAAAACCTCTTTTAAAATGCTTCAAAGAAACTGAAATTTGGGGAACATTAATTAACTGATGACTAATATCTATTGTTAAAATTTTTTAAAAATTGGAGTTAGCTGAATTTTCACAAAGGTCTTCCATCCATCTTACTGCCCATCTCCCCACTCAGGATGCTCCCCTATAAATTTATTCCCTAATCACAGTAGCCCCTTACACCTTAGTGACAATGTATCTTGTTTGGGGTGAATATTATTATTTTTTTATCTTTCATTTTTTGTCGTCTTGTCTCAAGCTTCAGGTTAGACGTTTCGTGAATGACTTCTAACTTTTCCTGTCTGTTGCCATTCTGCTTGTGCCGCTCGCCAGGGTCAGGTCGTCATCAACTGATCCCCTTTATGTCCTAAGCGGCCTCCCACGTGACTTTGAGCCATCAACGTCAACGTGGGACACACTTTGGAGCATTCCGGATGACTGACGGCAGGCGACGTGGCCAAACCAGTTCAGACATCGTTTAAAAGTAGAAAAAACCAAAAAAAAACCCAGATTGATATTATCCTCGTCGCCAATCTATTGTATCATACTCATACAGTTGATATAGGAAATAAATACACCCAAAACACAAGGTTGGGAATCAACTATATATATTTTTTTTATTTCTCGCTTCGCATAACAAATAAATACAAATGCACACTTTAGACTTAGTGTTATCACTCTCTAACAGAACCATATCATCATTTTCATTATGAATATTGACAACCTCTACGTGGTACCTCCTGTGAGTACTTTATTAAAAAAAAAAGGGACTGGGTAAACCAATGCCAACAACTGAATCAAGCAAGTTAAAAAAATAAAATTGAATATGCCGACTCATACAAAAAGAATCTTAGGATTTTTTTTCGGGGTTCAACTGAAAGAAAGCAATTATGCCCCAGTTTATTTGAAGAGAAGAAAGATTTTTTTGCCAGATCCGTTTTCACAGAAAGAGAACACGCAGAAGGTCAACAGCTGACAAAACTCAGATTTCATTCTTTTAAAACATGAATAACAATCTGTTTGAAAAAAAAGGGAAAACTAGGCTATAGAATTTCTGAGGTTAATGTAATATTTGAAACAAACAGGCAATGGAAACAGAATGGCTACATCATATACATACTTCCACAAATAATCTTATACAGGGTCCGCCATAAGTAACTAGATAATTTTAATGTAACATGAAATAAATATGCAACTGCAATATAGAAACAAACATAAAACATAATATTTATTAAAGTTCTGTGTGCCTTCCATGGAGTTCAAACCCTACTCTGAACAAAATACCCTCTGACTTCTATCTGACATCTTTGCTGCTCCCTACAGGTAAATATATATATATATATATATATATATATATATATATATATATATATATAATATTTTAATGTTATTTCACCAAAAAATCAATTTTTTATTTGCAGCATACAATTGTTTCGGACTACCATTGGTGCAAATAAAAAAAATGATCTTTTTGTGAAATTGGTGAGAATTTGTTCTCTGCATTTGATGTGGTTTGAATAACATTAAAATATTTTCTATTACAGCTCTAGTCATCCACTATTGAGCTATTATAAAACTTTATGTTATAAAATTTATATTTGAAATATTCAAATTTAAATATAATATAATATATATATATATATATATATATATATATATATATATATATATATAAAATAAGTTAAAAAGGTAAAAACCGGTTACCAGTAGCTTCCATCCCGAATTATAAATACATTCGAGATGGAATCTACTGGTAACTGGTTTTTACATTTTTAACATATTAGATCAAATTGATATTCTTGCACCCTGCTTGGTTTTAGACTTTAGGTTTTTCACAACCATTGTTGAATCTTCTTTTAAGAATGATGGGTAAGTAGACTTTTGCCTCTGATTATTTCTCTGTTTGGCGATTTTATGTTTGCATGTTGCTCGAGATTAGAGGTTCTGAAGAAGAAGAAAAAATTTGTTTATGGTAAACTACCTGAATTTTGCAAACAATTGTAAACCAGATGACTTGTTTAAAGTATAAATTATTATCATATGATATACTGAATTTTGGAAATAAAATGTAATTATATAAGCTCTATTTATTACTAAATATTCAGCTTGTTTTTTTTGTAATTGAAATTCGATACCTTCGAGAATCATCTTGATTTAGATGAAATAAATTTATATTGAAATAATCTCATATATATATATATATATATATATATATATATATAGTAATCCAGGATAAAGTTTGCATCCACAGGGTAAACAATTCAGAGAATCCTTACTGTATTTATATAAAAGTGCTCAATTATAAATACAGCTGTTTAATAGTTATATGGATTTTTATTCATACAAACGTTATTTGGCTACACAGTTTGCAAAAATGTTTTGGTCAGGCTTCTTATAGCTGTGACCGAAACATGTTTCGCAAATGTCTAGCCAAATGATGTTAGTATAAATGAAAATATTTATAACCATTAAACAGCTCTATTTATTATTGAGCACTATTATATAAACACACATACTTCATATTGAACACACAAGAAAAGCTTCCAATATGCATACACCCACACTGCCCCAAAAGAAAACCCTCACCAACAAATTTTATTTTAAAAAGACAACCATTACTTTCCTGTTAGACTAAAATAGTTTGATCAAAAATAAACTCAAAAACCTAGGAACCCAATAACTCAGACAGTGCTATATACACCACCACATAAGCAATAACATTTACAGTGGCAACACATAATATAGTATATCTAAAAGAATATATATATATATATATATATATATATATATATATAGTAATCCAGGTAAAGTAGACATCCACAACATAAAAATCCACAGAATTTCAACCTGGTTTATAAAAAAAGTGCTTAACAGTAAATAGAGCTATTTATATATTTTTAGTTATACAGACATGTACAAAAAGCTGCTACACTGGTATGTCGATGTTATCAATCAATAGTTATTAGAAACTAATATCTCATCAGGCAGAAGAAAAAGTCTGATCCTTCATTCAGATGTTCATATTGGGAGAGATCTTAGTTTCTAATAACTATTGATCGTTAACATCGACATGCCAGTGTAGCGACTTTTTGTACATGTCCGTATAAATAAAAATAATTATATATATATATATATATATATGTGTGTGTGTGTGTGTGTGTGTGTGTGTGTGTGTGTGTGTGTGTGTGTGTATACATGCATGCATGCGTATGTAGGATCATGGTCAATTCAATTAATCTATGGAAATATATTTGGTGAATGTTTTATTACTTTAGCATTATCCGAATGGAGAGTGTAATTAATTAATCTCATAAACATGCAGAAAATTAAATAATTGCGACAGTAATCGGGTTTAAATTGGTCTTTTGTGTTCATAGATTCTTTTAGATATACTATATTATGTGTTGCCACTGTAAATGTTGTTGCTTATGTGGTGATATATATAGCACTGTATGAGTTATTGGGTTCCTATATATATATATATGGGGGTTAGGGTTAAAAAGTTAACACCCACATGCAATTTTCTTGTCACCACACACACACACTGTTATCTATTTATATATACAGGGATTAGACAAAATAATGGTAACATCTTGTGAATTTTGCATCAATTTGAAAGCAAATATAAAAATTGAAAAAAGAAATACCAACATTTAAAAATTTTTTATTTATTTATGGTGATTGTTGTCCTGAATTAATTGGTTAAATTTATTTTTTTATTTCAGATATTGCATATTAGTAAGAAAAATTTAAATGACAGATCGATCTATCGGATTTCCAAAGAGGGCAGATTGTTGGTCCCTGTATGGCAAGTACTACTGTAACGGAAGTGGCTGAGATGGTGGCCATATCGAGAGGAACTGTCTCGAAAGTGATGACAGCCTATGAAAAAGAAGGGAAAACATCCTCTTCTAAACAAAATTTTGGAAGAAAGCCGAATCTGTCTAAAAGAGATCGTAGAGCCCTTGTAAGGATTGTGAAGAAAGAGCACAAATCCACGGCACCCAAAATTACAGCAAGGCTTAACAATCATCTGGATAATCTCGTTTCAACAAAAACTGTTTGCCGAGAGCTTCACAAGACTGAATTTCATGGGAGGACTGCCATGTGTTTCCATTATTTTGTCACATCCTGTATATATATATATATATATATATATATATATATATATATATATACTAGCTATACCGACCCGGTGTTGCCTAGGATCCATTACGTTTAAATTCCTTTTGTAAATATTTCGATTTAATAAATCTTTATGAGAACAAAGCAAAATGCAAGTAAAAAAATAAAATAAAAAAACAAGTAAGGAACTATAATCTATCTATCTATATAAAGTAGACTTGATTTTTCCCTTCCCAAATCAGTTAGAGTAGACAATAAAAATAATGCATCAAACGCATCGAAAATCACCACTACATACACACTCTAACACCGATCGTGTTTTATAGCAACTTACACATACTTTAACCATCTAACATTAATTTCTATTATTTATTCCAGACAACTCACTCTCCAAACAACATACTCCAAAGTGAGGGTAGCACTCTATTTTCTCTCTATGAATTAATAACTCTTACCCTCCTCAAACACCGTTTGGCAATTATTTCACAAGGAAATGCGCTCAAGTTGAACCGTTTCAGAATTTGTAAAACAGCCAATCAGAGCTACGCTTACATAGACATTACTCATCAAATCGTTCGCGAAAACACAAACAAACACAATTCTTTATACAATCAGCAGATAAGTATTCTTTTTCTTTTCGCAACATCTACTTATTTACGTTACTTCTCATTCTTATATATAATCCAATAATTAAACAACAACATTTGTTTTCTTTCTTTTTCTAACAACAACGAAAATGACTAAACTTGCCTCCAAATTTTACGCATTGTTGCATTAACATTATTATTAGACATATCTTTTTCTTTAAATAATTTAGTAATTAACGATTTTGTACGCTGAATTGAACTGAATAATTTATTTCCCTTTTTATCACTCAGAAGGAAAAAAGTGTAATACGCGAGATATTCCAACGGTCTCTATTCTAAAATTGAACCAAACTTATATTTCGTTTACATTAAAAAAAAAGACTGATATAAATTCAAGTGATGTAAAAATGGTACTTCTATGAAATCACTCCAGTCTCCAATCGTGTGGTCTTGGGGTGGTATTATGCGTTTTTAGGGTAACATCTTCAGAAATCATCTCCAACCCCCAAAATGAGATTCTACTTTTTAAGCGCTTATGTGTAAACAATAAACACCCTGAAAAACTTGGCGGAAAGGGAAAAATAACAAAAACAAAAGATCAGCTTCACGTATTAAGTCTGTATAATGATCCCCCATTTCCGACCCATTCTAGCTTTTATTTTTTCTTCTATGGGAGATATATTCCTTTCGGTTTTGGGGAGGGGGAAATCTGGGGAAGCGATTATGTATGGTTTTACAACACTATTACTTGGACTTATGGCGAATGGTAACATTTTTTAGTTAAGTGCTCTAAAAAGTTAGAATGGTCCGGAAATGGAGGGATCATTTTACGTTAAATTTGATTGCAAAATTAGATCCACAAAACAAAAAAGTGCTTTGACAGAATTTGAACCGGACCTAACCATGGCCAACATAAGATAACTGACTTTTGCCGAAATAAACTTTAAGTTATGCTTAATTTACGGTTAGGGTAATAAAAAAAAACAATTCGGTTCAAATTAGTTAGAATTAGAAAACACATAAATTACAGCAAGTTGCATCATACAGGTGAAACGCCGAAGTTAAAACTCGACCACACAAATATAGTAGACATCTTTAGGAAACTGGGGCAATTTCTATTTTTGTTCCAATACCAAGTGCTCATTTTCGTCGGTACATACATTTTCAACAGTCGACTGTTTAATTCATTCTTTTATATTCCTCCCGGGTAGCGCCGGGCAACGGGTCCTGCTAATTCTTACTACAAGAATAAGAGTTATTCTCCTTAACTGATTTTTCGTTTAAGGTGAAAATTTAAGAATTTCTACATATTAAAAAACTGCCAAATCGAATTAAGTATTTTCTAAAAATAAATTGTAGCAAAGTACGTTAATTTATTGCAAATAACATGGCACAACAATAAGAAATGAAAGTTGGCTAGTCAGAATCAAAGTTTGATTTGTCAGCTTACATTTTATTTAGGTCTAACTTTTAAAATCTGGTCAACATTATTTTATATCAGTGGGACCCTGTGAAAATTCCACGGTGCTTTCTACATTAATCTGTATAATTTACTGTCAATAATATTCTGTTTGAAATAATATCTGTCAGGGTCAATAATATTAAAAGATGACTATTTTTTCTTCCGTAAAAATAATTGTCATAGTCAGTTAAATACAGGGTGTTTCAAAAGTCTTGGGAACATTATTACTCTGTGAACTGGGTTCGTGCCTTGTGACTTTCTGAAATTATCACTTTCCTGCACTGATGAGCGTCAAAGCTCGAAACGACATCGTCTGTCGGTAAATATAATTTAATATATTTTTATGAGTATTGTTTAAATAAATAAAACGAATATGTCTCTTCTGTATTTATTTAAAACTGTAGCAATGTAATTCTTTTTTAAACAATAAATATTCTGTCTTCTTACTGTAAACATAATTGTCAACTGAACTTTCTTCAAATGACTAAAACGAATGTCACTTTTTGAAATGCATTTATTTAAAATTGTTTTTCTCCACGGGACGACATAATTTGATTTTGGAACAATTCATGTTAAAATTAGTAAAGTCGGAATTGTTTACCTTAGTAATATCGGATTAATCATCAATTATCATCTTTGCTAAACAGACGACCTCGTTTTTTAAATATGTGTGTGAAAGGTGATAACGTATGTATGTTTATTCACCTCCCCTGCAGAAGGTCAGACACAAGGTCAGGCGTAGAAATCAAGCGCACTAGGAATAGCATGCTCTGGCCGACAAAAAATGCCTGAACAGCCTCGCCTCAGGTGATTAGCAATAAACTAAACCCTTCTCACAAAGAAGGTAAAGCCTGGGAGGGTGGACCTACTGAGACTGAACAGAACCATACCTCAGCCAGACAGCAACAAAGTCACTGCCTGATTGTCGAGGACGTATCTCCGACTGGTAAGAACACACCTACTCAGCCTGTGCCAGGTAAAATCCTAAAAAGTATGATAACGTATGTATGAGCATGAAATTTCTTAACATATATAGATGTTAGAAGATAAAAGTGGTTGAATGATTCACCAAATAACTGATGTGTCACAATATTTTTCAGTTTGCTGATGCACCAGTTATTTCCTCAAACGACGTTTTTGTTTTCTTTTTCAAAAAGAATGTAACTAACAATGTAGCATTATGTAAATGAATAATTCCATAGAGAAAACAAGGTTGTAGCTATAGAAGTTTTATTTAACTATTAATGTAGTTGAGTTAAAATATTACACAGTATTAGGTGTATTAAACAAAGGGGAAGTAATTAGGACAACCTTCAATACCACAATGTATACTTATGTAGATTAGGACCCAAACTAAAATCGACTTGGCATCGGTAGCTTCCGGATGTTTATGTACATGGCCGGAAAATGCCGAATGAAGTCTGTTGCCTGTGTCCCAAAAATCCAAAACGAGGCTGGATGTACACCTGGGAAAAAAGCAAAAACTAACCAACATTTAAAGCAAGGTTAGTGGTTAGGGTTAGGATTAGAGTTAGGGTTATAAAATGTTATGATTAAGGTTAGGGTTATAAAATGTTAGGGTTAGGGTGATAAAATGTTTTTTTCTGTATTAAAAAGTTTGATTTTCACTTGCAGCTATCTCAACATTTTGTGCCATTTTTTTCTTTGGCTATCAGTTTTTTCCCCCTGACAGAATCGAATCATTCTTTACGTAATAACCTGTGCTAACCTATTAAAATTCATTATCGCTTTGATCAATTTTTATTTCCAATTAGTGAATTTCGCGATTCAATCAATTAAAATGTTAACTTGTCGTCTGCTTATTTTCTCGCATTCTGATTGGATAAGCGCTTCGACATTTTCCGGCCGTCTACATAAAGATCCGGAAACTACCGACACCAAGTCGATTTTAGGTTGGGTCCTAATCTACATAAATACCCCACAATGACCGTTTAAGGTTTATTTACAACCAGCAGGACCAATGTCACGTCGTTGAGTGGGAAAATTGAGGAAATCAAAAATAGCAACCCCAAAAGTAAATCGACAGAAAAAGCTCTTTTCACACAAACAGCTAAGTTTCTATCCACAAAAAATAGTACGATGTGTTATAATAAAATGAAAACAATTATTGAATTAGAAAACAATCAGAGTGAAATAGTGAATTAATGAAATGTCCTTTTGCAAAACAATATGCAAATTAGTTAACTTATGGACGTCGATTGCATACACCTGATAAATATATTAAAAGACTATTCTTTTTTAAATAGAAATTTGGCGTTTTAATCTCAGTGTCAGTGCAATAAATGGTCAACTTCATAAATAGAAATTGTAAAACTCACCGATAGAACAATTAAATAATTAATAAAATTGGCAAAAGTTCTTATAAAGCATCTTTTAAAACAAATTAAAACTGAAAAAAAACCCCAAACAAAATGGCTGTGTAAAACACGTTTAAGATGCGAATATTTTATTAAAAATAATTTAATTTTTAATTTTTTTTTATCTTGAATTTTTTGGTCTCCCGATTTTATAAATCTTATGTTTTGAGGTATGTCCGTCCGTCTGTCCGTCCATCCGTCCGGATTTTTCTCCGCAACCATCTATTGAATTTCTCTGAAATTTTGCATGAAGTTGTAACTTTGGTCAGGTTAGAAAGTGACATTTTCCGATTTTTGAAAAAAAATCTGGTTAAAAGGGCCCGAAATGGCAAAAAATGACATTTTTTGCCCCATAACTTTTCATCCATCCATTCAATTTCTTTGAAACTTGGCCAAAATGTGGAGGCAATTGTTCCTAATAGAAAATAAGTATCGCTGACCTTGGAAAAAATTTGGTTCGTGCCCCCAGGGGGTTAAAAGCCCCCAAAATGGCAAAAAAATGACCCTTTTCTTCCCATAACATTTGATCCATCCATTCAATTTTTCTAAAACTTGGCCAAAATGTAGAGGCAATTGTTCTGGATATAAAATGAGCATCCTTGACTTCACAAAAATTATAGTTCGCGCCCCCAGGGGGTCAAAGGGGGGTAAAAAATGCCCCAAATTGCCCAAATTTATTGAATTTTACACTCGCCACATCGAGTCACATACAGAGGGGGACCACGCATACGCGGCTTGTTATTTCTTATTAATTTCAGACAATAGCATGTCGATCCTCAAAGAAAAGTGATGCTGTAAAAGCAACGGTCAGATGTTACATCACAAAGAAAGGACACTACTAAATGCGAAACAAAAATAAAATAACGGTAAAACCTTTAATTCTGTTTAAAAATAAATCTTTTCTCTGAGGATAGACATGCTATTGTCCGAAATTAATAAAAAAAAATCAAGATAAAATGATTTTTAATAAAATATTCACATCTTAAATGTGGTTTACACAGTAATTTTGTCTGGTTTTTGTTTTCAAAGTTTTAAATTAAATACTTATTTTATTAATTTTGTTTATCAAAATCAACAACAAAAATGTTTTAAATTAAAAGAAAATATTTCTTTAGGGTTTCTTTAAATAAATCTTGTATTGTGATGCATATTTTGTAGGTTATTTATTGTGATATGAATCATGAAAAAAAAATAAAGCGTAAGTTATCTCCCTCTATGATTACTACTACTTGAATAAGTAAAGCATGAGTTGTCTCTCCTGCGATCACTACTATTATCAATTCTGTCCACCTCAAGAGAAAGTCAGAGTTTTCTGGGGTAACCAGTCGATCATAGTAAAGAGAGACTCAAAGGTTCCCTTTTTCATTGGCTATTACACAAAGATGTAAAGGAAGGTACCACTCCTTTTCCAGGATTGCTCCACTTACCCTTGATCATTACCTTATAATGCTGAGTGTTTAGCAAAGAGACATAATATACCATTCTTTAAGTCTTGGTATGACTCGATCGGCTCATTAGAAAACTAACCATTATGCCAAATAGGCGAGTCAGTAGTTCATTTAAATACAACAACTAGTTTGTATTAAAAAAAAACCCTCAAATCATAAGGAATGAAATATTATCAAATTCTTAATGTAAAAGTGAAAACAGAAAATGCCAGATTTAAAAAAAAATGGAATTTGATCGCTTCTCATTTATGATGTTCAAAAAAATCAATTTTTACATTTGAAAAAGAAAAGTGCTTTATTTGATGTTAAAAGTGAATTTCTATTAAAAGATCAACATTTTACTTATATTTAGAAATCCTACACTTTTATTGTCGCTTTGGAAATTGGAGAGTTTATAACAATGAAATGTTTTGTTTTATTTGTTAGAAAATGAAATAAAAGAAATCAGATCTATTTGGAATTATTTAAGAGATAACAAAATCGATATTTATGAAGAAGAAAAAAAAATGGATTCAAGAAGAAAGACAAAGAGGGGGAAAAGGAAAGAAGAAGAGGGGGAGAAAAAGAAAGAAGAAGAGGGGGAGAAAAAGAAAGAAGAAGAGGGAGAGAAAAAGAAAGAAGAGGGGGGGAGGAAAAGAAAGAAGAGGGGGGAAAGAAAGAAGAAGAGGGGGAGGAGGAAAAGAAAGAAGAAGAGGGGGAGAAAAAGAAAGAAGAGGGGGGGAAAGAAAGAAGAGGGGGGAAAGAAAGAAGAGGGGGGGAGGAAAAGAAAGAAGAGGGGGGAAAGAAAGAAGAAGAGGGGGAGGAGGAAAAGAAAGAAGAAGAGGGGGAGAAAAAGAAAGAAGAGGGGGGGGGGGGGGAAAGAAAGAAGAAGAGGGGGAACAAAAGAAAGAAGAAGAGGGGGAACAAAAGAAAGAAGAAGAGGGGGAACAAAAGAAAGAAGAAGAGGGGGAACAAAAGAAAGAAGAAGAGGGGGAACAAAAGAAAGAAGAAGAGGGGGAACAAAAGAAAGAAGAAGAGGGGGAACAAAAGAAAGAAGAAGAGGGGGAACAAAAGAAAGAAGAAGAGGGGGAGAAAAAGAAAAAAGATGGGGAAACGAATAAAGAAGAGACGGGGAAAACGACAGAAGAATAGAGATAGAAACAAATAAAGAATAGAGGGAGAAACAAATGAAGAAGAGAGGGGGAAAACGAAAGAAGAGAGGGGGAAACGAAAGAAGAGAGCGGGAAACGAAAGAAGAGAGGGGGAAAACGAAAGAAGAGAGGGTGAAAATGAAAGAAGAGAGGGGGAAAAGAAAGAGAGAGGGGGAAATGAAAGAGAGAGGGGGAAATGAAAGGAGAGAGGGGGGAAAGAAAGGAGAGAATGGAAAAAGAAAGAGAGGGGGAAAGAAAGGAAAAGGTGAAAAGAAAGAGAAAGGACAACAAAAAGAAGAAAGAGAAGAAATCGTGCATTTCTTTTGCAAATTCATTGATTTCACATCATAATTGACATTAAAAAAGAAAAAAGAGGAGGGTATGACTTTCACTTGAAATTCAATGTCATGAAAAGGTGAAAACTTTAAAAGAAATCTGATTAGGCAGGTAGGTGTGGTTGGTTGGGGGTGAGAGTCATGTTTCCCCCCCCCCTCCGAAGCAGACTATCAGGTTATAACTTATACGTATGTCATTACTTTCGATTTGTTCCCATGAAGTTTGAAGAGGGGAATGAGGGAGTCAGCATAAAAACAAAACAAAAAAACTAACCACCAGACTCCCCCTCCCCATATCAACAATTGCTGATCTATTATCATGTAATAAACATCCATTTGATATTATGTAGGATTCACTTCTAAACTAATTAACCGATTATTATACATTTTGGAACACAGCTGGTAGGCATAAGGGGTCCAAATGCGGGCTGTATTGAGTTTGATTCAGTTTTATGCAAGAGGGGTAAAAATTGGGTGAAGCATTTTGCGAAAATTCAAATATCTTCAATTTCTATGAAATTTTAAGCATAGGTATTAGAAATCAATTAATAAATATTTCCCAAATTTCAGTTTCTTTGGAGTATTTGAAAGGGTTTTTAGGAGGCATAATTTGGGCACAACCTCCCATTTGAAAATTCACATATATCAAATTTGCATGGAATTTGATCAATAGTCATTAGACACCAATGAAGCAAGATTTCCCGAATTTCAATTTCTTCTTAAGACCCCTTAAGTTTAAGCCTTAAATTGTAGACATTTTCTAGAAACAAAATTATGTAATGAATTTTGATAAAAATTGGAATAAGGATTCTAAACATAAGGTTGAGTAGTATTATATTTTGATTTTAATCTTCGTAAGGGGACATAAAAGTGGTGCCAAACTGTTTAAAAAAGAGACTGCCTCTTATTTGGCATATCAGATGTGGCCGACCCATCTCTTATATTAGAACAGGCTCATGCTCGAAATTTTGCCTCTACAATACGTACATTTCTTATTGTCATGGGAAAAATCATACTCTATTTTCATAAGATTCATTTCTTAGTTATTCCCTGTGGTATCTTTATTTAGTACACGTCTCTTAATCAGCTGTTTAATGTTTCTCACCGACAAACTGTTAATAAACTAAATGTTATTGTATTCAACTGTTTCTCAATTATCCTTTTCTTTCTGCTGCACATGTCGTACATTGTTGATATAACAATAAAAACACATGTGTGTATTGACAATAATAATGGTTGTCCACGTGTGCCGAGAATCATTCTATATTTCCTGCACGTGTAGCTTAAAATAGTGATGATGGAATATGAGTAGTAGGAGCATTATGGTACTTACGTGCTTATCTTCTTCATCTTGTTCTGGGTCGTAAGATTCAGCACAGACTGAAAGAAGGAAAAAGACAACATGTAGATAATGGAGAAAACGCCGAATATCAACAGACCCCCCCCCCCCCTTCAATTTTTAATGTGCAAACCAAAGAGGGGGGAGGATAACAGACATGCTTCAGTTTGCGTATCTGGCAACGAAAAATTTTATTTCAAACTTTGGTACTTCTCCAGATTAGGACCCAAGCTAACCGTGACACTAACCCTAACCCTAACGACACCAAGTCGATTTTAGCTTGAGTCCTAATCTTTAATGGATGGACGGACACAAGAAATGCAGTGGAATTACTGGTAGGTGGAGAGAGGATAATCAGTTTATGTGCAAGAAGTGTAAGACAATGGAGATGGATGAGAACTCAGATGTGGACAGAATATATCTGAAAGGCGAAGCTATTGAGGTTGCTGGGAAGTTTTGTTACCTTAGTGATATTGGAGCACAGGGTGGAGAAGGTGTTAATGTGATTGCAAGAGTTAGGAGTGAATGGAGTAAGTTCAGGAAACTTCTGCCATTACTAACCAGCAGAGAATTACCACTGTCGACCAAAGGAAGAGTCTATCAGGCATCTGAACGCAGTGTGATGATATATGGAAATGAAAGCTGACCAGCGAGGGTTGAGGACATGCGTTGCATGGATATAAATGATATGAGAATGATACGATCGATGTGTAATTTGAGTCTTAAAGACAGGCTTAGTTCTGATGACCTCAGAGGAAGATTAAAATCTGGACAGTATAGGAAGATGTGTGCAGAACAGGAGACTTCGATGGTATGGCCATGTTAAAAGAATGGATAAGAGGTCTTGGGTCAGTAGATGTAGAACAGTTTAGGTAGCAGGTTTAGGTTCATAGGAGAAGACCAAGGAAAACATGGGAGAAAGTATTAAAAATGGGCTCGATAATGAGTAGGTATGGGTAAAATAAATGACCGATTCAAAAAAAAAAATGATATATTCATTCACTTAAAAATTCACTAAATTTCAAGAAATCAATCAATTTTAATGAAATTTTCAGTATTTCATTATGTATCAATCATGGAACATGATGAATCCATTATCTTATTAGTAAAATTAATTTCGTGTAAACAAAAAAACAACATATATTAAAGTTATGTGTCATGGTACTATAAAAATTTTTTTTTCATTTTTATGAAAATAAAACACTGTAGATGTTAATAAAAAAAATAATGATTATATATTACGAAAAAAAGACCCTAGATTCCATGTTAATAAAAACAAATTTTTTATCTAAAAAAAAATTATCGATGTAACAATATTATCATTAAATCTCATAAATATTATATTTTATAACAACATTTTTCTTGTAATTTTACGATGCGATTTTATAAACGTTTCCTTTTGCAATCATTAGCGTTAAAAAATGTTGTTTTAATGATGAAGACAAAAAACAATGGATAATATTTAGACAGTGGCAGTTCTAAAAATAAATTGAATTTTGAACTAAATTTTACAAACGTTTTACTTCAAATCCTTTGGAAGGACATAGGTATATATATAAACATATGGGAATTGCACTCAACGTCAACACTTATTTTCAGAGATCTAACAAACACGTCTGTTTTTTTTGTAATTTTTTCATTAATAAATAATCATTTTCTTTCAAATTTACATTTATTTAATAATTAATAAATAATTGCTTTAGTTTTTTTTATGATGAATAATAAAATTGTCATCGAATTTAATTTACTTATTTCACACTTAGAATGCGTTTCAGTTTTAAATTAAAGAAAATTAATTATCGTTATGTTTAAGAATAATTCTAATAACGTAATTGCTAAAGTTTTTAATCAATTCTTTTTTATTGTTTCATTTTCTGTAAACGAGTTACAGGCTGAACAGAAAATTCGAAGAATGCAGACGATCGGAAGGCAAAGAAAAACAAACAAGTTGAAGGCAGCAGACGATATTAAAACAAAACATGTTACATAAAATTAACGGAATCGATTTATTACAAAACCATATCATTTATATAAAATAAAATAATAAAATGAAATATTATTGTGCTTATAGTCTTGCGTACTTGTCTAAATCTTGGTGGTCATTTTATTAACTTAAAATGACTGAACTATACCAATATGATGAAGAAAGAAAAAAAGTAGAACCTCCTCCCCGAAAAAACAAAAACATTTTTCTCTTTTGCTCCAGGTTACTAAATATTAGTTTTTTTTCCGGGAGGGAGAATAAATAAATAATTACAATAAAAATTATTTTCCATTGTTTATCATGTTTTTTTTTAAATCTTATTAAGTAGTTCTCTTATGCTCGGACGCTTTTTTTCATTTGCAAATACCGAGTCACGGAATCGAAATAAAACAAAATTTAAGTTTAAGCAGAATTTCCCAAATTCTATGTCATACAAAAAAAAAAAGAAAAAAGAAAGAAAAAGAAAATTCTAAATCCTCTGTTTGAAATGGGTTAATCCTATTATGTTAAATATAAATGGAAGATTAGTCGGACAGAGATGCTGATCTGAGGAGGGAGAATTAGCAACTAAAACAGTTTGGTAGGAGAAACAGACTCAGCTAACTTTTCTGTGTGTTAAATTAAAAGCTATTTTTTTAGAGTCAAACGCAAACATCCAAGTTATGAAGATTGTTACGAAGGTGATAAATTTAAGACATCTAAGTTCTGAGATTTTTACATTTTATTTCAAACAAATCATTTTTTATATTTTTGTCTTGAATTTTTTGGATAAAGTATCCTTTCTTCGTAGAAAGGATACTTTATCCAAAAAATTTCATAATAAAAATATTACCTTTTTTTTTATTCGATAAATTTAAGACAAAAAAAGCCAAAAACAAAAGAAAAAAATGATTTTTGAATGTAAAACCTTTTTACATCTTATTCGTGCTTTCAAAAGCATTTTGCCTATTTTCAAATTTAAATTCTTTAAAGATGCTTTCAAAGAACGTTTTCCATTTTAACTAATAAAATTTTAGTTGTAAGGGAGAGATCTCTTCTTAAATTCTTCAAGTAAAATACGAGCTAATGTTAACGTAGATCTTTTTCAGTGATTAGTCAAAAAAGTTTCATAATATAGATTGTCTAGGCCGGACTAAATAATTTAAAAAATATTAATATTAATTAATTTAATTTATTAATATTAAATTTTTTTTAAATCAAAATACTTTACAATATTTCCAATAACATAGTATAGCCATAACAAATTTGCTAGTCAGAAACAAAGTTCGATTTGTCAGCTAAAAGCTAATTTGGCTATGACTTTGAAAATCCAACACGATAGCTTACACACACATTATATATATATATATATATATATATATATATGATGGACTCTCCCGTCGATTTCGACGTATGAGTGCCCCACCAGGGGCTGCCCGTGAATTTGTAATTGCAAGTGTTGCGCAATCTCCAACAACCGCTCTCATGAGTCAGCATTGCTTGCTTCCAATGGCAAGTAGTAATACAGGACGACTGGAAACAATGCCGAGATAAGCAGAGAGCACATACAGCACCTGGTATTCCCAAATGGTCACCCATTTAGTACTGGCCAGGCTCAACGCCGCTTAACTTCGGTGATCTAACGGGAACCGGTGTGTCAACGTGATTGTGCCGTATATTTATAAAGCGCCCGAGAGTTGACGAAACTATTAACCAATCAGGTTGCAGCAGGCATTAGACAATCAGGCTACAGCAAGCAGATGATAACTTTTAGAAGAAATTAATCGCGTTCAATAACAAAAATGAATTTCTATCATCGCTGTCAGCTTGTTGAATCTCCCGAAGGACTAATTGATTTCTGCCAGCAACAGAACCAGTACACAAGAAAACTTTTGGACCAACTGTAACCCTAACCCTACACCAGAAACTGTCATAAAAGAAAAACAAAAACAGAAAAAAAGATTGGAAAGAAACAAAAACATTTGCTTTAAAACAGTGCGGTCGTTCAGAAAAAAAAGAAAAAGAAAAAACCAAACATCGAATTAATAACAGTTGTTTAGCTATGGTTTGTTATTATCGTCTGCCAGTCTTCAATTTAGCGTTTGACAGTTTTCGCCTCGTCGACTCTCGGGCGCTTCTGAGACCTGTCCGAACGTTGACGACATGACGTCACGGAAACATGGTGCGTCATCTATAAAAGTACCAAATAGATTTATTCTTAAAATCATTTTGGATGATTATACACAATTTACGACAAGACTTCTCTGCTTATCTTAAAGGCAACATTTAAAATGTTCTCTTTAACAGGGAAAAACACATTTTGGGAAAAGATCACATCCAAACACAAAAGAATCAACTGTAATTCGAAATACAATCGGACCAAATTAAATTCCAAACTGAATAAGCGTATCAAATTTTGACATGAAAAAAAAAAATTAGGGGGGGGGGGAGATCATTAAAGCGATTTCATTTTCTTTTATCGATTTTTTAACTCTTGACATCGGACAAAAATGAAGACATTATTTCTGAAATTGGCAGTTAAAATATTTAAATGAAAATAAAACTGAAAATGCAATTGCTTTAGAGCAGGTATTCCCAACGAGATGCCCACATGGACCCCCGAACACTCAATAGAAGCTTTAAAGGAAAAAAATCGTTTCATCTTATTTCTATTTATTTTGTTTTGCTTAACTCAAAGACATACGCGAGTTTATTGAAATTTTAAAGATTTGTATTTTATGTTATGTAAAATTGATTATGGAAATATGGACAAGCAAGGAACATAATAGTAAAAATAAGGACACAAACACATCATTAAAGTTAGACCAAGATATTTCGGTCGATGTGTTCGACCATATTCATTTGATGATGTTGCTTTATTAAAACAAAATTCAACTTTTACTAGCATGTTACTTGCTTGTCCACATTTCCATAACCAATTTTACATTTTGTCTGAAATTTTTATTTCATATTTACTCCTCCATTTAATGTTATGGATATAACTAAATTGATTCATTGTTAGTTTTTACTAACATAGAAACAAATATTTGATGTAAAAAAGTTATATATGCATATATGGGGTCCATGGATGATAAAATAACTCTCAGGGGGTCCACAAGCAAAGTAAGGTTGGGAACTTTTATTTTAGAGTTGATTTTGTTCTGTTAGATGCATCCTGCGTATCTCTGTGGATGGGTCATGCATCATTATCATCATATTTGGTTTAACGTCCATTTTACATACTGGCCAGGTCTTTATTTATCCCTCTTTTTATCCAGTCGATTCTTATCACTTCCTCTCATGTTTTCCTTGGCCTACCTCTGACAACTGACCATGTTACCCCAACTGTTCTAAATCTACTAACTCAAGAACTATTATCCATCCTTTCAACACGGCCATACCAACGAAGTCTCCTGTTCTGCACACATCTCCTTATACTGTCCGGATTTAATCTTCCTCTGAGATCATAAGATCTAAGCCCGTTTATAAGACCCACATTACACATCCATCGTATCATTCTCATATCATTTCTCTCCATGTCGTCACCCCTCACTGGCTAGGTTTTACTTCCATATACATCACACTGCCAACAGTGGTAATGCTCTGCTGGTTAGTAATGGCAGAAGTTCCCTGAACCGATTCCCTTCACTCCTAACTCTTGAAATCACACTAGTACCTGCTCCTCCCTGTGCTCCAATGGTATCACCAAAGTAACAAAAATTCTGGACAAACTCAATAGCCATATATACTTTCTTTACATCTGAGTTCGCATCCATCTCCACTGTCTTACACTTCTTGCATGTAAACTGGTTATCCTCTCTCAGTCTGCCTGTAATTCCACTGCACTTCTTGTGTACCCAATGCTAACAAGTACAACAAAAAATTGAATATCACCCAACTCCCTTTCCAGAAACTGAGCAGGGGAACTGAAGTTCGAAATCGCATTTTCATTGTTAAATATGTTAGGGTTAAATGGGTGCATCTTCGGAATGAATCTGTTCTTTGTGTTTTTTTAACAAACGAAACTAAAAAAAAATAGTCTGTAAACAATCAAATGGCTTAAATTCTGATCAGTTAGAGAAATACAAGCCACAACAATCGTTATTGACTAAAAAAAACAAACTATTAAATATACAAATATACGCACGAAAACAAAACAAAGAATAAAACAAAAAAAGAGAGGGAAAGTTTCATAGTTTTTGCTCTCACGCAACGTCAGGTTGAATAATTGTAGTGAAGTTAATACGCACAACAAATTGCAAATTGTCTCCGGAAGTGACAGCCGTCCAAGTCAGGTGAAATGTCACCAGCTTGTGTTGCGGCTGCAAAGGGATGCAGCACTACGGTCGACCAATTCTTTCATTCCAGACCATAGTAAAATCTCTCTCGCTGGCGTCTTGTAGTCCACAGCTAAAGTCTTGTTTTGCTGACACGTTTTAAGTTGTTGCTCAGTAGATAGTGAAGTCATCTCCTTATTAATAATAGCAGTTGTAAAAGTTATTAAAATTGACAGCGCAAAATCATTAGGATTTAACAATGCTTCAGGGTTTTAGTTTTATTTTCCAGCATACATACATAATATCCTCAATGGGGAGCGGGAGCAGTTGTCGCAAAACACGACCACTCCCTATTGCGGTCCAGAAAAAAAAAAGAGAAAGATTTCATCAGCTTATGCACTGCGTGTTACTAGCGACTTCCTGACTGTAATGCAATATCCTGACATGTAGCCTTACTTCTAAACTTTTCACTTTTGTCCTTACTTTAGCTTTATCTGAAAATACCGTTTCAAAATTATTTTTATGCACCTTTAATCCTGTTACGAGAAGAAGGATGGTGGCTTTCCCAATGCAAAGAAAGTCGGCGTAAAATAATCTAAATAGACAAGTAATCTGTGCTGGCGGCAATGTAAATGAGTCGTGTCTCTGACTATGCAGAGGAGTCATGTTGCTTGTCAATCACTGTCAGTAGCCGTGTGATGTGAGCTTAATAAAAGCAGGCCAATTTTGTTCATTCTGCCGTAGTGTTTTCGGCGTATATTTGCGATGACCTGTTGACGATTATCTCTTGTAACCTCCTGTCTGGTGCTTCTGGTGATCCTGCTATTTTCGTTCTTCATGTATGTTGCTCTAATTTCTCGTCCCGGTCTGTTTCTGAAGATCTAAACTTCCTTGGTACTATATGTAACACAACCCTTGAAGTGTCCCAATTGGACGGCCAAGATTCAATAATACAAAACTGAGAACGTATTTTATATACAGATTCAAGTTTGTTTTCATGGGAATAAAATTTCAGAAATAAAATAACGGTTCAATTGCCATGTTGTTGGGGTGCCTAACAAAACGCTTGGGTGCGTCAGGAACATTTGTAGCATTGTAACCTTGTGGCGGCTTTTGTTGTATAGCCAGACGACAATTTTCCGTCTCCTAACAAATATACTGGCAGTGTCTCATAGTTTGTTGTGTGCACGTTTTGTATTAGTGGAAGTCGTTGTGGCCATATTGGAGTTCATCTATCTCTAACATCTAATAACAATAGTACACATTCTTGTGCTGTTCTTCATAGTTGGCATTGTAGAATAACAAATTATATTTTATTTTCTCTTTAAATTTATCTTCAGAGGATTATACATTATTAATAAGGCTTATTATACCGTATTATGGTACTGGTACAGTTTGTGACCCATGCTAAAACCGACTTTTTGTCGGCATCTTCCGGCTATATATGTAAACAGCCGGAAGCTGACAAAGTGTTTAGCCAATCAAATTGCGAGACAGCAGGTGACAGTTTTGAATTGTGAATTAAGTAAATCGTAAAAGTCGTCTGCACTAACGCCAACAGAAAAATTTGGAAAATGAAAATAAAAATTTATCGGAAACTCTAAAGAAAAATGTAAGAAACTGTTGTTGTTTTTCACCCTAACCTAACCCTAAACTAATCCTAACCTAATATTTTTTCATAAAATTTTACATACGGTGACCGTTTTTTTCTTGCTTTAAATGTTGTTTCATTATTTTGTCCTGTTTGATAGCGTCGCCTCGTTTTGATTTTTTTCTTCCGGCTGTTTACGTAAACAGTCGAAAGATGCCCACGAAAAGTCGGTTTTAGCATGACTCACAAACTGTATCAGTACCCTTATTATTAACGCGTAAGGGGAGGGGAAAAGTGCTCTGAAAACATGTCCGTTTGCCTTTCAGACTAATAGTCAAGAGACAGATCAGACAAGCTTATTTGCCACGTCTCACTTGATACTTCCTGTATGTGATGTCACTTCCTTTGAACATATCAATTTAATTTCTAGTAGAAATTTCCTTTCTATATAATCTAATTTTGACGTAGAAATTTCCTTATTTTCTAAGTAACGCATCCACATGCCATATTACTATACCGTATTTTAAACGATTTCGGCAGATAGTGACCATAGTTTCATTAATAAAGATGTAAACGACATGGTAACACTCGTAATGTTATCATGTAATAATAATTTACATTTGAAATTAAAAAGAAACAGAAAAACTGTTTCGTTATCAAAATACACAGAAATTCGAATAGTTTATGATCATCGGAGTCACCATTTAAAAAATTGAACAATCTAAAAAAAACAAAAAAAAAACACATCGAACATTGGACTATTTAAAAAATTAATCAGACAAATCTCGCCTGATGCTAGGCACATGAAAGAAAAGTTCATTTTCGTTGTGGTAGTAAGACAAGTTCTTGCTGTGAATGTCTTACAAGACATTCACAGCAATAACTCACTTTCCACCGCAAAAAAAAATCCTTTCTTTCTCTATGGGCCTAGCATCAGATGGAATTTCCATGAACAGCGTTTCTTTCAAAGAACTTCTCATCTGTGAACCTCATTACTGTGGGACTGCTTCCCTGCAGACTACAACAGGGTCGTCTTTAAATCTAATGTCAACAAATACTTGTCATAAACCTCCCCCATAAGTAATCAAACTTTGTTCATTCCATTCATTATTTTCAATCCTCTCGTAGTATTAGTCATCATTCAACTATCAATCGATCCATCTCACTGATCCTTATTCTCAAGTAGATTTTGGCCTTGATAACTGGTTGCTCATTAGTAAAAAAAGAAATGGTGGTGAAATTATAAAAAAGTACCAGCATTTTTCTTTTCTTTTCTAATCAATATGGATTCAGCAAAGATGAACGAACATTTGTCTCCTGTATAATGTGTACACCGAGAGTGTAACCAAGTGGATTTGCTGACCACACAAAAACATTCTCATCTCTCTCTCTCTCTATATATATATATATATATATATATATGAGTATTAGAAGGCTATCACAATGCAAGAAATGGAAATATGTCAGCATTGAGAAGTAAGACAAAAACAAGTAATTTTTTTAATATATTTGTTCAAAAAATGTTAATAATTTTTTTCTATATAGCAAATCTTACATTATTGGGCAAGACTTCAACACTGATGTAATGTGTGTGACCGTGTTCCATAATATATTTCGAGAAAGACCTCTTTGTCAAATGGTGGGTGTTTCAAATCTCAAAAACATGTGTGGAATGGCAATATTGCTTATAATGCAGTAAATATTAATATCAGCAGCAAATGTAATAAAACTAAAACTATAACTGATTGTTTTTTTTGTTTTAAATTTTAATTACTTATTTATTTTATTTTTCTTCACAATATTATATATTTGACTTCACTGTGTGGAGGGGGAGGAAGGGATAACAGCCAAGAGCGGTGTTCAATTAAAAAAAAAAATGTTTCTAATATTATTTATTTAATATTTTTTTTAGTATATACTATTGTTATCTTATTTTATTCTAACAATATTTACTTCATTGCTTTTCTGAAATTTTTTTTTTTTAATTTTTTCAAATTTATTTTTATGATGAACGGCTAAATATGTTTTGATTTATACCCTGGCCAGATTGTGTGTAGCATGCAATAAATGTAATAAACGGAACAAATTGCTTAATTCTTGTTTTATTTATCTTTCATATTATCATTATCCACTTACTCTGAAACTATTTAATGCTGTTATGATTTTAGTAAAATGTTATTAAAATTCAGAGTTAAATTCACTAACGATTTAAAAAAAAAATTAATTTAATTTTTTTCCTTCCGAGAAAGGGGAACCACTCTTGTAAAATAGTAATGAATTATCTCCCTTATAACAATGTGTACCAACAAATACACACATACATGTACACAAACACACACACACACATATATATATATATATATATACACATACACACATACATAATACAAATATAACACTAAATTTTAAATCTCCAATATATAATTTATTTTAAAGGATTTTCAACACTTATTTGAAACTTAAATCTTTTACCTTACTTTTGGATATATATCATTCAATTGTAAGAAGGTAAAAGTGAATCTATATAGTAAGTATGTTTTTCTATTTTATTTTTCTATTATTACATTTTTTTGTAAGTTATATGTTTATTAATATATTTGTTTCTTGATTTATTCTATTATTATTATTATTATTATTATTATTATTATTATTATTATTATTATTATTATTATTATTATTATTTTTTTTTTATAAATATATATTTTTTTTAAGATTACTATTTTCTCTCTTTTTATTCATAGAATTCCTTTGGGGGAGTACTTTAAATATTTTGTAGAGGAAGAAGATGAAATGTGTATCTATATACTAAGTGTGTCATTCTATTAATATAGGAATATTAATTTTCATTTGTTTTATTGTATTTATATACTTACTACATAATTTATCTATTTGAACAGCAATGCTGTAATATTGCATATAACAGTGAGTGTGGCATGCAGTATGCATATTAAATTCATGGTTATTTTTTAAAACTATTATTATTATTATAAATACTTTTATTTTATAATACATTCTTTAATTAATTTTTTCCCTGTATTCTTTTATTTTGGGGAGAGAGTAATTGTAAATCCATATACCAAGTGTTTTGTTTTACTGATGATTCTTTAATCTATATATTTTAAACTGATTCAAGTTTACTTAGAATTGTGTTAATGCGATGTGTGTGGGCTGAGGTTAAACACGATATATACTATACTTATTATAAATGAGGAATTCAGTTCAAGCCTACTATTAAGTTCAGGTGCTAACCTAGAGATGAATAGAGCTTCTTTAATTCGAAGATTTCCAATGTCCCTCTTCGTGGTCAAGATGTTAACTTTGATAAGTCTGTTAGTGTTTTTGCATGTGTTAAGGTGTTTGAAGAATGATGATGCTTGTGTCTATGTATGTTCCTTAATCCTGATATGTAGGGGTCTCATGGTACTACCTATGTAAAATTTGTTGCAGATGGTGCATTCTAATCTGTACACCGTATATATGCGGTGACAAATGTCCATAGTATTCATTGGACAGTTAGCCAATGTGTTGGGTTATATTGATGTTAGCTGCTTCCTTAGTGATAGACCCGAATGGGCAAGCTGTATGTTCAAACCCTCTCTTTTAATGGCCTTGATTTTATCACTGAGATCAGACAGTTTAAAGAAGCAGGTGCTGGGTGTAAAGCGTCTCATCCGTTTTTTAGGGTTCTCCAGGTGCCTGATGGTTGTGTTGGGGTATCCATTCAAGTCCAACAACTGATCTCCTTATCTCTTAGCCTGAGCAAGACAGAGTTTGCAACAACCAAAAACACTGTTTCTGATCTCCGAAAAACGTGCTAGAACTGGATGCCAGATTAACACCATCAAGAATATGCATCTACCTTCATTTTTCCACTTTCCTATATTCACACAATCACGTGGCTTCATACATGTTTTCTGCATGAAGAAACTCCTGAAACATCTACACCACATGCTACATCAGCACATCGAGGAATTTACTACAACTAAGGCCAAACTGATGATAACCACAGTATCCAAACTCAACAAAGCAACCGAAGCTATAGATCAATGCTTCCACCACTCTCTCCTGATAGAAAGGAATAGACTTAAGCGCAAGTTCACATGGCTGCTACACAGCAACAACCTCATGCATACACCTGGACAGGACAACCTAGCAGTCAACACTAACGCACCCCCAACCACGCACACCCTTGTCACAGACCTCACAGATTCCCTCACACATGATGAAAAAGTACTCCTCAGCCTCGGCCCTAAATTCATCACCACTCAAAAAGCCAACGACAACACTTTGTTAAACATTGAAACACACTTCTGTAGAGCAGCTTACCACCTTACTCAAATCATAACTGCATTAAATAGTTTCAGAGTAAGCGGATGATGATAATATTAAAGATAAATAAAATTAAGGAATTTCTTCCGTTTACTACATTTACTGCGTGCTACACACAATCTGGCCAGGGTATAAATCAAAACATATTTAGCCGTTAATCATAAAACTAAATTTGAAATAATTAAAAAAAAAATTTCAAAAAAGTAAAGTAAATATTGTTAGAATAAAATAAGATAACAATAGTATATATTAAATAAAATATTAAATAAATAATATTAGAAATTTTTTTTTTTTAATTGAACACCGCTCTTGGCTGTTATCCCTACCTCCCCCCTCCACAAAAAAATATATATTTAATTTTTTTTTTATATATAAATATATAAAACTTAATCAGTGGAGTCAAATATAAAATATTCAGAAGAAAAACAAAAAGTAATTAAAATACAAAAAAACAATTAGTTATAGTTTTAGTTTTATTACATTTGCTGCGGATATTAATATTTACTGCGTTATAAGCAATATTGCCATTCCACACGTGTTTTGAGATTTGAAACACCCACCAATTGACAAAGAGGTTTTCCTCAAAATATATCATGAAACACGGTCACACACATTACATCACAGTGTTGAAGTCTTGCCTAATCAAGTAAGTAGAAAAAAAATTAAATTTTTTTTGAAAAAATATATTTAAAAAATTACTTATTTTTGTCTTACTTCTCAATGCCGACATTTTTCCATTTCTTGCATTGTGATAGCCTTCTAATACTCCTCTATATAGGTATTAGACACAATGCTTCAAGCAAACTACCTCTCCCTATATATATATATATATATATATATATATATATGAGAGAGGGAGAGAGAGAGAGATGCGTGTGCATGTGTTCATGTATATATGACGATATCCTACACTCCATAATAAAAACCAGTATGCAAGTTAGTTAACCTTATGACTGATATCGCATATACATAAACAGTATATGCCAAAGATGTATTGAATAAGTTGAATAAGTTGAATCAACTTAAAATAGGGTGTTTTGATTTTACCGTTCGTGCGAAAAATGGGCACAGCTTTCGCATTATTCATTTAGATATATACACATATTATATATTTAGTATTTGTGTTCCAATGTCCTTTCTTGAGACGGATCGACTTGATTTTTCTCAATCGCAAGTAAAAAGGCAAGTTGATTTTTTTCTTTAAATCAGATATAAATTTTAAATGTGACTTGAAGAAAGTAAATAAAGCTGTTTCTGTTTCGTGTTTTCAACAAAGTTATGAATGAAAAGTCTATTATTTTAGGCACTTATAGATGTATATGTATATATGTATATATATATATATATATATATATATATATATATATATATATATAAAATATATCAGCGTAACCTGTTCAGGTCATTGCATCCCACATAGCAACTCTGAAACTCGTTGGCCTTATTTCGAGTGATCATGTAGGTGTCTAGGCAGAAAGATTAGGTCTGGTAGGTTGCCATTGCTTTCCAGATTCATATAAGTTAAAGATACCAAATGTGACTGGCTCATCAGTCGATGTTTTGATAGTATGACTCATATAAGTGCAGCTCTAAGCTGATTTGAATTTTACCATCACTGTCACACTGGTGGTTAGGTCTATCCGTCTGGTTATAAACATTTTGCGCATTAGCAGGTGTGGTTCTTTCCTTACTATCTCCTATAATTAAACAAGGAAGAGTCCCCTAGGGTTAGGGATGGGCGACAAGAATTCTTCATTTGATTATATATATATATATATATATATATATATATATATATATATATATAAATCACTCAATAATTCCCAAGCATATATATATATATAAAGTAAGTTGAGATAAACAAAATTAGAACATTATTTATATCAGTTCAGTGCAAGAATTTCGACAACAAATATTTTGCGTACAATCATTTCTAAAACAATTTGGAAAATATTATTTTGTATTATACATTAGATGATTCCAAAAGGTCTCTTTATCAGCACCCACTAATTCCCAAGCCTAACTAATAAAACAACAACTTTTAGGGAAAATACGACTTTATTCATCAATATCCTGATTCCGGTAATGGAGGAATTGTAATGCTGTTGAAATTGTGCCTGGAAGAGCTTGTAAGACAATGCACTATTTTACAAGCATATCCTCAAGTTGAGCCAAGAGGAACTCTTCTCTCGTGACCATTAAATTCTTCACCTTTACTCTTAACTTGATTCAACACAATCTGCTTATTAATCCCTGTGCCATGTTGGCATATGAAGAGGAAATAGAGAAGCGAACTCGTTAGTTAAAAAACAAAAACGAAAAAGATCTTATAACCAATACACGAACAACCCACAGTTAGGGTCAGGATACAAAGAGTAGCCTCATCAAGTTTCATTTGCAACACATTCCTTTCAACTAAGGCCAAAACCTGATTAGTCCACATCCACACATGTTACCTATTACTTTATATATATATATATATATATATATATATAATGTGTGTAAATAGATGAGTCAAATGTACAGACTTAGGTAGTATACAAAATAGCAAGTCTTTTATCCCACCATTAGATATAAGGGCGGTTAAGCCAAGTAACATAAACTCAGAAATTCTGCAGGTATCAACTCGGCTCAATGTTTGAACCTCTAGGTCAAACAGAGCTATTATATAGTCAATTGAAATAAACACAATTATGACATTATTTATATCAGTTACAGGAATTCAACATTCTGGAACTGATATAAATAATATGTCATACTTTTATTTCAATTAACTAATATATATATATATATATATATATATATATATATATATATATATTATTAAAAATAACCGACAATTTTTGTCTGGCTATTTTAGTGTTGATCCCTTCAATTTTCCGGATTAAAATCTTAATCTCGGAAGGAAATTGGCTGATGAAACTGCCATAGTGTACATGTTGGTCCAGAGTACTTTCTGACCCGTCTGGGTCCATCGTCAGTGGAATAATGACAAGCAGGTAAGAACCTGGAGTGAGATTTATAATTAATTATGGCGGGAAAATTTAACTAATCTCACTCCAGGTCTTTACCTGCTTGTCATTATTCCACTGACGATGGACCCAGACGGGTCAGAAAGTACTCTGGACCAACATGTACACTATGGCAGTTTCATCAGCCAATTTCCTTCCGAGATTAAGATTTTAATCCGGAAAATTGAAGGGATCAACACTAAAATAGCCAGACAAAAATTGTCGGTTATTTTTAATAATACGTGTCTTGAAGAAAAAATGCTGCCTCGATACACATTATATATATATATATATATATTATGTGTGTGTATGATATCGACCTATGAGAAAATAAAACCGTTAAATACATAAAACTGGAACTCCTAGTTTTGTTTATTAGTTTCTGCCTGACACACGCACATACCTAGCTTTATATATATAGAGATATATACTAGAAAGAATGTGACCCGTTGAGCTCACCCATTGAGTTCGGTTGTTTGAATCAGGACAAAATGAGTTTGCAAAGCCAGTTAAATATAAGAAAGAAAAGGAAAGTGTGGATAGGATTTGCCAAATACCTAAGGTTGCTTTGGTATGATTGACAGAGTCTGATGCCGGGTTTACCTATCATCTGATAAGAGAGTAGATAGAAGATTGGTTGGTTTCGTAGGGTATTATAGAAGGGATTTGAAGTAAGATTTCAGCTGTTGTGGACACTTTGGTGCAGATACACATGTAGCGTAGAGTTCAGATGGAAGGGAGCTTCTCATGCATCTATGGGGATAAATCAGATGCAGCCGGAAGTGGCGCATGGTTGAAAAGAATGGATCAACAGTCAGGTTATATGGAGAAGATGGTTGTCATTATCTCCTTCATGAGTGGGCAGATTCCACCTGCTCGTCCTCGAAAGAGTAGCATACATATTACTCATGAATATAGTATGCAATGTTTCTTTCAACTTCTGTTCATCTTTTAATCCCATCATGACCAAGGTGTGTGCCATTTTAGCCGCCTTAGCATGCTGTTGGCAGCTATAAAAATAATAACCAGCATTTTAATATCATGTCAGTGTGCGTCATTAGTCTTCTGGTGTGCTTTTTTTTAATGAAAGTTTTTATTTTGGTAGCTATGAGTGGTATGACCTGCAGAGACAACCAAAATGTAGTAGGTGTGTACAAGAGGGGGGGGGGGTCTGGTCTTGATAGGGTCAATAGACCTTATTCTTTGAGCAGCCGAACACGTTTATCAGAAATAGAGTCATAGAAAAGGGGGAAACCAAAAGAGTACCCAACTTAAAGTTAGCAGTATACAGTGTTCGGTCAAATTTACTGCCTGTTTTGGATCACTTACAATTTAATAAATAAATTAATAAATAAAAATTAATACAAAACATGGCAAACCGAGCTTTGTTAACTATTCTGTACTTTCACCTAACAATTTAATAAATAAATTAATAAATTTGTGAAACTGAAACTCTCGCCGGAAGTTATATTATGGACGAAGTTTAATATCAGGAACTAAATCTGACCGAACACCGTTTGCTGCTGACTTTGAGTCGGGGTACTCTTCTGGTTTGTCGAAAAAGTTTCTAATTTCAAAGTCACCCTTCTTAGATGCGTCCCCGCATCTTAAGAAGGCTTTGTCTGTCGCTGAGTCTGGCATGTTCAAGTTTGAAATAACATTTTCATTGCTATGAGCATAGATTGAATAGACGCATCTGAAGAATTTTTTTTTATTTACTAATGAGTCACCAATTATCAAGGCTAAAACCCACTGAAGGATAAGGGCTAAGAAGATAGATAAAGGTGACAATAAATATCCGTGTCTCACTCCAGTCCACATCAAAAAGACATTAGTAAATTTCTGGCCATATGCCGCCCTCATATCATAGTTGTTTTCTTTTGTTTGTTACTAATGAGACGACCAGGGTTAGCGAGATGGGTAGATTGTCAGTTGAATGATGAAGAATATTATGAGAGGATTGAAAAAGGAATGAACACAATTTGATTAGTTATGAGGACGGTTTATGACAAGTATTTGCTGACATTGGATTTGAAAATGACCATGTTGTAGTCCGCAGGAAAGCAATTCCATGGTAACATGTTCCATAGATGGGAAGTTCTTGGAAAGAAACTCCGTACATGGAAATTCTACTCTACCCTTATGCTGATTATGTAATTTGTGAAACACGTACAAAATGATCGGAAGTAAATCGATCCAACCAAGGTCTTCAAATATCAGCAGCAATAAAAGAGACATACATTTCAACGTAAGCAAAATCACTGAGATGGGGAATTTATTTTAAGAATTTAAATATTTTCAAGGAATCAAAATAGAATTTAAAAGTGAAAGCCACTCAAGACCAGAAAAAATGGATGCACTGATGACAACATTTAACTCAAAAGTCAAAGTGGGTTTAAAAGTCGGGATTCTATAAAAGGAAATCGGTCTAACGAGGAAGTCGGAGTGAAGATTCGCTGTTAGGGAAACCAAAATGCTCCACTGGATGTCTGGAATTACACTGTTTGACCAGGTCTGCAATGAAGACATCCGAAAGTACTATGGCATTGCACTGATTGAGGGCAAGATAAGGAAATGGCGGCTCAGATGACGTGAACATGTGCTAAGTGCCAACAACGCCGGCATCACGAAACTTGCCTTTGTATTAGAAACCGCCAGAAAGCAACCGAGTGGAAGACCGATGATGAGATGAGACGACACCCTGCACAAAGATCTCCGTAAAACCGGCCTTCACCTGGACCAAGCCCATGATCGTGTCAAGTGGAGACAAAAATTCATCATTGCAGACCCCGTCGTAGCTCGGGATTAATGCATAAGAAAAAGACGAAAAAATACACAAAATATTAATACAATAAAGTTTAAATAAACTCAATACAGCCACAGCCGATGATTTGCAAGAATAATTTAGCAAACTTGTTAGATCTTCTCACGTTCATATTCTATATTAATAAAACTAGCAGAAGTATGTGGCCAGAGGGAGCTTATTTTTGCTAGTATATATGGCGAACAAACATACTATACTGCCCCAAAAGGAGGAGATAATGCCTGGAAGGATGGTATCATGACAACAGAACAGATACTACACTACCTCCCATCACCACCCCTAAAAAAGGAGGAGGTCATGCCTGGGACGACGGTATCATGACGAACGAACATATATTACACTGCTCCTGCTAAGGAGGAAGCAATGCCTGGGACGACAGTATCATGACAACAGAACAGATACTACACTACCTCCCCAATAAAGGAGGAGGAAATGCCTAGAAGGATGGCATCATGACAACAGAACAGATACTACAACCCTGAATTGAGAATTGAAAGACAGTACATTAGTTGGAAATAGTATAATAAAACGGGGTGGAATAAATCAATCATTTTGTTAGTTTCTCAAAGATTAAATAAAATAAACATGCAATATTTACTATGACTGAAGGGAAAAACCCTCTGACCTTAACCCGACCTGCCGACCACTCAGAAAGATGGCCGACAAAACAGAAAGACGTTTGACTTGTGTGACAGAGCCATGGCAAAGGAGAAAGATGCTTAACAAGTTTTTAAAATTTTATTTTGAATAGTTATATTCTCAACAGCGCGGGTCGATGAACCATAAAACATGTAGCAGATACCCCCAGGATGCAAATCACAGCGGATATTACTACCGTTGAGAGAAGTAAGCCAGAAAATGAATTTGGCTTGATAGGATTTATGGGCAAATGACACCAGTGCTACATAACCGCTGTATGGAGGGGCCCCGCCACTTCAGAAAAGCAGTTGAGGAATAGAGGCCAAAAATGCGAAGTGGTTCCTCCTGATGATGGCGGGGGGCTAGATCCGGTAGCGGAGCTGTTAGCTGTAAAGCACAGAAAGATCAAGTGCTGTTATTCAAATCCTTAAGTTAATATTTCAGAACTCATTTTAGGATCTTTAAAAATGCATTTTTTTTGTTTTGTTTCATTTTTAAAAAATACCATATTTTATTGCATGATAGTTGAATCTGTTTACTTGCATTTTTGTTTTGATATTTTCCTCTTTTTTGTTTTCACAAACTAAGTGATTTTTATTTTTAACTATTAAAGAAAACAAGATTAACATTGTCTGACTTGTTTATGATGAAACGTAAATAAATTTTGTAATTAAACGATTTAAAAAAATAGGATTGAAAAAAACAATTTCATGCTATGGTATATACGATTTCAATAAATAACTGCTAAATAGTAAAGAAGTGTGTAAGTTCTCCCATTTTGTGACCACTTATCTAAAATACACTTTTATTTTTTTAAATTTTTAAATGAAAATTAATAGGAACAGATATTTATGTAAGAAATAAACTCACGGTTATCTGTTTTTGTCCGGGGGGGGGGGGGTGGCAAGCGCAGCGCTCTCCCGCTGTCTCTTTCTACAAAGACTGTTGAGGCACAGAGTAAATATAATTATTTATTTGTTTCGACTTGTTTTGAAGTCAAAGTCAAGTACTATGCTTGGAGAAGATGACATTTTATTGCACTTTTTCCAAGATATTTTAATCACACAAAATATATGTTAAAATATTCCTCAGTTTTGGGATTAAGTTATGTTAAAAAAAAAAAAACTGCCATTGTATTTGTTCTAATTTGCAATTACGGCTCACTGAGTGACCCATTTCGTAGTAATTTTCTAGTAATCACGTTCACCCTCTCTCTCCCTGTATGATGTTTGGCACCGCCGTTCTTATTTTCTACGTTGTCTATCACTCTTACTTCTATCTTTTATTAACTTAGTTCACCCCAAACAAGGCAGGTTGACACTATAGATGTAAGGGGCTACTGAGAATTAGGGAGAAAGTTTTGGGGGTCATCCTAAATTGGGAGCTGTGCAGCGAAATGTTTATTTACATTAGTTTTAAATTTCTGCATGTTAGTACAGTCAGGGAAACAGGGAGCAGGAAAGGAGTGCTAAAGGCCGGCAGCTCAAGGAAAGAAGCTATTAAAGTAGAAGGCTCTGTGGCATCTGGGGATCTCCACAGTGAATGGATGGGATTTAGCCGATTGTTGATCGAGGGGGAATCAGAGAAGCAAGTTCATTGGAACACATACCATTAAAGTACTTGTAAAACAAGCACAAGGATGCAACATTGCGGCGATGGGACAGGGGCTGGAGCTTGGTGGATAGTGAGGGACCTATTAGATTAGATACTCTTTTTTTGAACCCTGTCTGAGAGGGAGAGACTGGTGGATGGTGCACTAGCACAGGTGTGACAACAATACTCCATGCATGGGCGGATGGTGGTTTTGTAGATATAGGATACTGTCAGGTGTGAGAAGTTTTCTAGCTCGGTAGAGGGAGACCACCTTCTTTGCAGCAGCCTTGGCAATGTCTTCTATGCATTTGTTCCAATTCATGTTACCTGTGAATGTTAGGCTGAGTAGTTTGAACGTTGGACTCTCAAGTAGGGTGTTATTTGCCATGGCAGTCGGTGGTTGAAGAGGCGTGTTGTAGTTGTTGAAGGAAAGAAGAATTGTCTTAGTAGCATTAAATGTTACCATCCATTTATGACCCCATTCCACTACAGACTGGAGGTCAATTTCTAAGGATTCAGCCATTGCCTCGGATATGTGCATGTCCGTTTTACCCACATGACAAGAGTAGAACGTGGTGTCGTCAGCAAATATACTGATCTCAGAGACAATGTCATCAGGGAACTCGTTTATGAAAATCAGGAACAATAAAAGTCCAAGGATGGATCCCTGAGGTACACCAGCATTTATGTCATGTTGTTTGGATGAACGGCCATCAGGGACAACCTGGATCTTTCTTGTTGATAGGAAAGACCTTATTATATTAAATATTCGTCCAGTAATACAATATGAATTAATTTTTAGGAGAAGACCTTTATGCCAAACTTTGTTAAAGGTTTTGGATATCTCAACCTCTACCGCCCTAGCTTCATCTGCCTTGTCCAGTGTATGGTATATGCATTCAGAGATAACCGTTAGGATATCCACAGTAGACTGTGCTTGCCTAAATCCATACTGATGGTCAGAAGTTTAGCATTAATAACGTGACAGACTATAGCTAGATTGATTAAGAATTCAAAGATTTTAGTGAAGATCAGGAGTAGACTGATAAGGCGATAATTCTGAGGGTCAGTTCTATCTCCAGAATTCTTGAAGACTGGTACCACAGAGGCAATTTTCCAACTATCAGGGAAACAAGATTCAGTAAGGCATTTGTTATAGAGTTTGGAGAGGACAGGGGCCAGTTCAGCAGAGCATTTCTTTATTACTATTACTGGTATAAGATCAGGTCCACATGCTTTGGAGGTGTCTAGGTTTTTTTATGATGTCTCGGACATGAGATGAGTTAGGTCATCAAGTGTGGCTTCAGTCCACAATGGGAAATTTGAGAGGGAGTGGTTAGCAGAGTCCAAAGTGGAGTTTAAGGCAAAACACTGGGCAAGTAGTTCAGTCTCATCAGTTGCCGTGCAAACAACATCATTGTGGTTGGATAGCAGAGGAATTGTTGATTGCCCATTGTTCACCACACTATTGAAGATTTTCCAGAAATTTTCTGCGGCTGAATGCGTTTTCTGGTCATCTCTGTATACCTTCGATTTTCTTCATCTATTACAGTCTTACAATGATTTCTTGACTATATAATTTCTGTCTATTTGTAGTTGACTTATAGCAGTTGAATTGTCAGAGTGCATGCTGCTTTTGAGCAATAGCAGCTGCACACTCCGAAGCGAACCATTTTGGAGAGTGGGGCTGGCTGTAAAATTAAAGCATAGGGACATGTGCTTCAATGCCTGCTTAACTCATTTGTGCACTGATCAGCAGGGAGAGAAAAAGTTTCACTCCATGGGGCGTCTCTGATGTGATCTCTAACAGATTCCCAATTAGCCTGCTTGTAGTATCTCATTGTTTTGAGCAACGGCTCATCAGCTCTACAAAGAGAGTAGTTCAGTACAGAATAATTATTAGTGTGTTTTTTTTGTGAAGATAAAAGTTTATTTGTTTATAGACATTTTAAATTCTTTTTATTTAATAGAAATAGGTACGTACTATATAATATGTTTTTCCATTGTTGCAAACGAAAGTAATGTTTATGGGAAAAATTGGTCCTGTTAAATTTTGTTAACAGTATCAGCAGACATGTGTACGCAGTGTGATGATGTATGGAAGTAAAGCCTGAAGGTTGAGGATATATGTTGCATGGATAGAAATTATACGAGAATGATGTGATGGATGTGTAATGCGAGTCTTAAAGACAGGCTTAGTTCTAATGACCTCAGAGGAAAATTAAACCTTGACAGTATAGAGAGATGTGTGCAGAAGAGTAGACTTTGATGGTATGGTCACGTTGAAAGAATGGATGAGAGTTCTTGGGTTAGTAGATGTAGAACAGTTGAGGTAGTAGGGTTAGTTGGCAAGGGATGGCCAACATGGGAGAAAGTGATAAGAATGCACCTGAGGGAAAGAGAGATAAATAAAAACCTGGTTAGATATAGGTATAGATATAGGTTAGTTTGGAAGTCAATTTTTTAAAGCCGTCTAACACATGCCAGCATGTAAAACAGACATTAAACCGAATATCATGATGATGATGATGATGAACGAAGTGAGTAAATAGCAGTTACTAAGTTATCCTTTAACTTGATCTGACTAAGAAAAATCAAATATCGATCTGGACTATATAAAAAAATTTTTTTTTTTTAAATTTGGGGTGCTTATTTAGATTGATGCAAAATTGAAATAAGGCAGTTCAAAATCAAAAAAAATCAAAAAATCAAAAACAGGAATACTTACTTATCAATTGAAAGTATTAGTGTACACTAAAAATTACGGAAAATTATCGAGTAGAATTTTAGTAATAAATAAAATTAATTTACTCTTCGGAGTCAACGAACTCAGAACCACAAGATCACATAGCGTCTTTATATTAGAAGAAGGGGGATAATCTTCTATAACGTGCTGGCTTAAAGACACAAAATGGCGTTGCTTCAGCGTAGAATCGGACATATCAGAAAAAATGATTTTTTTTTTAAAATTCTAGTCGATATATTTCCATAATTTTTGGTGTACACAGATACTTTTACCTGATAAGTAAGTATATTGATAAGTTTTTCTGTGATTTTATTTTGAACTGCTTTATTTCACCTGTGCATTAATTAAAATAAGCACCAAATTTCGTTTTCTAACAACTAAGACCAATATTTGCCAGAAATCACTAACTAAGTAGATTTCTGCATGTGTGTTTTGTTACAAAAGCTATCGATCACAACGGGGGGGGGGGGGTTCGACTTTACTTTGCATATAAGATATATACTCAGCACAAGAGATAAGAAAACAAGAAAGTAAACAGGTGTTGATAACAATTTATTTACATATTTATATATTAATGTGATAGAAATATTTGCAAATTAACATTATCCATAGATTTTTAAAATTTATGTTGAATATAGTATAGCAAATTTTCTTTATAAAATAAGATGTGGTACAAGGCCAAAATTGGGTGGGGTGGGATGTCGTCCGCTTGGTCTATTCTCTAAACTAGTTTCAGTCACCAAAAAAAAAAAAAAAACACCTTCACTCTATGGGTAAAACCTTCTTAACATTTATCGTCTCTCAAACTAACTCTTATTCCACTGCACTTCTTGTATACTTGTATACTCAATGTTACAAGTATCACAAAAAACTGAGTTGCTTTCAACTCCCTTTCCACAAACTGTGCAGGGGAACTTTGCTCTTTCTGGAATGAGGGGGCCTTTTCAATACTATTACCTCTAATCATCACTTTTCCGAATAATGTAAATAAAGGGCGGATAATAATAGAAGTGGCGAGAGAAACTGAATGATGTTAGAGGAGAGAGAGAGAGAGAACTCTGAGACGTTCAAATAAAAAGTGTTTAAAATGGTTCGTATGTATGTGGCTCCATGCAGCATTTCCAGAAAATCTCTTCCTTTTCTCCCCTTTTGATCACACCTTATGTTGAACTCTTCTCACAGTGAATACCATTAATCTTTTCACACTTACATGCCACCGTCACACATATCACATTCACTGCACCAAAAAAAATAAGCAAACTCAGTTTTGCAAGGAATTCACCACAGAACATTTTCAGGATTCAACCAGGGGTTTTTACCCCGCCTAATAAACTGGTATCGTCCGGGTCTTTAGGTCTGGATTTACGCCGGTCTATTGGGGGTTGTCTGGTCCTGTGCAGTTCTAGGGGCTTTGCCTCCTCTCTTTGGGGAGGAGTAAGTTTATTGCTTACTGTCTGAGGCGCCTCTACCGGGGAATGCCGACGGGACTGCCCAGGCAATTTTTAAATGGCCAGAGTGCTCACCTCTCGAGCGCTGGCTTATCTAATCCCACTTTCCCGACCTTGTGTCACATCTTACCTTGTGGAAGGTAGATAAATAACTTTCTATGTTTGAATATTCACATTGTTTATATATGATAGAACGATTCTCCTCATTTGGAAACCTCTCAAATGAATGGATACATGCTTTAATTAGTATACTCCAGTTCAATTTCATACTATATCAGATCCCGACCCCTTCACCGGACATAGGGGTGAGATTATCTTACATTTTCACTTACTGAGCTGTGCATAAACGATTATACACACCCGTGTCATTGTTGGGAGCCAAAGTTCTGGATCGTCCGTTGACAGAATAACTCGGACACTGATTTTAATTCATAAAAAGGTTTATTATAAAGAGAACAGTCACAGGAAAAACATCAAAGTGCGTAACAGAGATAAAGAGAGAGAGTGAAAGAAAAGACAAAGAATTACAGAAGGAAAAGAAAGAGAGAAAGAGAGATAGAAAAATAGATAGAGAATGAAAGAGAGAGAAAGAGAAATTGATAGCTTGTCTTGCTACACTAAGCTACATTGCGCGTGCTCAGACAGCGTCTTGGACATGCCTCCTCTGCTTGAAGTGTTGCCACAGACTAAAAAATCTCCGTCCAGAAGTCACATAGTTTTGTTAACTTCCATTCTGGGGTCACCTCTGACCCTTAGGCGTTACTCAAACTTTTCCATTCAATCAACAGCATTCATTATGTAACAATTAATCAGCCATCTGCACATTAGAAGGAAGATACACAAATTCTTAGGAGAGCACATCAAGTTCGTGACGCGCATGACAAGAAGAAATTAGCATATGCTGCATCATTATAAGAAATCTGAAAAGGAGAAGCGGACATACAGACTATTTTGGTCTGGGCGCAGTAGCTCAACACAAACACAATCAGGAGTTCAGATATTTTAGTATTTATTGTTACTTGTAGAATATACTGACTTGTTGAGTTATTTATCGGCATTCCCCGGTAGAAGTGATTAGCAATAAACTGACTTCTTTTCAAAGGGCGTGAAGGTAAACCTTGCGAGAACGGCCCTCCAAGAACTGTACAGAACGATACTTCCGACTGATAGAGAACTTGGCACACCAGCATGCCAAAGACGCTGACAGTTTGATTTTGGTATGGAAGAACCACCCTGAAGGGCAGACTGACTTGTTGATATGTGTGTCATGAAATAGACGTACTCATGCAAGAGTTGGTGTTACTCTTTTTATAGGCAGATGATTAGGTGATCTAGTCCAATAGAGTATCCATTTCATTTTCTATCAGATCAATAGAGATACAGTAAACAAATCTTGAGTTAGTTTGAAGTTTCCTCAAATAGTCATATCCCTCTCTATATAAAGTTAGGTACGTGTATATATTTATATATTTCGTTGCACAGGATAACATCCTTAACTAATAAACAGATCATTATGAATTTTGGAATGTATATTCTAGGCAACACGGTGAGTAACATAGCCACATTTGTTTTTTAAATTTTAACATTTAGAGGGTGCATGTATATAAATTTAAGTATGTGTATATGTTTATATATTTCTATGCATAGGATTCATTCCCAAACTAATTAACCGGTCATTATTAATTTTGAAACACAGCTTCTAAGTGTAAGGGGGGTAATGTGGGCTATATTTAGTTTAGTTTTAGAGCAACAAAGTTGTGTTCCTCAATCAAAGACCTGCCATATGAGGAGATGCTCAAAGAAATGAGACTACCATCAATACACTACCGACGTGAAAGAGGTGATATGATAGAAGTGTACAAGATATTAACAGGCAAGGTCAACATCAACCAAAAACAACTTCTACCACTCAATACCAATTCCAGGACAAGGGGAAACAACTTCAAACTGTCCAAGAAGCACAGCAGACTCAACACTAGGAAGCATTCGTTTGGACTTCGAGTAGTGAACAACTGGAATGAGCTTCCCAATTCAGTTGTAAATGCAAAAGACACAATTGACTTTAAAAGCAAACTAGACAAGTACTGGTCCAGTAAGCAATACACTGTTCGACCCGTGCATGCATCTACTGAAACTATAAGACCAGACATGGAGCAGGTGTTACAGGCTGAGTAGCCTTTTTCCTGAAGAAAAGTATCAAAGTATCAAAAGGGCAAAGAGGAGGTAGAAGCCCTTCTTGAAAATTCAAATACTTCTGATTTTTGTGAAATTTTAACTATAGGTATTAGACACCAATTAATAACCTCCCCCCCCCCCCAATTTCAGCTTCTTTGAAATATTTTAAAGGGATTTTAGGGGGTATAATATGAACACAACCTCCCATTTGAAAATTCAAATATTTCAGATTTCCATTGAATTTGATCAGTTTTCATTCAACACCAATTTCTTTTTAAGACCTCTAAGCTAAAGCCTTAAATTTATGACATTTTCTAAAATCAAAATCATGTAATGAATTTTAATAAAAATTGGAATACGGATTTAAGACATAAGGTTTAGTATGATTATATTTTGATTTTAATCTTTGTAAGGGGACATAAAAGTGGTGCAAAACGGTTTTGTTTGGAGAATTAATTTTACCTGGCCTGGGACATCTAGTTATATATAAAAATAAACATTTATTTGAAAAAAGATAAATTCCATTCGTGTATACAAAAGATTGAGAACAAAGCTTTAATATATTTGTCTATTTATTACCCCTTTTTCATTTCTAGTCTCTTGTCTTAGCAGACGACAATAATTTAATTTGGCTCTTTGATTTTGTAGACATCTGTCTAGCTCATTTTGAATAGCACATATGCATTTCAGTTCAACTCGGGCACAACGTAATTGTCTTTCTCATATACGATTGATATTTATTAATTCATCAAATATTCAAGCAAGGAATATAAAAAACATTATCATTCTAATTTTTCTGTTGGACGACCCACTTCAGGTTTTGAATTGTTGCCTGCCAAGGAAACTTTATAAATAGCAATGACTTTTTGGATATTTTTTGGTGAGTCATTCACTTCGTTATCAGCTGATCTTTTGTTTTGGACTTTATTCTAATTTATCCTCTCATACCTTGGATTTCGGACTACCACCTGGACTTTAATTATAACTCAATGCTTACCTTATCTCTGCCCTTCTCTGATTGATCCCATGGATAATTACATGGACACATTGTATTTTCTACCCAACTTTCATTGAAAATGTCTTTTGCTTACAACTTTTATATTTTCAAATTTATGCTAACCAGTAATACATTATTTTACTGATTTTTCTCCTCTGATGAAAAAAAGCTTCTCTTTGAAAATCAATGGATTAAGGAAAATATATTTTTTTATATTCCTTGCCTGAATATCTGATGAATAAATATTGTAATTTATCCAATTTTTATTTTCATAATTTCTTTTATATATATATATATATATATATATATATATATATATATATATATATATATATATATATATATAAATATATATATTCTTCCATTTGATTAAAATGTCCAGGTTTTAAAATCATTAGACACACAAATAGCAGACTAATAATATGAATATTATTCCATGCGTGAGAAAATGAAATATTGGAGAACTGAGATGTAAGAAATGCATTGATCCATGTTGATCAGTGATTGGCTGATGGCCTTTCAACAATTATTACAGTTTAGCCGAGAAGATCTGTTCACATGCAACACGACGAAAACAAAAAAAAACAAAAACAAACGATTTTGGCAAATAACGTTGGTCTTACCTGATTTTCTTCTCAGAAAACTCATCTTTCTGGCTTCTGAAAAGAAATAAAAAGTTTATCGTTAGCGATTGAAGATGCAGATTTCGATTTGAGCAAAAACATTCGACAAATTTGCGAAGAAAATGCTGAAATTAATGAAGAAATTTGAAAGTTAGAGTGATTTTACATTTATTTTTAGACATGAGAATGTTTATAGTCGAACAAACAAAGAGAAACATTAATTTTTCTCCTTTTCATAAACAGCTGTCTGTGGATGACATATGTGCGTGTGTGCAAATATAAGTTTCTGGTAAATTTAAAAAAACAGATAAAATACATAATAATACAATTTACTGCTTATTTATTAGTCTCTACAGCTCATGGTTGGACATTTAAAAAGCATGTTCATATATTACCACAAGCAAAAGTGTAACATATTTCTATTAAAACATCTACCTCTCTCTTTCACCCTCCCTCCTCCATCCCTTCTCCTTCGCTCAGACCATTCCTCTTTATTTACTTCCTTCCCACGGCAGAAAGATTTGGCAAAAGGCCGGAAGGTGAGAGAAAAGACAGCAGCCCAGCAAAAGAGCCAGGCCTCTAAAAATAACCTGGGCAGCCCTATCGACATTTCCCGGTAGTGGCGTCTCAGGCAATTGGCAATAAACCAACCCCTTTCCAAAGAGGGAAGGCAAGCCTGGGAAGGTAGACCTCCTAGGGATACCAAAGATATACCTCAGTCCGACAAATAAAGGCCATCGAAATGGCCAGTCTATGTTCGACTGATTGTCGAGAATGTATTATCGACTGGTACTTAGGCGGTACAATCATCAGCCAACTTTTATAGACTGAATCATTTTGGAATTCGCTCTCTGTACATACACACACACACACTCCCTTATATAGATTCTTCGAGGCATAGGGGAATTAACTCCTTGAAAAAAGTCAGAGTTACTTCCCTTTAGTTAGTTGCAGGAAAACAGACACCCTCCCTGATGAAGGCTGCACCAGTTTAGGGTCAAAGAATGAATATTTTTTAATAGATTTTTAGATATTATTCATTCCGGGAAATGCTGATCAAGAATATACCAACTTTGTGGGTGTTTGTTTTGTAGTTTGTGACTTTTAGCTGTACACACACACACACAACTCCCCTTTATATAATAGATTATTATATTTAAAAAAATAAAAATATTTTTTTCCTTTTGGGAATTGGTAATTTTCGGATGAGCCTTCATCCTTCTTCATCATCATCATCATATTCGGTTTAACGTCTGCTGGCATGTGTTGGATGGCTTTTAGAAAATGACTTCCAAACTTATCTCTGGTCAGGTTTCTTTGAAAGTCATTTCCTTAACAGAGGCAAGATTTTTATAGGCCAGATGCCCTTCCTGACGCCAACCCAGTGGGGTGATGGGGACCAGTGTCTTATCGAGCTTTACCTGCTCTAATGATCTATGTTGAAATCATAAAATAATTTCAAAAAGATTAAATAAAAAAATCTTTAAAAAATCTGTTTATCAAATTACATTTTTGGAAAAGATACAACAAATTTTTATAAAAATCCGGACAATTAATCGATAAAATCTGAAATCCGGGAAAAACCCGTAACATTTTCAGTATTGATTATTGAACATCTTTTATTTGAAAGACAGAAAGTTGATCCATATTTTTTAAATTTTATTTTTATACTTTATAAAGAAACTAGAAGAATACCCGTCCCAGGACAAGCAACAATCAACATTATTTCAGATTAATTGAACTATAAACTTCAGATTTGCTAGGAATGATGCCCTAAAGGGGGGGGGGGGAGGCTTACATTCATCTTTTTTTTTTTAACTCATTGCATGACACAACATTAAATAGATTCTGAAAAGCTTAAGCAAATCTTCATCATTCTAAAAGACCCTTTATATGAGTGTCAGAAAATATAAAAGCTTTCCCAGAACTTTAGTTCTGTCAACTCTATTTTTAGCTTTCATCAGAGTGTACTGTCTTTGATTGCATTCAAGTATATTGAGGCTTCTTCTTGCATCCTTTTAGATGGGTTCTTCCACGGTCGTTTTTGAATTGTTTTGACCTTGGATTTTAATGAGATTTAAACCAGAATATTGATTTATTGTATGTTTTACTGAATGTCAACCATCGTTGGCTCATTTTATGCTGCAACCATACACGTTTCGTATACGATTAGTGTGTAGACTAATTTTGAACAGAGTCTTTCCGAATGTTCACCCAAGCTCAGCATCATTTACTTAAATAAATTAAAAAAAATTTAAACAATTAAAAGACCTTCCAATGGGGGCTTAAACACGACCTACGTTAGGGCCTGTTCGATCGAAAATGACGTCATACACTTTGGTTGAGTGAGCGAGACATGCTGAAAAGTCAGGATAAATGATAGCTTTTTAAAAGTTTTAGAAAACTTTTAAAAATGCATTAAAAAAAGTAAAAATGGAACACGATTCAATATAATTTGGAATGGTCCATTACCTTTTCTAAAGTGAAAGTTTAGCATAAAAAGATCTCATGGACGATTCCAATATAACAAAATACACCCACATATATATATATATATATATATATATATATATATATATATACTTAAAAAATATGTTTTACTCAGAGAATTACATAATTTTAACAACAAACTTTGGTAAATTTGTAGATTAACACCCTCTGCTTATTATCCCCTTTCCTAAAAAAATGATATTCTACTTTTTTTTTTTTAGGAGATTACATATGAAGACTCTGAAAAACTTGGCGGTAAAGAAAAAAAAATCCCCCAAAAAACAATTATTTTCAAATTTAGAGAGGGCAATCAGTTTCATATTAACGTAAAAAGATCCTCCATTTTAACTTATTCGGTCAGTTAACTAATTTTTGTTTTTGACCACTAACCCTAAGTTCAACTAGCAAGGTCGTAAAACCACACGTGATCGCCTAAAAACGTAGATCCATCGCCCAAAATAACGTTCAGAATTTAACTCCTATAGCAAAAAAAAAAAAAAATGTTTTACTGCCATTAAAACGCTAGCATAGCCCGGAAATGAAGGATCATTTTATGTTAAATTTATATGCGAAACTGACCCCCCTCCCCCCACATTTTACTTTTTTAAGTATGAACATCCTTGGACAGCGGAAAGAAGAAAAAAAAAACAATTTATCAACATTACGTATCTTCTTAATGTGTTAACATGGATTGGGGGGGGGGAGAAATTAGGAATTTAGTGGAACAATTTCTGATACGTGGTCCGGAATCAAAACTTGTAAGATTACAGTATTTCTTTTGATAACTTATATATATTAACTCTCTTCGGACTATTGTCTTTATCAAAATTACATATCTTAATATGTTAAAATAGAAGGGAGGGGGGGGGGAGAAATTAGGAATTGACCGGGATCATTTGTTCAACTCGGCGTTGTCCGGGATCAATAATCACTATCAACGTTACTTCTGTTCATACTTTTATTTCAACTTTACTTTTGGCAGGGCTGTGAAGGCCTCTTTACTAACATTACAGTAGTATATTTGGTAAGTGAGGCAGGAGAAGAAGGGGGTGTTGCGGATAACAGAAACTTTGGTTCTACTCAGTATTCTCCAGGAGAAACAAAATTGTCATTAGTGACATCACTGCATTATATTTGGTAAGTGAGGGTGGGGAGGTAAAAGAATATTTTTTTCTACTTGGAGTTGTCCAGAAGCAATAAATGTAAATTACAGTATTACATTTAAATCTCTTTGGACTATTTTCATTATCAACATCATTTCTCTTCATATTATTGTGAAAGCGGGTGGGGGAATGGAATTACCCAGCATCAAGAATGTCATTGTGTTTTGTTTTCCTCATCATTGTCCAAGAGCACTAAAGTGAACCTTCAGTCTACTTTCAGCAGACTTGTTAACTCTCACTTCCCTTATTTTGTCCTTTAGTCCTCACATTCCATGAGCGATGTTTCTGACAAAGGGGGAAGAATTGCTGGTTTCTGAATCCGAATCTATCCATCTAACACTTATCATTGGCTAGTTTTTGACCTTGAAGTAGTATTTTTTTAGCACCTTACATCAAATGGCTTCATGCTTTGCCTGGAGCGACTTCCATAAAAAAAATAAAATAAAAAATGTAAGATTACATTATTACATTTATAAGGGCCAGCTCCGGTAAATGAATTACATTATTATTATAGAAAGAGAGGGACGGAAAAATGGGAGAGGGAAAGAGAGAAAGATAAAGAGACGGATCAAGACAGAGTGAGAGAGATATAAGTTTTAATATAAAGCTGTTACACATACTTTTTAACTTCTTCTATTTTGTTTTTTATCGTCCTGGAAAACGTCGGATAACCCTTCTAGTCTATTATATATAGGGAAGTGTCTGTGTGTGTGTATGTCCAGCTAAGAGTAAAAAAACTACCAAAGAAACATCCACAAAGTTGGTATATTCCCTATCAGCGTTGCCCTGAGTGAATAATATCTAAAAATTAGAAAAAAATACCCATTGTTTGAACCAAAACTGCCGCCAAATTCTTCAGGGTGGGTAGGTGATTTTTTCGTAATTTTCATGTATTAGCTAAAGGGAAGTAACTCTGATTTAAAAAAAAAATTATTTTCCTTATGTCGACTCGAGTAATCTATAAAAATAGAAATATGTTAAACTTTTGCCCTTGACAACGCCGGGTAGCCCTGCTAGTATATATATATATATATATATATATATATATATAAAGAAAATAATTTCTTTCACTTTTAATAGACACCAAAAAAGTATTCCCATGTTCTTAATATTTTTGTGACTAAAATATGAATTAATCAGATGTTTTATTTACAGATCAGAGAGAGAGAGAGAGAGAGAGAGAGAGAGAGAGAGAGAGAGAGAGAGAGAGAGAGATAATGAATTAGTTTATTTGTAAGATTTAACTCACGTATTTGTTTTTTTTGTCTTGTTTTTTTGTAAGCATTACCTCAATTAGTTGTTTCGATTTTTACAGAAAGATTTACCCTGCGTGTAACAACACTAAGAGATCGATTGTTATTGATAAAAATAACTTACTACCCCCCCCCCCCCTCTGCGAAACACCGCGTAGCCTCGCTAGTGTAAAATAATCAACTTTTCATTCATAACTTTGTTGTAAACACGAAACATTAATTTGGAAGCAGATTTATTTATCTTTTAAATGTGATATAAAGAAAGGAAAAGAAAGAAATCAATTTGCTTTTTCACATGGAATTTAGAAAAATCCAAAGCGAATGGCTTGTATAGCCAACCTATTTCTTTCTCCGGTGTGTTTCGATTCGCTTTCCTCTTTACTTTAAAAAGCAAGTGAGTTTTCACAGGAACGTGTTAACCCAATATTTTTCGACCAATGAAAATCGTTTAAACCCAAAATCTAACACGTCTATGTCAAATTAATAAGCCGATGCAAACTGAGAAACCCCTAAAAGAGGGTGAAATAAAAGAGTTCTCCAGAGAGCCTATCTAGAACACCTCGAAAGGGACCCCAAAACGTAGAAGCTCCATCCTCTCGCGCACATATCCATAAGCACTGACAAGAGATCAGGCGAACAGAAACAAATTGCTACTCACCCAGTCATACACAATAACAGAACAAGGTAAACATATGCATACATACACAGTGCCACCTTGTCTAATACACACACACACACACATATATATATATATCCACCCTAACAAATATAGACAAACATTATTAGTCATCGGGTCTCCTTATTCACTGAACATTGTCCTACCAGAAACACGAGTTGTATAAACTTTATTAAATGAACATTTACGGACTAAGAATGACTTTTATATTCATGTAAAATTATATTTCTATAAATGTTTTGTTATTTAATAATGTTTTCCTTGATTTTTCATTTACAAAACTCTGTTCATGTTAAGTTAGCACTTGCTAGCTGGTGACCCTAACATTCCTCAAATCTTTATTTCTTCCATTGTAATATGCATGCACGTGTGTATATATCCCCATTTCCTTTATTCGCCATGGATCCCTCTCGAACATTTGAACAGAAATGCTAAATATTTGTCCAGAAAATAAAACAATATTGTGAAATAGAACGATTTGTTAGATGAAAATCCAAACAATCATTCAATTTAAAAACAATAAAAAATAATACTTAATTAATAAAATGAACTTTTTCAAAACCAATATACAAATTAATTAACCTTGCGACTGATCTCGCATATACATATACGGTATATAAAATAGATGGTGAGTCTATTAAATAAGTTGAATTAACTTGAAATAGGGTGCTTTGGCTTTACCGTTTGCGTGAGAAATGTTTTCAACTTTTGCATTTATTCATTTAGATATATGTAAGCCATGTAAGACACTATTTAAATTTTCCTTCGATTCCATCTGGGGTCACTAGGGCCAATTATCGGTTAGGTCCATAAACTAACTGAAATATATTAGAATGTAAAGAAACGAAATTCGCTTTTCTAAAAATAGATTTTCTTCATTTCATAAAGCAAAAATAAAATTAAACAAATACTATCTTAGAGAAGAATGTACTCAAAAAAGTTTAAGCATTTAACTATATTTGTTTTTACTGGTATTTTAAAGATTTAAACTATATAAGTTTCGATTTGTTAAAGCAATTTGTCGTTTTACAGAAATGCAATGCCAACAAATATTTTTACCACAGCACTAATATTTTTTTTATTACTTGATCTCATATTCCAAATGTTATTGTTAACTTTTCTTTCAAGTCAAAAATTGTAAACATGACTATATTTGAAATTATTTCCGACCAGCAATATATATCCACAGGCAACGCTGGGTGAATGCTTCTAGTATATATATATATATATATATATATATATATATATATATATATATATATATATATATATATATAAGGAAATGAATGATAAAAATAAAAATTGAATTAAATACAATATTTATTAATATAAAATATTAATATAAAAGTAATTATTTATCTTTATAGCTTCATTATATATACTAGCAAATATATGCTCCCTCCGGTCGCATATTTTTGCTAGGCTGCCGCGTCAGAAATGAACGCTCACTCGTAAACCGATGGAACCCCCGTCATATATCTTGGGTGGTTAGACATTGATTTTCTTTGTTTCCGTCCAAGAATATATTTAGTTAAAAATAAATTAAAAAAAAATTTCGACCCCAATTTTTTTTTTACCCTCCCCCATAAATAGAAATATTTTTAGTTAACAAAAAAAATTTTGTTGCCCCCCCAAATTATTTTTTACCCTCCCCCATACATATTAATATTTTCATTTAAAAAGAAAAAATCCCCCCCCCCCCAAATAATTTTCTTTTTACCCTCCCCTATACAAAGTTAAGAAAAGAAAAAAAAAATGAGGAGGCGCCTCGGTCATATCAAAGAACTCATGTTTTAATATGCTATTGAAGGCGCCTGCGTCATATCAAAGAACCAGTTTTGTTAATCTTCCAAAATGGTTACCCATTTAGTAATGGCCGAGATTTTTGTTGCTTAACTTCAATTTACAACAAAACACCTTGTCTTAACAACGGAATGAAAATAAAGTATGATAATGTGAACAAATCCTCTCACAATGACGTCACTTCCGGAAGGATGAGTCAGCAATTAATTCTTCCAAAATGGTCACCAATTTAGTAATGGCCGGGATATGTATTGCTTAACCTTAATTTACAACAAAACACCTTGTCTTAACAACGTAATGAAAATAAAGAATGATAATGTGAAAAAATCCTCTCACAATGACGTCACTTCCGGAAGAACCGGAAGGATGAGTCAGTAGTTTATTGTTCCAAAATAGTCACCCATTTACTAATGGCCGAGATATATCTTGCTTAACTTCAATTTACAACAAAACACCTTGTCTTAACAACGTAATGAAAATAAAGAATGATAATGTGAAACAACAGAACATATACTACACTACCTCCACACCTCTCAAAAAAGGAGGAGAAAATGCCTGGGAAGATGGTATCATGACAACAGAACATATATTACACTACACTATGCCCCTGAATTGAGCATTTAAAGATAGCACATTAGTCTGAAATAGTATATACTATACTATTTCATAATAAGTACAATAGTCTTAAATAGTATAGTTTTGGCTTCAGAAAGACAGACAGATACATAAACTCCATTATTAATATATATATATATATATATATATATATATATATATATATATATATATTATGAAAAGAATGATAATATTTCAACCCGATCTTATAAAAGCAAGCAATCTTTAAGAAAATATTATGGGGAACTACAAAACATTTGGATATTCTAAAAGGCTTTCATAGATATTTTGAGATAAAAACAATATTATAAAAAGTTTTTTAAAGAGCATTTTGAGTAGGTTTCTCCGATTATATTGAGGGAGAATTTTAAATGCATTAAACATATTTTCAAAACAATATGTATCCTATCGATTTCTTATAAAGTTCTAAAAGAAAATCCAATGAAATACAGGGTGACCCCTACCCCCCCCCCCCAATAAAACGTCTGTAAAATCTTTAATAATCAAGAAAATTGCTTTAATATTTCTGGTTTATGAAGAAGAATCATTGCAAGAAAGATTAAAGTAGTTTCAAAAATTGCTGAGACAGTCCAAGAAAAGACAAAATTAACGGTGACTGTAAGCTCACTTAAACAAAAAATTTAGATGTCGTCAATATTTGCACAAAAACTGTACAGGTGGGCCCACAAATTAAGGGTCCATGGAGCAATCTTAAACTTGAACGTTAAATGCAACAGAACCAAGATAGGAATATATCAGAGCTATTGCACATTTTGCATGCCGTATCGAGGTGTGCTTGAAACGCAAAGGTGCACATCATTGGTGGACAAATAAAGCATAGAGTAGAGTTTATTTGTATCAAATATGGTTGGATTGCAAAAAAGATTGCAAATTTTAATAACGATTTCATGGATGGTATTTTTTTTGGGGGGGGGGGCGGTCATCCTTTTTTAGAATGACACACACATATATATATATATATATATATATATATATATACCAACAAATAAGAAATAAATATTTCACTATTAATGTACAGCTTTCCTCACACAAGCTCTTCGAATTCACATCTACCACTGTAGCGATATTGAACAGGGTGTGTAAAAACGGTATTTTCCGCATAAAGTTAAATTCAGCAGAGGAATGGAAAATTCCTTTAGAAGTTTAAAATTAGAATTAGATACCTGGCCGCTGAGGGTTGAGCACATGCAACATCTCATCACTACAAATGCTCATTTTAAAATCGTAAATTACTAGCCGTTAAAAACTAAACAGTAAAAGACATAGTTCCTTCTTAACAAAATCCTTTATAGCCAAAAGCCAGATGCTTCTTAGCCAAAAGAAAAATTTAGCTTGTCCTCGATGTCCGTACATCTAAACAACATGACATTTATGCGAGTGTGACCCAGAGTTCGATCTTTGGACAGTTATTATTCCCGATTTTTATAAACGAGTTCCCTGATGCAATTATGTCCGAAATTGGTATATTTGCTGACGACACCATGCTTTATTCTCGACATGTGAGAAAAACGAACACACATATATCTAAAGCAATGGCTGAATCCTTAGAAAATAAGTTCCAATCTGCGGTGGAATCAGGACATAAATGGATGGCAACATTTAATGCTACTAAGACAGAGCTCCTTTCCTTTAACAATTATAAGAAACCTTTTCAATCATCGATTGCCAAGGCTAATAGCACCCTACCTGAGAGCCCATCATTCAAACTCCTCGGCCTAACATTCACAGGTAACATAAATTGAAATAAATACATAGAAGATGCTGCCGAGGTTGCTGCAAGGAAGGTGGGCCCCCTCTACCATGCTAGAAAACTTCTCACACTTACCAGTACCCTATATCTCTATAAATCCACCATTCGCCCATACATAAAGTATTGTTGCCACATCTGAGCTGGTGCACCAACCGCAAACCCCTCCTTCTTAGAAAGGGTAAAAAAAATGAGCCTCTAATCTAATAGATCCCACACTATCTACCAAGCTTTAGCCCTTGCCCCATTGCCGCAATGTTGCATCCCTGTGCTTGTTTTAGAAGTACTTTAATGGAATGTTGTTCAATGAACTTGCTGCACCGGTACCCTCTCGATGTAAATACCGATCGATTCGTCAGCAAAATCTCACCCCTTTCACTGTTGAGGTCTCCAGATGCCGGAGCGCTTTCTACTCTAATAGCTTCTTTCCCTGAACTGCTCACCTTTGGAACTCCCTCCCTGCTCCCTGTTTCCCTGACTGTACCAACGTGCAGAAGTTTAAATGAAATGTGAATAAACATCCTGCTTCACATCTCCCCACTTAGGATGCTCCTGTAGCTATGGCCCCTAATTTACAGTAGCCTCTTAGATCTCAGTGGCAATTGCCTTGTTTGGGGTTAACAAAAAAAAACTATTTAATAACATTTGCCTGAATATATACCGTCAATCTGCAAATTAGTTTTTAGCATTTAAAAAAATTATTATTTTTATTATTTCTTTATTCTTTTATTTATTAATATACCTAATATATAATTGTTGATTAATATATTTTATTGATTATGAAATGATGGAACATAACACATAAATAATAATATAGATTCCGTATGACGTTAGCAAATGACAACTTTAAAAATCCATTTAGACAGGTTTTAGGTACTAAACTTTCGTATCTCTAGGTTTGAAATAATTTTATATCTTACCTAAACTCAGCGATATCATAATAGATTTTTGATATTTAAAAACAATTTTCTTAACAGATTCCATTAAATATTAGATAATCCGACCTGTAAACTTAGTAAGGTTAAACATGCTTTTTTTAAAATCTGAATTATAAATCTAATATGAATGACTGACTATGTTAAAATACTTGTTTCCTTTGAGGAATTAGGTTCTATGTAAGATGTATGTAAAAGTTTTTTTGTGTATTTTGTTCAAGGGTTTTTTCCAGGAGCGATCCTTGGTGTTCTGAAGAGCTGCACAAATGAAAGATCCTGCAATTACATATTTATTACCAGTTGTTTATTTGTGCACTAAACAGTCCTCAAGTTACATTAAATTTTTTTGAATTTTGGTAAGAAAAAATGAATAAAGACTTGGACATTGGTTTTTAACATACCATTGTTTATTTATATATATATATATACCTGTGTACTACAAGACGCCGGCCAGAGATATTTTGTTATGGTCTGAAATCAAAGAATTGGTCCACCATAGCGCTACACCAGCATTAGAGAGGTTATAAAAACAACAAAAACATACGTCTAGGATACGTCCAATCTGAGCATTCAGCAATGAGAATGCGATTTCAAACTTAAACGTAACCGACAGACCATACCTGATGTTGCACTTACCCTGAGTGAAGGAGGAAGTTTTTAGGGAATATTAAATTCCCTAGCAATCCTCAGTTTGTATGTATATGCAGGTCAGCGGAGATGACGTTATTTTTTGCAGGGAGGTTGCGTTGTCGTCCGACATACAGTGCTTAGTATTCCCAAATGGTCACCTATCTCGTATTGGCCAGGCTCAGTGTCGTTTAACTTCGGTGATCTAATGAGAACCGGTGCGTCAATGTGATTATGACGTATAGACGGACACAGCAAATCTTATAAGGATGCAGGGAAGTGGCAGTGGTAAAGTAGCGAACTGGGTGTGCCAAGTTCGAATCCAGTCAGTTCCATAGCATCACTTTCACTTATGGATGTTGGCAACCTTCATGTAAGTACCAGATTCTAGAAAGAACCGAAGAAACTAATGCCGACAACAGAAATCGAAAAATCATACCATGCCAATTCATGTGAAAAAAAAAAAGGATAAGGATGCACAGATGTAAAAACAAATTATTGAATTATTTGATTATTACGATTTCACAAATTAACACAACTCGCAAAAATATCCTCTCACCACTTGCATATTTTTGCTAATTGTATATATAATGTACATGTTGAATTTGCTAATGAACAGCTGATTGTGACACTTTCTTCTTGATAATCGCGACCCCCCCCCCCCTCCAAGGAGGAGGTAATGCCTGGTTTGGTTTGATTATTTTGTTTTATGGCATATCAACCCTTTTCGGGTTATTTAATGCCAAATCCGGTCATTTGGTAAAACTTTTTATGCTTCAAGTTCTTTATATCTTCAAATATTTATTCATGGTGTTTGATTTGGTTGTTTTGTAGGAGGAAAATTGTTGTTTTTATTTTTGGCTTTGCAGAATATGATTGAGTTTTGCAAAGAGAAAGGAAAAAACTCTATGACATCAATGTTTGGTGCATTTTAGGTCAGGAAGTCAGTATTTTCAGACAGCCTGATCTGGTAGTACCAGTAGGTAATGCCTGGGAGAATGGTTTCACGACAACAGAACAAATACTACATACCCCTCAAAGAAAGAGGTAATGCCTGGGAGAATATTCTCGTGACAATAGAACAGATACTACACTACTGAATTGAGCATTAGTCTGAAATAATATAGTAAACTGAATTGAGCATTAAAACAGCACAATAGTACAATTAATAGAATAGTTTCGGCTTCAGACAGACGGATACCAAATCTCCATTAGTAATCGATTCTTCCAAAAATAGGTTTTTAAAATATTCAACCTAAAATAATAGTTAAATAAAATAAAAATAGAGTTTAAATATTTTTTAAAAGATAACCTAATTTGTCTTTGAATCTCTATAGCATCATTTGGTCAGTCACGCTTTCAAACAAGCGCGCTTGTTTGAAACAGCATTTTTTATCCCGAAGCGTACATATTGAATTGTTATAATATTCAAAACTAAAATAAAAGGTATATATATATATATATATATATATATATATATATATATTAATTAATCAAGTTCAAATATATTAATAAAATGTACATGAAACCAATATTCTTTCAAAAGTGCTCAGTAACAAGTAGAGCATTTACAATATTCGTCGACTGTACCAGTTTTTAATGTACCCCAAAACTTTAAAATATACTTATTTATAAGCTATGTCCTATTTATCTACTTCCCACAGAGTAAAATGTGACACAAGGTCGGAAAGTGGGAATTGAGAAGTCAGCACTCTAGAGGAAGAGTACTTAGGACCTTTAAAAATTGCCTGGGCAGCCCCGTCGGCATTCCCCGGTGGGGGCGCCTCAGGCGATTAGCAATAAACTAACCCTTTCTCAAAGGGTGAGAAGGCAAAGCCTGGGAGGGTGGACCTCCTAGAACTGCACAGGACAGACCCATAGACCGGCGTAAATCAAGCCCCGAAGGCCAAGACAATACCAGTATCCATCGGAACAGATACTACATTTTGATCTTGGCCAAAATGCCAAGGAAGCATAAGCTATGTTTGCCATCAGACATACTTCATGATTATTATCAAGAAATGATATAGACTTATTTGAAAATGGATGACATCATAAAAGATGAACGATTGTTGCCAAATGCAGTGTGACGTCATAAAGTTTTAAATGGTAGTTGCAAAATGCTGTTAGAAAGCAGCAGCAGTGAAGATCATGCTTCAGAATTGTTTGGTCTGCATGAAGTCCTCCTCGTTGTTTACACCTGCAGATTGCAAGTTTTACCCCTGACACTCAGAAGAGCAAGGCTCAGTAGTTGTATACGAAGTCGAGGAAGGTTTAGCTCAAAAAACAAAAAGGAATGGTGGTTGCACATGCGCAGAAGCAACACTGTTTTCCTAACTCCATGGATTTGCCATTCCGTACCTGACACGTCCTTGCTTGAGGCGACCAGAGGACGATGGATCCTGATATTGGCGCCTCCTGAATTTTAACCAGAGCCCTGTATCTCTGACACGACAATGGTTCCACCGCCCCTATCACGATGAGGAAGGGTTGCTCCTGCTTTAGCAACCAATGTCAATGTTAATATATTGTATATTAAATAATATTTATTTTTGGCTTACATCGACAAGTCATAGTTTTGGTCTATGCAACCTCCTCAGAGCCACTAATCTATTAAACTGGTAAAATACCTATACAATTTTTCAAAGTGTATAAGGGTGGAGGTTGCTAATTGGGGTTTTAAAACTAGTAGGCAAGGTTGATACAGGGGACGTAGAGATGCTTAACTTTTGCTAATTGGTTTATTATCTATTCTCGGAATCAGTTAGATTTTGTTTTGAACTTTTGTTAGAATTTTAGTCATAAGCTAAAATCAGAGAAAGTGGGAATGTAAGTATATACACATTGGTCACCATGCGCATACGTTCACATACACAAAACCCCAAGTGGTTGTGAGCAAGTTACATAGACATAAACCTCGACTTTTCAATGTAAGCAAAAGAAAGAAAAAATTATATATATATATATATGCACCAGTTCCACTAATGACTAGCACTATTTGAATGAATATATAATACTGACTTATTACCTAGTACTAAGCCTAAACTCATAGTTAATTTGATCTAGTATAAACTAATATTTGCATATACATAGATTAAAGTGACAATTTAAAAAAAAAAAATGAAAATATTTTGTATTGATACTGACGTGGTGATTATATGAAACTTCACTTGTAGTGGAAAAATTTGACATACAATAAAATGCTGTGGTAGGTTGTGAGCATTATATTTTACATAAATTTCAATTCGGAAAACACATTTTTTTAGTAACAAAACTATATTTTTGTGAAATCAGTACATATATAACAAACTAAAAATGAAGATCATTTGTAATATGATGATCCATGTTTAAACTATAAAATAACTTCAAAAAGATTCAAAATAAAATATTAAAAAAACCCCAAAAACTTTATTAAATTACATTTTTGGAAAAGATGCAACTTTCGTTCACACGTCACACGTTTGATTGTATCAAAAAAACAAAAAAACTTCTTCAGCTAGTATATTTTTGATAGTTTTCTTTTTCATCGTTTGTGAATTGTTATTTTTGTTGACTTTATGGAAGTCTCTTTGAGCTTCAAGTCTTCTGCTTTCTCAGTTTCTTTTTGCTTTTAATTTGAAGCCTTCGATTATATTTCCCATATGCTAAAATCTGAAATTCCGGAATTTCAAGAAAACTCGAAACACTTTAATCACTGAATATATCTCCATTTTTATTTTAGGATAAATTAATATTTCTATCCTCCAAATTTATTTTATTATCTTAGATCTAATCGATAAGTTTTGTCCTAAATTATTGGCGTTTCTACAGCATTTGAACCGAAACAAACCGACTTTTGTCAATTTAAACGTAAAACTTAGCTTAGGATAAAAAACTAAAAAAACTAGTTCGGGTCAGATTCTGTAGAAGTACCAAATTATATAAATCAATTTGGAAACGAAGGCTTACCCTTAGACTTTGGTACTCCCATGTCTTGAGACGTATGAGACAGTCAAAATGATCCATCGCATTCATAATAATTTGAATTTGGCATACTTGTATGAATTTGGCTGTTCTCGAAGCAAGAATATTTTATAGGGACAGGTTGCTAGCCTGAAGCCAAACCACTAACATTTATAAAGAAGACTGTCAGTGGAGAAGTCTCCGGTAGATATTTACTTCCTTGTTTTCAAAGTGGAGCGATAATTTCAAATACGTCTCCACGCAGCTGTTGTTGTTGTTGTTGTTTTAAAAAAAAAAACGTCATGAAACCAATGACTTTTGGCTGATCAACAGAGACACACAAACATCCACTTTCTGTTTTTAGAGAAGTAAAGAGCGAAAAATGCATATTGCAAATTAAATATCTTGCGATCTGCCGATCACAACGATTTAGAAAAGTAAATGTTTATCTTATGTAACTAATCTTTTTAGAATAAAAAAAAATCCTTTTGATTGCGATGATGAGGAAGTTTTCTTTTTCATAACAAAGTTCGTTGGAGACTTAGGATTTTAAGTGATCATTGTGTGATTACAGAGTTGAGTTTTTTCATTTGTGATACCGACTTTTGACATTTGAATCTACACCTCACTGAACTCTTGAAATTTAACTTGTGATATCGATTTCCGAAAAGTGTTATGCCTGGGATTTGCCACTCCGGATCATTATTAACATTTTTTACTGATAACTTAAGGCATTAAAAAAAAAGAACCAACTTTTTTTTTTTTCAGGTTAATTGTTTTGTGTTTCTTTGGTACATATCCAGATTAGGACCCAAGCTAAAATCGACTTGACATCGGTTAGGGTTAGCTTGGGTCCTAATCTGGATAAATACCCTTTTTTTAAAAAATCTTTGAAACGAAGGCTAACAATTATGAAATTCAAGCGTCTACCAGTTGTTAAACGGTATTAAAGTGGGAAACCATCAAATTACAGTGACGTTTTTTTTACCAGACAAATCTATTCTGTAAAAAATTCAGATCTGATAAAAAGTATATAATTCTGACACATATCAAGCCAGATGATTTGAAGTGCCAGACCAACACCTGGAATTGCTAGACCAACCACTTGTTGACCACAGAATCTTGCGTGATCCTCCTTGATGTCGTATTTGCTGTGAAAAAGTTTTCAGATTCATTTAAGTGAAAGGACTCAAATCCTACCTTAAGTTTCTATTTAACCCATAGATAGGACCCTGACAGCTACTACCACTCCTCCCACTCAGAGTGGACCTGGGAGTAGTGGTAACTAAGAGGTGACTCCACTTTTGTGTCATACTCAAGACGGTTGAGGGAGGAGAGAGCTTGAGTACTGGATAGGGTTGGGAAATAGGGTAGGCAGAAAAAAAGGCTCATTTCAAATCGCATGTTCGTACTAATTGCAGATACGTCTTTGACAATCAGTCTAACAATGGTTTTGTTGATGTCGTGCTGACGTATGGTTCTGTCAAGTCCTAGATGATCAACCCTCATAGATTTTACCTTCTCTCTGAGAAGGGGTTAATTTATTGCTAATTGCTTGAGGCATCGCTACACGGGAATCTCGACGGGGCTGCTCAGGAATTTTTTGCAGGCCAGAGTGCACTTCACCTAGTGCGCTGGCTTTTCAAAACTCACCTGATGTTGTGTCTAACTTGCTGCAGAGGAGGTAAATACACATATGATAAAAGCTGAGATTATCAACGCATTATGTACTACCAGTAGTGCTCTATGGTCTTGAGTGTGTCAAATGGACAGACGAAACAATGGAAAAACTCACTGTCTTTCAAAATAACAATGAGAAAAATGTGCAGAGTGAAGTTAATGGATTATATAAGTTTTTTTGTAGAAAAGACTAAACTTGCGACTATTTTGATCTATAGTTTTTTATATGTACTAATGAGTCACTGCTTATCAAGACCAAAAGCCACTCGAGGATAAGGGTTTATGAGTTTGTCAAGTGGACCGTGAGACAACACTGGTAGTATTGGTAACAATGGTTGAAACTGAGCAGAATTTTATTATTTAAGAGGACGCCTCAACAGGAATATGTTAACATTTGACTTGAAAACGACTATGTTGTAGTCAGCTGGGAAGCAGCCCTGTTGAATTGTGTTCTATAAACGGGCAATTAATGGAAAGAAACTTTGCTCATAGAAGTTATGTTTAGTTTTAAGTACACAAAGGAAGAAAGGAAAATTTAATACAGTGGTCGTAGAGAGACGAGGTTTTGCTGTGAATGTTTTACAGGAGTGAGTCGGGAGCAGAGATTGGAGCTCAGTCGAGCACCTACCATTAAAATAACGATAGAGTAGAGAAAGACTAGCAACATCTCTTCTGTGAGAAAGAGACTGTAGGGAAGAGAAGATCCCCCCACTAGATTTTGAAGTTTATTTTGTACTCTGCCAGGACAGGAAAGTGTGCTCTGAATGACACCTCCCCAGATGTGACAACAGTACTCCATCTTATGACATATCTGACTCTTATTCAGGTAGAGGATTGCGTCAGGAGCGAGATACTTTCTATCGCGGTAGAATTATCCAACCATTTTTCCAGCGACCGTAACAACAAATTTGAAGTCTTCCATTCGAGGTCTGGAGTGGAAGTCAGTCCTAGAAGCTTATGAAAGCAGGGGGATTCCTCAAGGAGAGAGCCATTTCAACTGGGGCAAAGTGAGGATCGGAGTGTTGGTTGTGAAAGGAGATAAGCTTGGTTTTAGATGTATTAAAAGTAACCAAACCTCCCCCTCCATTGTACCGTGTGTCTTTGTGCAAACACACAAAAAGATCAACAGTCGGTGTGAGTAAGTCTAGAAGGAATAGCGGAAGGGTGCAGAAAAAGAGATAAACCACCGAGAAGACAGTGTAATAACGTATGTTCCTGGATTTCCAGTAAGTTAAAAAAAAAGTAGTGAGTTTATTTACCTACTCTCCAGGTTAGACACAAGGTCAGGTGTGGAAAACTAGCGCACTAAGATTAGCACGCTCTGGCCTACAAAAATGCCTCGTCAGCATTCCCCAGCCTTAGACGATTAGCAATAAACTAACCCATTCTTAAAGAGAAGATAAAGCCTGGGAGGGTGGACCTCCTGAGACTGAACAGAACCATACTTCAGCCTGACAGCAACAATGTCACTGCCGGACTGATGTCGAGGACATAGTGAGAGACACGTCTTGAACACATGATAGATAGTGTTCTGTAATTTGCTGAGAAAAGTTTCATGATGAAAAACAGATGGAAAAAAAAATCAATTAAAATTTTTTTTTTTTATTCTCAGAATTTTTGAAATGAGGGTTGATAATTTATATTTGGATTATTTGGTCTACTATTCTCATCTTGGTTGTTATTTTCACAATGTTGCGGCCAATGTAATGTCCGATCTTCTTCAGGTGAATCTTATCGGACTCCGGAATCTATACGGAATTTTGAACCAAAACTTTATTTAATCCACGAGGTAGATTGTTCTTGTTCCATCAGCCATGACTGGGTAGAAGTCTTAAGTCAATTTTTATTTTATTCTCTGTTAGTATCACCTGTAGTGAGGATTGAACCTTCAACATTTATTTTATTCTCAGTTTTTGTTGTGAACTAGAACTGGCGACACTATATGAATGAAACCTAAATGGTAGAATTAACATTCGAGTGAAAGCGTCTTACGTTACTTTGTGGTTGAAGAACATCACGAATTAACAGAGTTAGACATTGCAGGAACAACGTCATAATGGAAATGGAGATAACAGCTTGGAAGATTCGTTAAAACATCCACGTGGTATATTGGGGCTCGTTCCTACGAGTGCCTATCACCCGTCCAATATCTTGTATGAATCTGGCAATATCGGAACCAAAGACACTAGACGTTTCGACCATGATTAGCTGAGAAATAAAATGGTCCATTAGAGAACTTTACTTGTTATTTTTTCCTTGTTTTGGTAAAATGAGCTACAGTGTTGGGGGGGTCGATAGATTCTGCAATTCTTGACGACGTGAAAGGGCTTGGAACTAGTGAAGTCCTGGCTCGAAAAGCAAAGAGTGTCACGCCACCCATCGCCTCTGTTGTAAATAAATTTGCATCCTCTCCGGAAAAGCAAAGCTCTGCTTTGGAAACTAGTCTAATTGAAGGACAACTCCACAATAACCCTTCTCTGTTGTTCTAGTAAATGCTTATTAGCAAGACCATGATGACTTAACCATGATCACGGCTAACTGCTCATTCTGATTTGTTTTTTTGTGGAATCAATAATTTTTACTAATAGTGTTATATTTTCGAAAACAAAATTGCCTAGTCAGATAAAAAATAGCAGGAGTGTAAAATTCTTTAATAAATTGGATTGATTCAGAAATAATAGTAAAAGAACAAATTTTCAATTTGGGTCAATCTGATTGAATATTTAAGAGAATTTGACCTTTATCTTAATATTAAATATTCTGAAAGATTATAGGTAATATATATATATATATATATATATATATATATATATATATATATATATATATATATATAGTGTGTAGATTTCAATTTTGTGTTGAGAATCTGAATAACAGAGCTCAATGTAATTTAAACAGAGCAAAACAGAATTATAAAAAAGAAAAAACTATACACACATTAAGGTTGTATACATTATAACTTATTTCGACCCCTTAATTAGGTCTCCTCAGATGTATAAACAACCACGTCAAAAAACCAAAAATTTTTGGTTTTTTGACGTGGTTGTTTATACATCTGAGGAGACCTAATTAAGGGGTCGAAATAAGTTATAATGTATACAACCTTAATGTGTGTATAGTTTTTTCTTTTTTATAATTCTATATATATATATATATATATATATATATATATTATTTCATGTATCAACATAAAATGTTATAAGGAGATATAATCTTTTATGTATTGATTTTCAGTATTTACTTCAACAGTGCTCAATATGTGAGTAGAGCTAGGTAGTAAGTTAGCCTGACGATTCCCTATGGGAATGAAATACGGAAGCATCTGTGTAGCTTAATTGCCATAAATATATTTTCATAACTTACTATATATATAATTATTTTTAATAATAAATATTTTTAATAATAAATATATTTTAAAAATATCCAAACACATATGTTTCATCTTTCCAGAATCATCAGTGTGGAGATAACTGTTCCACTGTTTGCACGATTCGAACTCCAGATTTAAGTCACCTTTGACTTAAATCCAAACCTCTTTGTCGCCACGGCCATCGTAACAGCTATGAGAAATGAAGAGAAATAAAGTGCATTATTGTTTTTTTAAGTGAACATATATTAAGTGTCCGATAATGTTCGCCAAATCCAAGGGACGGAATTCGCAATTTTGCTTTAATTTGGAGGCTTTTTATTATTTCTATATTGATAAAATTGTGTACGTGTGTTTCTCGCCTTTACGTGACTCACACTATTATTATTATTTTTCAGGTACCTCTGCACTTTACGGACCGTGCTGAAATAATAACGTTATTATTTAGAAACCCATTCTTGAGGTGGGAGTGGGGGCTTTGTTAACTATTCTGTACTTTCACCAAATAATTTAATAAACAAAAGATATCGTAAAAATTGAATTGTACTTGAAAACCATATCTAAAAGATAGTAACATTTTTTATTTATTATTAATAGATTATTCAGGGAAATAAAAATGTAATAGCCTAACGTACAAAAAATATATTTAAAAAAATCCTATTAAAAAAAAGAACAGCAATTTCAAAATTAAATTTAAAAAAAAATCGACCGGGTTTAAATCTCATTTGGTAGTTTTGTTTTACGCCATATCAACTCTTTTTGGGTTATTTAATGCCGAATACGGTCATTTTAGTAAAAGTATTTGTGCTTCAAGTTCTTTATGTCTTCAAATATTTATTCATTGTGTTTCGTTTGGTTGTTTTGTAGAAAAACAATGTTGCTTTTATTTTTGGTTTTACAGAACATGATTGAGTTTTGCAAAGGGGAAGGAAAAAAAGAATAACATCAATGTTTGGTGTATTTTTAGTCAGGAAGCCAGTATTTTCAGACAGTCTGATGTGGTAGCACAAGATTTACATCTCAGCTTGAAGCACTCGCATGTCTAACCACATTGAAGAGCTGTGATACGACAGAACATTCTGATTTTGTATGACTATATAAGAAAGTGCTTCAAGTGCATGTACACTTTTATTTAAATCTTCTTTTGAATTTAATAAAAGTTGGAAATGAGATTGCTTCAATTCCAAAGACAAACAAGCCGCGTGTGCGTGGTCCCCCTCTGTATGTGACTTGAGGTGGCGAGTGTAAAATGCAATAAATGCGGGCAATTTGGGGCATTTTGACCCCCCCCTTTGACCCCATGGGGGCGCGAACCAGAATTTCTCCGAGGTAAAGGATGCTCATTTTATATCCAGAACAATTGCCTCTACATTTTGGCCAAGTTTCAGAAAAATTGAATGGATGGATCAAACGTTATGGGAGAAAAGGGTCATTTTTTGCTATTTTAGGGGACTTTTGACCCCCTGGGGGCGCGAACCAGATTTTTTCCAAGGTCAGCGATACTTATTTTCTATTAGGAACAATTGCCTCCACATTGTGGCCAAGTTTAAGAGAAATTGAATGGATGGATGAAAAGTTATGAGGCAAAAAATGTCATTTTTTGCCATTTCGGGGCCTTTTGACCCCCTGGGGGGGCTAACCAGATTTTTTTTCAAAAATCGGAGAATGTCACTTTCTAACCTGACCGAAGTTACAACTTCATGCAAAATTTCAGAGAAATTCAATGGATGGTTGCGGAGAAAAATCCGGACGGACGGACGGAAATGCATCAAAACATAGGTCTCCCGATTTTATAAATCGGGGGACCAATAAATAAGACTATCAAACGTCATTGTGATTGGGAAGATTTGAATCCAAAGTTTCCCCAATTCAATGTTTTATCATATTCAATTTAACGTTTATTTTGCATAGTAGCATGTGTTAGACGGCTTTTAGAAATGTTGATGATTAAAAACTGATATTATCTAATATATAAATGTGTTTTTGTTTCATTATTTGAAGCTGTTGAGTAAATATTTAGTGGTTTAAAAAACTATAGCAAGCAATCGTTTTCGAAAATGACCTCAAGGAGATGAGAGTGAAAACAATTTAGGAAGGATGATTTGAATGACAACAACAAGAACAACAACGTTATTATCTGATTAGAAAGACTTAAATCGTATGAAACACACCCACTCTTTCTACTTGATGAAGGAATGGAGAGGTAGGGGATGGGGTGAGAAAAAAGGGGGAAGAGAGAAAGAGAGAGGAAGACATTGATAGAGAGCGAGAAAGATAGAAAGAGAGAGAGTGAGAGAGAAAAAGAGAGAGAGTGAGAGATAGAGAAAAAGAGAGAGTGAGGGATAGAGAAAAAGAGAGAGAAAGAGAGAGAAAGAAAGAGAGACAGAGAGTGAGAGAAAGAAAGAGAGAAAGTGAGAGAGAGAGAGAGAGAGAAAGTGAGAGAGAGAAAGTGAGAGAAAGAGAGAGAGAGAAAGAGAGAGAGTGAGAGAGAGAAAGTGAGAGAGAGAGAGTGAGAGAAAGAGAGAGTGAGAGAAAGAGAGAGAGTGAGAGAAAGAGAGCGAGAGAGAAACAGAGAGAGAGAGAGAGAGAAAGATAGGGAGAGAGAGTGAGAGAAAAGAGTGATAGAGATAAATATAGAAAGAAAAAAGAGAGAGAAAGATAAAAATATAGAGATGGAAAGAGATAGAGAGGGATATATATATATATATATATATATATATATATATATATATAGAGAGAGAGAGAGAGAGAGAGAGGAAGAGAGTGAGACGAGCAAAAAAAAAACAAAAAAAAAATTCGAAAGTATAAAGAAAAAAACACAACGGATATTCTTCATATCAGTCAATCGAATCTGCTTTTTTAAATGTTAATTATGACAGACCACTTAAAATTTTGTTTCAAACAAAAGCGTGACAAGACGAAGACTTATTTAAAAGCGAGAAGAAAAATGATAAAATGAGCAATCAAAAAGAAGAGAGAGAAGGAGAAAATTTATCTATCATTATATATATATATATATATATATATATATATATATATATATATAATGTATTTTTATTGGTGATTGTAGCGTTCGTTGTTATTTTGCTTACTATTATTTCGATTGTCTCACTTTCCTAAGTGATTAAGATGCATAAAATTGCATTATTAGTCGCCCTTAACTTCATATGACGTATTTTTCGTTAATTTATATATTTATTTATTTTATACGTACATAAAAGTAATCCATGGACACGTGTTTTTTGCTCACAGCCGTCATCAGCATGGCTAACTTAGACAGAGATCGAACCTTCGATATTGATGTCTATAGTCTAGCGTTCTACCACTGGACCAAGACGTGTCCATGGATTACTTTTATGTACGTATAAAATAAATATATATATATATATATATATATATTTGGTTCTCTCCAAATATGATCTGAGGTTAAGATCGGATTCTAACTCTGCCTGATGAGATCTCAGTTTATAGTAACTGTTGATCGATAACATCGACATGCCAGTGTCGCAAATTTTGTACATGTCTGTGTAAATAAATAAAAATTATCATATATAAAGCTCTATTTTGATATTGAGCACTTTTTATAAACCCGGTTAAAATTCTCTGGATTACCACCCTGTGGATATTTTTTACCTGGATTGTTACCATTATTATATATATATATATATATATATATATATATATATATATATATTATTAAAAATAACCGACAACTCATGTCTGGATATTTTTGTATGAATCCCTTCCATTTTCCGGATTAAAGTCCCAATCCCGGATGATAATTGGCTGATGAATCTGCCGTAATTTTCTTTTAGGTCCAAAGTACTTTCTGACCCATCTGGGTCCATCTTCAGTGGAAATAATGTCAATCAGGTAAAGACCTGGAGTGAGTTTATAGTTAATTTTGGCGGGAAAATTGAAATACGAAACTATATTTATTTAGTATTATAAACATTTAAGTATATTAGTACTAGTGTTAAAATTAATTCTGTTAATAACCGTTTTTTTTTGTTTTAATGTGTAAAGCTTCTAGTATATGGAGTTTTTGCATATTAGTATTGTGTTCTAGGATTTTAGTATTGTCTACAAGAAGTTTTCGGATTTGCGAGCAGGGACAGGAATGTTCTTTAATCCGGAAAATGGAAGGGATTCATACAAAAATATCCAGACATGAGTTGTCGGTTATTTTTAATAATACGTGCCTTAGAGAAAAAAAAATGCTGCCTCGATACACACACACACACATATATATATATATAAATTACTATATGCTATATACTATTATTATCGATCTTATGAATTGAGTGGCATGGAATTATATAAGAGGTTCTGTTTCCTATATTAACTGAATATATATATTTAAATAATACTAAAATTTGATGTTTTTCTTGCGTGACTTCTATATATAATGTTATGAGGGATGCTGATGAAGAGACCTTTTGGAATCATCTAAAGTATAATACAAAATAAAATATTCCAAATCGTTTTAGGAACGATCGTACAAATATTCGTTGTGTTTGAATTCTTGGAACTGATAAATAATGTACTCATTTTTATTTATCTCAACTTATATATATATAACATAAAAATCAACTTTTTAAAGTCAGAATATAGCCGAATGAAGACAACATGCTTCCACACACACATGACTCAATATCCTTTCAGATAAAGTTTCATAACAATAGTGAATTGAAAACCCCAAACATCAGAAGTACATTAATAAACTCCTGAATGTTTCTATACATTTAAATAAAAATTCTCACCACTTTGACATGACTGATTACCTTCCACTCTACCGTAAGGACACTGACAAACATATGCATGGGCTAGAAGTTTATGTTCGGAACACCCATCCCTTGACTAGAGAATATAGGTTAGAATCAGATGACCAAGCCTACATGTGCTTTAGATTGACCTTACATCACAGAGTTAGTTACTTATATTTCTTATATCGTTCTCCTTCGACTCAGGACTGTACACTGCTTGACTGTCTCTGAAAGCTTAGATAGAGCATTCTCACTCGACTCGAATGCCTAAATACATGTATTTGGAGATTTTAATGCACACCACCGTGACTGGTGCAGTTGGGAACTCTACTTTTAATTTCTCCTCAACTCACGACCTCTCACAGGCTGTCACTTTTCCGACCCGCCTTCCTGATTGTGCGGACCAGCAAGCCTCACTTCTCGACCCGTTCTTAACCTCACTACCCGAGGCGTGTGTGGCGAATGCCCATAGCCCACTCAGAAACTCTGATCACGTTGTGGTAATGATACTTATCACCTTAAAACTCTTCCAAAATCTAAAGAGCCTTTGCTCAAAACGACGAGAAACTATGAGCAAGCTGATTTTAAATCCCTCAGGGATCACATCAGCGATGCCCCATGGGGTGAAACCTTCTCACTCCCTGCTGATCAGTGTGCAAATGAGTTAACCGAATGGGTCAAAGCAGGCATTGATACTTATGTCCCCACGCGAAAATTCTTCAGCAAACCTCACTCTCTTCAATGGTTCACCTCAGAATGTGCAGCTTCTATTGCTGAGAGGCAGAAGGCATTCCGAAAATTCGGTCGCCACAAGTCAACTGCGAACAGACAAAAAATTATAGAGGCAAGAAATGATTGAAAAGTAGTGATAGATGAAGCAAAAAGAAAGTATACAGAGATAAACGAAAAAACGCATTCAGTCACAGAAACTAGGTACTCGTGATTTCTGGAAAATCTACAATAGTGTGACGAACAATGGACAATCGACAATTCCACCACTATCAAATCACAACGCTGTTGTTTGCATGGCAACTGATAAGGCTGAACTACTTGCTCAGCGTTTCCCCATAAACTCCACTTTGGACTCGGCAAACCACCCCCTCCCTAAATTCCCATTGCAGACTGAAGCCACACTTGAGAACCTGGTCATCACCCCATCCCAAGTCAGAGACATCATAAAAAACCTTGACACCTTCAAAGCCTGTGGGCCTGATCTTATACCAGTAATAGTAATAAAGAAATGCTCTGCTGAGCTGGCCCCTGTCCTCTCCAAACTATATAACAAATGCCTTACTGAATCTTGTTTCCCTGATAGTTGGAAAATTGCCTCTGTGGTACCAGTCTTCAAGAATTCTGGAGATAGAACTGACCCTCAGAATTATCGCCTCATCAGTCTACTCCTGATCTTCACTAAAATCTTTGAATTCTTAATCAATCTAGCTATAGTCTGTCACGTTATTAATGCTAAACTTCTGACCATCAGTATGGATTTAGGCAAGCACAGTCTACTGTGGATATCCTAATGGTTATCTCTGAATGCATATACCATACACTGGACAAGGCAGATAAAGCTAGGGCGGTAGAGGTTGAGATATCCAAAACCTTTAACAAAGTTTGGCATAAAGGTCTTCTCCTAAAAATTAATTCATATTGTATTACTGGACGAATATTTAATATAATTAGGTCCTTCCTATCAACAAGAAAGATCCAGGTTGTCCCTGATGGCCGTTCATCCAAACAACATGACATAAATGCTGGTGTACCCCAGGGATCCATCCTTGGACCTCTACTGTTCCTGATTTTCATAAATGACCTCCCTGATGTCATTGAGACTGAGATAGGAATATTTGCTGACAACATCACACTCCACTCTTGTCATGTGGGCAAAACCGACGTGCACATATCCGAGGAAATGGCTGAATCCTTAGAAAATGACCTCCAGTCTGTAGTGGAATGGGGTAAAAAATGGACGGTAACTTTTAATGCCGCAAAGACAAAGCTACTTTCGTTCAATAACTACAAGAAACCTCTTCAACCACCGATTGCCATGGCAAATAACACCCTACCTGAGAGTTCATCATTCAAACTCCTCGGCGTAACTTTCACAGATAATATGAATTGGGATAAATACATTGAAAACATTGCCAGGACTGCTGCAAAGAAGGTGGGCTCCCTCTACCGTGCCAGTAAACTTCTCACACCTGACATTATCCTATCTCTCTACAAAGCCACCATCCGCCCATGCATGAAGTATTGTTGTCACATATGGGCTGGGGCATCATCCACTAGTCTCACTCTTAGACAAGGTCCAAAAAAGAGTCATCAAATTGATAGGTCCCTCACTATCCACTAAGCTCCAGCCCCATCGCCGCAATGTTGCTTCCTTGTGCCTGTTTTACAAGTACTTTATGGATTGTGCTCTGATGAGCTTGCTGCTCTGGTACCCCCACAATGTAAATTCACTAGACCAACCCGACAATCTGCCAAATTGCATCCATTCACTGTGGAGGTCCCCAGATGCCGAAGAGCTTTCTACTCCAAAAGCTGCTGGACTCTGGAACTCACTCCCTGCTCCCTGTTTTCCTGACGGTATTGACCTGCAGAAATTTAAAACTAATGTAAACAGACATCTAGCTGCGCAGCTCCCAATTTAGGTTGACCCCCCCCCCCCATACTTTCACCCTTTTTCTCAGTAGCCCCTTACGGCTACAGTGGCGGCCTGTCTTGTTTGGGATAAACTATGTTAATATATATATATATAATATATATATGAGAGAGAGAGAGAGAGAGAGAGAGAGAGAGAGAGAGAGAACAATTAAAGTACATATCAGCTGTTACATCTAACAGCTTATAACTTTTGTTTTGCAAATCGCTTACAGATATACGATGTAAACATTTACTGTTGAGCAAAACATTCAATACAAAAAAGAAAAAAAAGAGAACAATAGATTTATAGAATTTTAAGCCAGCATAACTTATGGCTTGGTTTCCATGAAGATATCAAAGCACTTATCAATTTTCAGTCAAGTGCAGGTGTATTGAAATGGATTTCGGTTATTCATATCCGATTACGGATTAGGATCAACTGATTTGTGAACTTTGAGAGAAAGACACAGAGAAAGAGAGAGAGAGAGAGAGAGAGAGAGAGATTTATCAATGTCATTCAATAAGCCTCGGTAGATTCCTTGAAGCAGCAACATCGCTAAAGGACCAGATACACTGTTGATGTAAACTGACTAGCTTCTTTTTGGCTAGGAGCAAAGTGTAGTATCTGTTTTGCTTACACTTAAGCGACGTTGAGCCTGGTCAGTACTAAACGGGTGACCATTTGGGAATACGAGGTGCTGTATGTGCTCTCCGTTTATCTCAGCATTGTTTTCAGTCGTCCTGAACTTCTCCTTGCCACTGGATTCAAGCAGTTCTGATTCAGGAGAGGTGTGGTTGGATATTGTGCAACCCTTGCTTACCATTACATGTGCAGCCACCCTTACAGGGAGTATCCATTGTCTTTCGAGACTGAACAGAGGCCATGACATGACTACACTTTGCACTTTGGAATTGAGTATTATTTATCTCCCTCCCACAGATACTACACTCTGATCTTGGTATTTATCTACCTCCCACAGTGGGAAGATGTGACACAAGGTCGGGAAAGTGGTATTTGAAAAGCCAGCGTCATAGAGGAAGAGCACTCTGACCGACCAAAAAATGCCTGGGCAGCCCCGTCGGCATTCCCCGGTAGGGGTGCCTCAGGCGATTAGCAATAAACTAACCCCTTCTGAAAGGGTGTGAAGGTAAAGCATGGGAGGGTGGACCTCCTAGAACTGCACAAAACCATATCTCAGACCGACAGCGAACAAGGCCACACCAGCACAGCATGCCTAAGATTCTGTCTGTCTGATTTTGGTATGAAATAGCCACCCCAGTTATGTTTGAAAAAAAAAAACAAATCCATTTTAATTGTTCTAATTAGCTGTAATTTGTAATTAATTGAACAAGTTACCCAACTCTTACTAACTTTCCATCTATTACTCTCACTCATTGTATGTTGTTTGCCTCCGCCCCGTATTATTTCATCAAGTTTTTATCTCTCTTGTTTCCATCTCTGTCTCTCTGTGTTTATAAACAGTCAAAAGTAATAAAAGAAACAGAAAATTAGAATAGTCCATTATAAACAGTAAGGAATATCACCACAAGTAGTAATACTATTTAACTCCTAGCTGAAGAACAGAGAGAGAGGTATAGAGAAAGAGAGAGAGGTATAGAGAAAGAGAGAGAGGTATAGAGAAAGGGAGAGAGGTATAGAGAAAGGGAGAGGTATAGAGAAAGAGAGAAAGAGAGAGGTATAGAGAAAGAGAGAGAGAGGTATAGAGAAAGAGAGAGAGAGGTATAGAGAAAGAGAGAGAGGTATAGAGAAAGAGAGAGAGAGAGAGAGGTATAGAGAAAGAGAGAGAGAGAGAGGTATAGAGAAAGAGAGAGAGAGAGAGGTATAGAGAAAGAGAGAGAGAGAGAGAGGTATAGAGAAAGAGAGAGAGAGGTATAGAGAAAGAGAGAGAGAGAGGTATAGAGAAAAAGAGTGAGGTATAGAGAAAGAGAGAAAGTTTAAAAGTAAATAGGCCAATAACTATGGATATCTCTATTTACTTGTCTCCTCACAAGTACAGAGTCAGACACAAGGCCGGGTTTTATCGTGGGGGACAAAAAAAAAAATTGTCTCACTCTAGAAGGATCTCTCCTTCACCGACCAAAGCTTAGAACAGATACTACACTGAAATATTTATTTGCAGAAAATATAAAAATTTACATTTTAAACAAATTAGGAACAAAGCCATCAAAAGTGTACGGAAAAAAGGGGGTCGTTTGTCATCCTTGGTCTAAAGTGATAAAAATGTCTATTCTACTCTTAACTAGAATCATCTCAGTCACCACAATACCACATTTACTCTAGGGACCGTCTTACTTAAGATACCCCCAAATCGGTTTTAAATTTATATTTTTCATAAATATGGTTATATATACAGAAATTCATTGGAGTATAATGGGGAGTGGGAAAATGAAAAGCAAAAACCGGTTAGTAAGGCCTTTTCAACCCTTTTTAAATAATAGACCGCCCACTGTTTTCCGGTTTGTTCAATACCAAAAACAAGCAGGTCAATCTCTAAATGGGAGTGGGATCTAAGTGAAAGAAAAGGGGGATGGAGTTTGGAGAATGAGTGATGTCCTTCAAAGATAAATGCAATTTGAGAGAGGCTAAGGACAAACTATACCTTGATCCTAGCATAAAGGCCAAATGCCTCTTAATATGTAAAAATCAGTCAGCTTTCTAGAGATGGATACATTTGTAATATTTAAATAATGCTGAAACTAATTTACATAAAAAAAAAATCAAAAAATCAAGAATAAAAAGGTGGGAGGGAAGAAAAATAACAAACTCATAAGCTATAGGGTGACACTCCTCCCTCTCCCAATGCCTCCCACGGAATCGTTAAGAACATAAGTGTAGTATCAGAATAGAAATTCTGTCAAAATTTCAACCATGAACAAACTAGTCATGGTCATAAGATACAAGACTTCAGTGGTCAATGAAGGAGGCAGAAAGAAAACTAGCTGTCTCTATTTACTTGCCTCCCCACGAGGGCAGAGACGAACACAGGTCAGTTTTTAATGTGGGTAAAAAAAAAAAGGGGGTACTCTTGGTTAGAATGAAAATAAAAATTGTCTGTCTTTGGTACTTCTGTAGGTTACGAACTGTGCTGAAATAGCGTTATTATTTAGAAACCCATTCTTAACATGGGGAGGGGGGGCTTTGTTAACTATTCTGTACTTTCACCTAACAATTTAATAAACAAAAGATACCGTAAAAATTGAATCTAACTTGAAAATCCCATCTAAAACATAGTACGGTCCGTAAACTGCAGAAGTACCCAGTTTTCATTTTCTGTTTACTTTAATTCACCCCAAACAAGACACTGAGATGTAAGGGGCTGCTCTGAATTAGGGGTAGATTTATACGAGCATCTTAAGTGGGGAGTTGTGTAGTGAGATGTTTGTTCACATTACATTTAAATTTCTGAAAGAAGCATTTCTCTTTCACTGACCGAGGACAGAAAAGATTAAGTGTAGTACCAAAACAGATACTACACTTTGCTCCTAGACTAAAGCCGAAGGAACGTCATGGAGATGAAGAGGTTACATTAGATAAAATGAGGGAACATCGTCTGAACTAGTACAGACGATGTACTGCACGCAAACGACAACACCGTAACAAAAACGAGTTTCAAGAGGGAGGCTCATGGGAAAAGCCGGGAGGACAACTGAAATGAAGGTGGTTAGATACTCTACACCAAAATCAAGACGGCCAGACTTCATCCTGACCAACACGTTGACCATGTATGGTGGAGGGAAAAATCTAGTACGAACCCCGTTACACAAGACATACTAAAGAAAATGATTAATCTTGAAATGTTTGCACAGGGCATCTTATATGAATAGAGATTTTGTCTGTCCGTTTGTCGTAATATTTTTAAACATAATAAATACGTTGCTGAATTTGTCTAATTTCGAAATGTTAGAGATCTTAACTACTTTAAGAAATAGAAAATATTGCATTAATATTAAATAATAAATTCTAAACAAATAAAGTCATGACTGGAAATCGAAACCGAAACCATGAGATATTTTTGGAAAAAAATCACCACTTATCAAGGCCAAAAGCCACTGGAGGATAAAGATTGATTGTTAGTTGAATGATGAAGAATATTATGACAGGATTGAAAATGATGGATGGAATAGACAAAATTTGAATACTTATGAGGATGGTTTATGACAAGCATTTGTTGACATTGGATTTGAAAACAACCGTGTTGTAGAATGCAGGGAAGCAATCCTGTGGGAATGTGTTCCACAGATGGGAAGTCCCCGAAAAAAACTGTTTGTAGAAAATCCCTTTGATGTTAGGCACGACAAGTTCTTGCTGGGAACGTCTTACAAGGAGGAACCAGAGATTGGAGCTCCGTCGATCATCTTCCATGGAAATAACGAAAGAGAAAAAAACTAACAATATCTCTTCTATGAGAAGGGGGCTGATTGTGAAGTTAATTTTGTACTCTGTTAAGGGAAGAAAGAGTGCACTGAGTGGCAACTCCCCAGTTGTGGGAGCAGTACTCCATCTTCGGAAGTATCTGACTTAATTAAAAATTAGATAAAACGATAGCTATAAATCTTTGGGGATCACTACAGAATTATTTTCGTATGTATTTGTCCAGCACAGTAGGGTCCACACAACGTCTATCATAAAAAGAGCCCTCGGATGTAAATTTAAATCGTAATGAAATCAAGTGTTAGCTCCAGGAAGGAGCCTCTTGATTTCCTCTAACTGAAGTAAAATAAAAAAATAAAAAAAGAGTTTATTGGTTTGCGACAGTTGTACACTGACCAATGAGTCACACTATCCATCATCCCAGCTCTCGAAAGGAAAACTGCTGTAGTTTGCTGTCAGCTACTGTAGAGATGCAAAGACCAAGACAGAAGTTTCTGTCGAGGTTACCTCACTCTTCATCATAATATTCGGCTTAACACCCGTTTTACGTATGTAAAACGGCATACATTGGACGGCATTAAGAAATTTACTTCTAAAGTAACCTATCTCTGCCAGGTATTTATTTATCCCTCTTTCCTCCAGGTTCATTTTAATCATTTCCTCGCATGTTTTTCTTGGCCTTCCCCTGTGAACTGAATGTGCTACCTCAACTGTTCTACATTTACTAACCCAATAACTCATCTATTCTTTCAACATGGCCATACCATCGAAGTCTACTCTTCTGCACACATCTCTCTATACTGTCCAGATTTAATCTTCCTCTGAGGTCATCAGAACTAAGCCTGTCTTTAAGACTCCATTATACATCCATCGTATCATTCTCATATAATTTCTATCCATGCAACGCATGTCCTCAACCCTCACTGACCAGGTTTCACTTCCATATATTATCACACTGCATACCCATGCCTGAGAGTCTTCCTACCTCCCTTTCTTTAGACCACACCAAAATAAAAAGCTATGTAAATAGTGTTGTATAGTAGTTATAAACACATACTACGGGTTTGGCATACCATGTTAGAATCCTTTTGGGGCTACTATATCACTTTCACTAATTGGGGATGGTATGATTTCATATATCCTCCCTCCAGTTATAGATTGAATAGCAGAGTAGACTGTCAAGCCTCGGTTGTGCAACTAGTCGAGGAGAACGAAAACTCAAATAACACCAGTCTTTCTGATTACCTCAGCATTTTTTACAGTCGCCTTGGATTTCTTCTTGCTACTGGATGCAAGCAATGCTGGTTCAAGGGAGTTTTTTTTTAATGTATTAGCGATTCACTGCTTACCAAGGCCCAAAGGCTACCTGAGGATAAGAGTTAACGAGTTTGTCAGATGGACGGTGCGATGACACCGTGATGATTTGTAGGTAACGATGGTTGAAACTGGGCAGAATTTGATTATTTAAGAAGACAGCAACAAGAACTTTTTAACATTGGACTTGAATAACGACCATGTTGTAATCAGTTGGGAAGCAGCTCCAAGGCATTGTGTTCCATGACGGGTAGTTCTGGGAAAGAAACTTTGTTCATAGAAGTTGCATTCAGTTTTAGGTACACAAACAAAGAAAGGAAACTTATTTACAGTGGTTGTAGCTAGACGAGGTTTTATTGTGAATGTTTTACAGGGGGAATGGTGCACCACAGAATAAAGAAAATTGAATCACTGTTCTACTGTAGGGTTTGTATTACCAGGGCTGTAGAGTTGTCAGTCCAAATGCTGGACTGAAGAAATTTTAAAAGGTTTAAATCTGACCGAAGAAATCTTCTTCCACTTCATATGCTATATATTATTAATATAGTATAATGACTATTTCAGAAACATATGCTTACAATAAATATATTATGTGCATACTTTCTGTTTCAGTGTTTACTTCAACGGTGCTCAATTCATGTGTAGAGCTTAGTAGTAGTATACATATTGGGAATGAAACAAATTTTTCTGTGTAGATTACTTGCTATAAGCCTATATATGTATACATATATGTATGTATGTGTGTAAGCTGTAGTTTGTAGTGTGTGTGTGTAAGCTGTAGTGCTGGGTTGGGATGTGTCCTACTGAAAAGCCCAGAGGAAGACGAAACTCTAGTCTAGGAAGTTCTGTTGATGACTATCTTGATATGTGCAGTCTACATTGCGTAACTGATTGCGGAACAATAATAGTCAGTCAGTCATGGCCTCCTTTCAGTCTTGAGAGACAATGGATACCCTCTGTAAAGATAACTGTGCGTGTAATTGTGAAGCAAGGAGTGCGCAATCTCCAACCAAACCTCTCCTGAGTTGGCACTGCTTGATTCCAGTGGCAAGGAGAAGTGCAAGACGACTGGAAACAATGCCGAGATAAGCGGAGAGCATATACAGCACCTGGTATTCCCAAATGGTCACTCATTTTAGTACTGACTAGGTTCAACGTAGCTTAACTTCAGTGATCTAACGGGGACCGGTGTGTCAACGTGATTATGTCGTATATATAACAATACTGTTTCACATATATGTGTGTATAATATATATATATATATATATATATATATATATATTCCATGATAAATGCCAGTATACTGAAATCATATGCCCTTAATAGGGTTAAGATGAAAATTCATATACACTAAATGTACAAAAGCAAGGAAATTCCCAAATTTTTACACTTTTATTGTCATTAATTAAGGGTATGACTACATATCAACGAAACCATTTAATTATCACATCAATACAGTATAAATCTCTATGCATGAGTGGATGAAATGTGTGAGGTGCGCTGAAGAAAAATTCCTACCAGTAAAATACATAGCCCTGTTGTGCTCGCATACCCTTAATGTCATCAACTAGACCATAGAACCTCTATCTCCGCCAAAACTCAGCTGAATCCATCAAATAGTTGATGAGATACAGGGTGGCACATATGTACGTACGTACACACGGATAACACAAAATCATGCCTGACCTTTCTGGATCTCTGGGTTGCCTTGACTAATGATGCTGAAATTCTACACACTTATAGAACCTATCAAAGAAAAATTTTGTGCAAAGTTTTAACTAATTTGGTTCATTGGTTTTTGAGTTATGATTGATCAAAGAAATGAGATTTCCAACATAGGTCGTTTTTGAAGTCTATTAAGGGATAGAGCGCTCTCGCACCTCCCTTGATATACACACACACACACTTATATTATGAAATAATATATTACATATATATTTTTTGTTTTAGTATTACTTCAACAGTGCTCAATACATGAGAACTAAGTAGCAGTATACATATCAGGAATGAAACAAATATTACGGTAAAAGAGAAACGGTCTGCTTGATGACGGCTTCAGAGTTTTGTAAATCGGAAACAGACAAGCTGTGTTTATCAAAAACCAGTCCCTCATAGTTTTTGACCGGAAAACTGCCACAGTCATCTAGATGAATTTGTCTGGCGCCGTTGAATAAAAGACAATTTCTTTGGGAATATTCTGCATTGGATACATTATTACTTTAATATATTTAAATTTTGTTAAATTTCTATTTATAAAAAAACTATTAGACTATTTAAAAAATAAAATAAACCATTTAAAAAGTATTTTCAACATAAACCATTTAAAAAATTTTTTCAACATAAACCATTTAAAAAATTTCAACGTAAACCATTTAAAAAATATTTTCAACATAAACCATTTAAAAAATATTTTCAACATAAACCATTTAAAAAATATTTTCAACATAAACCATTTACAAAAATATTTTCAACATAAACCATTTACAAAATTTTTTTCAACATAAACCATTTAAAAGGTATTATCAAACAACAAAAAAATACATTTCAATTTTATTTGATTATTTGTAATAAAAAATGAAATTCAAATTTCCAATTATAAAAACCAGTTTGATTTTCTAATGAGGAAAAACAAATTAATTCCACTCCCTCTTAAAAATAACTTATCCGAACTAAAATATTATGGGTAACAGTTTTTTTAATAAACACTGCTTGTCTATTCATGATTTGAAAATCGAAAGTAGACCATTTCTCTTTTACCAAAGTCTCTGTGTAGCTTACTTGCTATAAGTCTAGTTTTATACTATATATATGTATGTGTGTGTGTGTGTGTGTGTGTGTGTGTGTGTGTGTGTGTGTAAGCTGTAGTTTACTGCTATAATCAGCAGCAGCTAGTAACTGATTCGCGCGGGAATATTTTTTTCTTCAGTTCCAGCAATAAATGATTAAATTCCAGACATATTTTATATTTTTCCTTGATTTGAATCGTGTTTCATTTTTCTTTCCTCACTATTCTACAATGTTATTCAAATCCATTAACTTAACACTAAGCATTTACAAATTAAATATGTCTTCTTAAAACACCCGCTAACGATTTTCAGAATTAGCTATTGGACTTTGTTTCGTTACTTGTAGATAGATGTTTAATTTCATTGATACTTTATTTTTTAAAATCTAATTAAAAGAGGGGAAACTAGCATGTTATTGTTTGTCTTTTGAAAGACTAGCAAGATGACCCGGCATTGCTTGGGATTGAATGAGGAACCCTTTGTCCTTTTTTACCCAGCTCATAACACTACGTTACCTTTTTATTCTTGTTTTTTTTTTAAATTTTATTATATTCAATTTTGGGTGTGGGGCCAACCACTGTACTCAACATTGATTGGGTAAGAGCAGGTGTAACTAAAGTGACAGTAATTTAAATAAATTTTGGTAAATTTATGACCTGTTGATGTTAGGTAAGAGATGGAGAAGTTGTCGGCTCGCAATTTTCTAATAAGGTTGCTACATCGCTATCCATCCTACTGACCTTGTTTGATATGAAGAAAAAGATCACCAAGTTTTGGCTAAAAAGACAAACTTCTTCTCTACAATTTAAATCTATTTTATTCAAACAGTTTCATCAACACAAAACATCGCCTGGAAATAGTTATGGAACCAGGAATACAAAATCGAATTATAATTTTTTCTTGATAAGAACATATGCCAACGTTACACAAAAACATTTGAGGAACCAGAATCAAACATTGATTTTATAAGACAAAATCTATCATTGACAAAAAACGAATAAAAGACTGTGGTTGCATATTTTTGCTAGTATATATGATGAACCGACATATATTATACTGCCCCCCCAAGAGAGAGGTAATGCTTGGGAGGATAGTCTCATGACAACAAAAGAAATGAACTGCCCCCACCCCCAAAAAGGAGAAAGTCATTCTGGTAGGATGGTATCATCACCACATAACAGCTACTACACTATCCTTCCCCCCCCCTAAAAATGTAGGTAATGACGAACGAACAGATACTACACTACCCTTCCTCCCTAAAAAAGTAGGTAATGACGAACGAACAGATACTATACTACGCCCTCCCTGAATTGAACATCGGAAGTTAGTAATAGTATAGTTTCAGCTTCAGACAGATAGATATCAAATCTCCATCATTAATACAGAGTATTATCAGAGTAGTCGTATTATCCATAAACTAGCTTCAAGGTTATTAGAGTATGCTTCATGCCATTTTGTGTTCTCGAATATTAATCACTGAAATATTGGATATTACAAATTGAGTGATAAAGTTTAGCAATGATAATTAAACAAATTAACCCAAACAAAACCGTCACATTTACCCCTCCCCCGCCCAAACTTGATTGCTACACAATTTCATTCGCCTCATGTAAAATCTAGAATGAAGAGGTTGAAAACCAAAAGAATAGACAGAAGGAAATTAAAAATCTAGCCTCGTCGTCGTCGTTGTAGGTGGGACTGATTGAAGGAAAGCACAGATTTGCCAAAGAGGGGGAAAAAACGGACCAATTTACAAAGCATTTTTTTCTCTCTCTCTCTAATGTCGATATAGCAGAGGTGGGCTTACACATTGATTAGCTTGTAAATTGTTTAACATTATACGTTTAGAAAAGTTGCTGAAAAGATAGGGAAGTTATTCGAACTACATTTAAAGATGGTGAGGGAAAGGGATAGAGAGAGGAAGGAAGAGAAGGAGGAAGAGACGGAGAGGGAGGGAGAGAAAGGAGGAAGAGATGGAGGAAGAGATGAAGGGGAAGGGAGGGAGAGAAAGGGAAAGGAGGGGGAGAGGGAGGAAGATGAAGAGAAGGAAGAAGGAAGAGAGAGAGACGAAGAGAAAGAGAAAGAGAGAGAGAGAGATAGAGATGGAGGGAGAGAGATGGATGGAGGGAGATGGAGGGATAGAGGAATAGAGAGGGAAGGAGAGAAAGAGAGAAAGAAAGAGAGAGTTAGATCAATTTTATTGACATTCTTCCCACTCCTGTTTCTGCTTATTAATTAGCTAAGAAGCAACAAAATCGAGAGAAGATTTATCAGTCATATTCAAGAATCCATTCTTGGGATGTGCTTATTCACTCTGCAGATTAACCAATAAAAATCCTCTGTATTTTGGATATAATTCAGACTATTATCCTCATCTTGGTTGTTATTTTCATGTTTCGGCCGATGTAAGCTCTAAACTTCTTCAGGCGCATCTTTACGATCTTAACATATACGGATTGAACCCTTCTATTCAATCACATGAACCCGTAACGGTTAAAGGCATTGATTAACAATCAGTTCTAAGTGGCAGTCTTCCGGAGGTTGAAGGTTCAATCCTCACTAAATGCAATAATAACTGAGTATAACATAAAAATTAACCCTTCTACCCAGTCGTGACTGATGGAATGAGAACAATCTATCCTTATGGATGAAATAAAGGGTTCAGTTCAAAATTCTGTATAGGTTTCCAAGTTTGAAAAGATGTACTTGGAGAAGATTGGAGGTTACATTGATTGAAACCTTGTGAAAATAACAACAAAGATGAGAATTGTAGTCCGAATAATTCAAATCATCAATCCTCATCTAAAAAATTCTGAAACAATGAAAATGTTATTTTACGCTGAGGTGTGACAGACCGACTTAACTTCTTATGGAGATGCTGGACACATCTAAAAATGAAAACAAAAGAGTTAGAATGACCTACTGGAGAGTTAGAATGACCTTCTAGACACCATCCACGAGTGTCTTCGGTCTCTCTGTACAAGGGTTTGTCAGGACAACCTGGCATTAGGATACTTCACACAACAAGTAAACCATGACCAAATATTCAAAATAACATAGTATTCGAAACCCAAATAAGATCCCCTCGACCCGGCTACACACTTGCTCATATGAGGAATGGTGCACCTTCTAGTTGTGTTACCTTATACAACAGAACTTAGCTGGATACTCCACCAGACCAGATGAATTCTTGTCTTGCAATCCAGCAAAATTCAGAAAAGACCACAATGAAGATAAAGTTTAACATAATTAAGTGGTCAATTGGGGGAAGAAAATTAGTGTTCTTCACTTTTTTACTAACTCAACGTTAAAGAGGTAGAGGAGAATCTTGATTGAATACTTGGATATCTATGTATCGATACAGAAATCAATGTTAACCCCAGAAAGGGGCTAACATTGATTTCTGAGAACTTATTGAAGTAAAATGAAAACAAATAAGTCATACACCATCCACTATGATTATGCAATTCCTACAGCTACATACCTAGAAAATAGAGCTATTAAAGCTGACATAGTGATATGGGACAAGAGGGAGAAAGTAGCAACCCTAGTTGAAGTCAGTGTCCCTAATCATGCTGGCTTAAACTGAGCTGAGACGGAAAATATAACGAAATATCGAGGTCTTAGGTACAACATGAAAAGAAACTAGAATCTTAGGAAGATCTTCATCTCCAGTAATTATAGGAGCAACCGGGTTTGTGAAAAATAATTTAAAAACTACCTGGCGAATATACCCGGTGAACCAAGTGCAAGAGAGATACACACAATTGCGCTTAAAGGAATGGCTAAAATTCTAAATAGATCTCTCAGTTGAAGACTCTGAAATAGCGGGTGAATGTCTGGTATCCGGTAGGATGCCTCATCCCCAGCATATAATTTATGAATAAAGATAACTCGCATTTGAGTGGAGCCATTCTGGGAGCCTCATATTATGGCATGTAGCATCAAGCTTTCTGAAAGCCATGTTAAAATGGTCCGACTGCCTTGAAAGCTAGCCAGGAAAGATATTAAATCCAGTTTCTAAATCCCTCACATGCGGTGGAAGGTTATCTAGTTTCCGGAAGTAGAAGAGTGCATTTTCTCGTTGCTCAGTATAATTTTCAGTCGTTACTACCTTTTTTCTGTTTACCTCATTACTCAACCCTATCAACTACTCAAGCTTCCCACCTCCATCCCAACTCTCCTGGGGATGACAAAAACTGCATCCAGTGGTGATGCCTCGATTTGGGAAAAGTATAGTCACCCATTGGTTACCACTACTCGTAGGTCCACTCCGTCAGGGCCCATCTATGGGTTAACTAAAATCTATCGTTTACAAAACAAAATCTATGTCTACAAAACAAATTTATCTACATACCAATCGTATACAAAACATATGTACGGTTTGGGATCATTTTTCTTTGTAATTTATTTTTACTACAAACTACGTAATAAAAGTTTTTTTTTCAAATATTGGTCTGTGTTGTTAAAAAAAATAAAAATTGTATTTCTGATCGATACTTTATTTTTGAATAGAGAAAGGGAAGAAGCTTTAACCTTATCATTCACATCTACTAACACTGTCCTCATAGACACCGGGAAAAATTTACAAAGATACAATTTTCCATATTCACCAGTTGTAAATCTAGACATTCCATTCACATTATCTTTTAACATGGTTAACATATCGTAAGATACAAAAACCAAACAATTTACTGAAATGGTGTCTATTTGTAATCGTAATTATGTTACAATACTACTTAGTTTTTAATCAACTTATTCATCAGGATTTTATTTTTACCTGCTAATAAAAACAAAAACGGATTCATTTTATTTTTATTTATTGATGTAATTAAAATTTATAATTTTGCATTAAATTTAAATATAGGATAAAATATTGTATTGATTTAAAACGTAATTTAATTGAACATTCTAACCTTGAAAGTTTTTTGTTTTTGTACATTAGTTTTTCAAATTTATTAACAAAAACATGCGACCGAAGCTGAACAAATTCAAATTATCTCTCCATATAAAGTTAGGTATATCTATATGTTTATATATTTGTATGTACAGGGTTCACTCATAAACTAATTAACCAATCGTTATGATTTTTGGAACACAGCAGAGGGGGTTGTAATGTGGGTTATATTTCGTTTAATTCAAAAGGATGCAAAGAAGGAGTAGAATCCGTTTGTGAAACTTTAGATACCTCTAATTTTTGTGACCTTTTGATAAAAAGTTATTATACATCAATTAATAAATACTCCTTAAATTTCAGTTTCTTTTGAATATTTTAAAGGGTTTTTAGGGGCATAATATGAGCACAACCCCCCATTCGAAAAACCGATGTAATAGATATTATACATCAATTAATAAGTACTCCTTAAATTTCAGTTTCTTTTTAATATTTTACAGGGTTTTTAGGGGCATAATATGAGCACAACCCCCCATTCGAAAAACCGATGTAATAGATATTATACATCAATTAATAAGTACTCCTTAAATTTCAGTTTCTTTGGAATATTTTAAAGGGTTTTAAGGGGCATAATATGAGCACAACCCCCCATTCGAAAAACCGATGTAATAGATATTATACATCAATTAATAAGTACTCCTTAAATTTCAGTTTCTTTTGAATATTTTAAAGGGTTTTTAGGGGCATAATATGAGCACAACCCCCCATTCGAAAAACCGATGTAATAGATATTATACATCAATTAATAAGTACTCCTTAAATTTCAGTTTCTTTGGAATATTTTAAAGGGTTTTAAGGGGCATAATATGAGCACAACCCCCCATTCGAAAAACCGATGTAATAGATAATATACATCAATTAATAAGTACCCTTAAATTTCAGTTTCTTTTGAATATTTTAAAGGGTTTTAATGGGCATAATATGAGCACAACCCCCCCATTCGAAAACCCGATGTAATAGATATTATACATCAATTTATAAGTACTCCTTAAATTTCAGTTTCTTTTGAATATTTTAAAGGGTTTTTAGGGGCATAATATGAGCACAACCCCTATTCGAAAAACCGATGTAATAGATATTATACATCAATTTATAAGTACTCCTTAAATTTCAGTTTCTTTGGAATATTTTAAAGGGTTTTTAGGGGCATAATATGAGCACAACCCCCATTCGAAAAACCGATGTAATAGATATTATACATCAATGAATAAGTACTCCTTAAATTTCAGTTTCTTTTGAATATTTTAAAGGGTTTTAAGGGGCATAATATGAGCACAACCCCCCATTCGAAAAACCGATGTAATAGATAATATACATCAATTAATAAGTACCCTTAAATTTCAGTTTCTTTTGAATATTTTAAAGGGTTTTAATGGGCATAATATGAGCACAACCCCCCCCATTCGAAAACCCGATGTAATAGATATTATACATCAATTAATAAGTACTCCTTAAATTTCAGTTTCTTTTGAATATTTTAAAGGGTTATAAGGGGCATAATATGAGCACAACCCCCCATTCGAAAAACCGATGTAATAGATATTATACATCAATTAATAAGTACTCCTTAAATTTCAGTTTCTTTGAAATATTTTAAAGGGTTTTTAGGGGCATAATATGAGCACAACCCCCCATTCGAAAACCCGATGTAATAGATATTATACATCAATTAATAAGTACCCTTAAATTTCAGTTTCTTTTGAATATTTTAAAGGGTTTTTAGGGGCATAATATGAGCACAACCCCCATTCGAAAAACCGATGTAATAGATATTATACATCAATTAATAAGTACTCCTTAAATTTCAGTTTCTTTTGAATATTTTAAAGGGTTTTAAGGGCATAATATGAGCACAACCCCCATTCGAAAAACCGATGTAATAGATATTATACATCAATTAATAAGTACTCCTTAAATTTCAGTTTCTTTTGAATATTTTAAAGGGTTTTAAGGGGCATAATATGAGCACAACCCCCATTCGAAAAACCGATGTAATAGATATTATACATCAATTAATAAGTACTCCTTAAATTTCAGTTTCTTTTGAATATTTTACAGGGTTTTTAGGGGCATAATATGAGCACAACCCCCCATTCGAAAAACCGATGTAATAGATATTATACATCAATTAATAAGTACTCCTTAAATTTCAGTTTCTTTTGAATATTTTAAAGGGTTTTAAGGGGCATAATATGAGCACAACCCCTATTCGAAAAACCGATGTAATAGATATTATACATCAATTAATAAGTACTCCTTTAATTTCAGTTTCTTTTGAATATTTTAAAGGGTTTTTAAGGGCATAATATGAGCACAACCCCCATTCGAAAAACCGATGTAATAGATATTATACATCAATGAATAAGTACTCCTTAAATTTCAGTTTCTTTGGAATATTTTAAAGGGTTTTAAGGGGCATAATATGAGCACAACCCCCATTCGAAAAACCGATGTAATAGATATTATACATCAATTTATAAGTACTCCTTAAATTTCAGTTTCTTTTGAATATTTTAAAGGGTTTTAAGGGGCATAATATGAGCACAACCCCCCATTCGAAAAACCGATGTAATAGATATTATACGTCAATTAATAAGTACTCCTTAAATTTCAGTTTCTTTGGAATATTTTAACGGGTTTTTAGGGGCATAATATGAGCACAACCCCCCATTCGAAAAACCGATGTAATAGATATTATACATCAATTAATAAGTACTCCTTAAATTTCAGTTTCTTTTGAATATTTTAAAGGGTTTTAAGGGGCATAATATGAGCACAACCCCCCATTCGAAAAACCGATGTAATAGATATTATACATCAATTTATAAGTACTCCTTAAATTTCAGTTTCTTTTGAATATTTTAAACGGTTTTAGGGGCATAATATGAGCACAACCCCCCATTCGAAAAACCGATGTAATAGATATTATACATCAATTAATAAGTACTCCTTAAATTTCACTTTCCTTGGAATATTTTAAAGGGTTTTTAGGGGGCATAATATGAGCACAACTCCCCCATTCGAAAAATCGATGTAATAGATTTTGATCAAACTTGGAATAAGGATTTTAGACATAAGGTTTAGTATCATTATATCTTGATTTGGCTGTTATTGCCATAATATTTCAGTTGTATCTTCTGCCTTTCTTCAGTTTCCTGAGATACTCAGATCTCTGACAACGACAAATAATAAAACAAAACAACAAAAATACCTGACTTATGTTTGTATCAAAAAATATTTGTTAAAAGGTGTGGCAAAGTATTTTTGGAATTTAAGTCACAAATTATGCTAAGTTTAAAATTAAATTTGATACAGACATGATAGAAAATCTTGTGGGTTCTTTTGACATCTATAGATAACACAAATGTTACAAAGCGAACAGACTTGGTATGAGTTATTTATCTCCCTAACACGGCGGGAAGATTAGACACAAGGTCGGGGAAGTGAGATTTGAAAAGCCAGCACTCTAGAAGAAGACCACTCTGGCCGACCAAAACGTTGCCTAGACATCCTCGTCAGCATTCCTCAGGTTATCAGCAATAAACTAACCCGTTCTGAAAGGGCGAGAAAGTAAAGCCTGGCAAGGCGAACGTCCTAGAACTGCATAGGATCATACCTCAAAGAACAAGGCCACACCAGCCATAGCATGACCAAGACTATCCGTCTGATTTTGGTATAAAATAGCCACCCTGGAGGGTGGGACTTGGTATTCTGGTAGTACAGATAAGTTTCAGCTATGCATATATTTCTGGCAAATGACACAATCACAGCATGAAGTTTGTGATTGTCACTGATATGTCAATGAAACTATTTTTTTAATTTATAAACATTCCTGGTTGTTGGGTTTTATGGGTTAAGGAGTCTATACAAAGGGGTAGCACCTTTCTAAGATGGCCTTGCATGGTGTCCTTGACTTGTCCCCATGCACCCAGCACTATGTGATGCGTCTCAAAGTACTTTTGTCTAGCTAGTCTGTAGTTAGCCTACTTATAGTGAATAACCATTTGCACGTGGCAGAGAGTCACATGAACCAGTAATACCCGGTGTAGTATTAGTCCTGTTTGGGCTATGCCGGTTTCTTCCGAAGGAGGAAGTTTACAAGCGGTCCCCAGCAGCATGTATATCCCAGTCAAGAGAAGATGACATACAGATCTTAGCATTTCCAAATGGTCCCCCATCTGGTACTGGCCAGGCTCCACGTTGCTTAACTTTGTTGATCTAATTTCCGGTGTGTCAACGCAATTATGCCATAAAGAGTCACACTCTTCACTGTTAATGTCCATGGGCAGAGATAGAACACGGTAGATCTAGAGGAGTGTAAGCTCAATAAAAAAAATCCCTCTATTCTTTATAGGTAGCTCGTGCAGATAGAATCTTTGGCAGACAGAACATGGCAAGTTCAGGGAGGATCATCCTGCATGACAACCGGAAAAGAGAATTGTTCCAGTTAGTGGAGAACTGTAATGCATCTAAAATAGTAGTGCACATAGATGTTATCGGCCATGAAAAGATTCAAATGACAGTCCCTAAAAATTTCAACTCATAATTTGGAACAGAAACGAACTGGTAATACCTGGGATGGTATTTGGCCCTTGTCAGACTATGCTGGCTTCCTCCGAGAAAGCTTATAGGGAATATCAAATTCACAAACAGTCCTCGGCTACATGTATATCTCGGTCATTGGAAAATGACATAGCGCTTAGCATTCGTAAATGGTCAACCATCTGATACTGGCTAGGCTCTAAATCGCTTAACTTCGGTGATGTAACGAGAATCAATGTATCAATGCGATTATCTCGTACTAAAGGAACGAGTTAGGATAATGTGAGATGAATTCTTGACTTGAAGAACAGCATGTCAACCATCATCGGGTCATTTTATGCCCAAACTGTACATGTTATATATATATATATTTTATAAACAAGTAGTCTGTAAACGATAGGTTCTATTTAACCCATAGATGTACTACTACTACTACTACTCTGGTCAAAGTGGACACGGCAGTAGGGATCACTAAGGAGTGACTCCGCAAATCTTGCAAATTGGGGCCTCACCACTGGGTGCGGTTTTGTATCATACCCAGGACGGTTGCCTTCAATAGTTGATAGGGTAGGCAGAAAAAAGATAGAAAGGGTTGGGAAAGGGGGATTTCAGGGTGGTGGGTTAGGGGTACAGGTGAACACATTTGCCAAGGACAGTTTAGTCGGCAAATTCTGTTTCACCCATATATCGGATCCTGACAGGTACTACCACTCTGGGTCAGTGTGGACCTTAGAGTAATGGCAACTAAGGTCCACTCTGGGTCAGTGTGGACCTTAGAGTAATGGCAACTAAGGTCCACTCTGGGTCAGTGTGGACCTTAGAGTAATGGCAACTAAGGGGGTAAGAACACACTCCTTTCGGGGCCTCACCACTGGATGCATTTTAAGGTTATATCAAGGACCTTAAATATCAGCAATATAATTATTCTTGCTTTTAATCTTGATAAGTCTCGATCTATTAGTAAATGTAAAAAAAAAATCAAGTTAAAAATAACGTGAGTATAAAAAGTTTTAAGATGTGCGTTAGTCTGTCAAGATTAATTTTGAAATAGCATTTTCGGTGGTCTGTCAAGCTTAATTTTGAAATAGCATTATCGTCGGTCTGTCAAGCTAAACACATCAACTGGGTAGACATATCTTACAGAATTAATTTTTAATTGGTTAAAAGTAGAAATAGAAAATATCTACATAAACAGTTTTATCAAAGAGATTCTTTGGTGCTATGTGATTTTTATTTTATTTACTAATGAGCCTCCATTTGTAAAGGCTAAAAGCCACCGAAGGATAAGAAAGGTTAATTAGATGGATGGATTGTCAGCTGAATGATGGTGAATGTTATGAGAGGATTGAAAATGATTATTGGAATAAACAAAATTTAGTGACTTATGAAGACGGTTTATAATAAGTATTTGAAGGAGACCATGTTATAGCCTGCAGGGAAGCTGTCCCATGGTAATATTTTCCACAGATGGGAAGTTTTTGGAAAGAAACTCTGTTCATAGAAATTCTGTTTTGATTATGATGAGTAAAATGGTGGCACACGTTTTTATTTGAATAAACGAGATGAATGCATGGAAAATGATGAACAAAACAGGAAAATAGGAAAATAGGAAATATGAAGTTCAAATTAAAATCAGTTTTTTTTTTCTTGAACATAAATTTCGATTTCATGATATCCAAAGAAGTAAGTTAGTCTTCTTTTATACGAGAATTATTTACAATTATGTTTCAGAATTTTTGAGATGAGGATAATTTGTATTATTCAGACTACTGTTCTCACTTTGGAGGTTACATCGGCCGAAACGTTGTGAGAATAACATCCAAGATGAGAACAGTAGTTCGAATAATCCAAATAATCCAAATTACTTGAAATTTCATTAAAATTATATTTTTTTTAAACCAGCATTTTAGGTTATTTGAGATTTATAGGTTTTTTAATACGCAGAAGACAGTTGTTGTCTGCGTATTAAAATTTTGCAGGCAGATTAGTGTTTTTATCAGCAGCTTCTTTAGGGATTTATCCACTCATTATGTGATGATGATAATAATGATGATGAAATACATTTGTTGCCCCATGCATTCATCCATAAATGTGAGCTAATTGTCTGTTGATTTCTAGAAGGTTCTAGAAAAATATAGATAAAAAAATTGAAACTTCAATCAGTAAAAAAAAAGAAAGAGAAAGGTGTGTGCATGCTACTGGCCACAACACTAAACCATCCATTCCCAGCTCTTTTTGCCTACCCAATTTCTCAACAACTCAGGAAACCTCCACCCATTCAGTGGTGAGGCCCCAATTTCATAGGTTAGGAGAACGTGGTGTCACTTCTTAGTTGACACTATTTCCAGGTGCACTTTGACCCGGAGGAGTGGTAGTACCAGTTAGGGTTTCATAGAAACTCAGAGTACGATTTAGGACCCTTTCTTTAGACAAATCCCACAAAAATGTTTTTTTTTATAGCAAATGTAACGTTCTCTGGCTTACAAATAGTTGGGGTCTTCAGCGGTGGAATCGTGAGTGGTTAGCCATCTCATGTGACCTTGACTAGGACCGCTGCACATGGGCTGCTATGGTTCAAGATGTTGTGCACACCAGGGAGGGAGCTGGCTCAACTTGACCAGGGTGAATACTGTCACAAATAAGTAAAAGTATGAGGAAATAGATGGAATAATTTCTTGTCAAAGCTTTCATTGAACGTCTTCTTGATGACAGTAATCACCAAGGACACAGTGTCACGGGCATGGTACTGAATTGCTTTGGAAACTCTTGGACAAGGTGTTCGCCTTTACGAAAAAGGTAAACGAAGTGGTTGAACCGGCTTCCTCTGAATAAGGAAGTTTCATGGGAATATCAAATTCACAAGCGGTCCCCAGTTGCATGTATATCCTTGTCAGGGGAGATGACGACGTTACGTTTTTGCAGGGAAGTGTCGAGGTTCTCCTACATACAGCGCCTGGTATTCCCAAATGGTCACCCATCTGGTACTGGCGAGGCTGAATGTTGCTTAACTTCAGTGATCTAATGAGAACCGGTGTGTCAACATGATTATGCCGTATGTTCGCCTTTATCTCGCCAAAATCCATCTTTCCTAGCCATTTCTACCTTTTTCTGCCTACTCTATTTCCCAACCTAATCAACTATTCAAGCTCCTCCCCTCCCCCAGACCATCCCCAATTTGGGGAGTGGGGAGTCACCCCTTAGTTACCACTATTCCCAGATCCACTCTGACCCGAAGGCGTGGTAGTACCTGTCAGCGATCTATCTATGGGTCAAATAGAAACTATCGTTTACAGACTATTTGTTTAAAAAATATACACCGACAAAACTGATCTACGAATAAATCGTACACAAAACATGTGAACGGTTTTTGGAATAAAACGACTCAATCAAATCTGTTCTGATACTACACTTCATCTTTTCTGTCCTCGGTGAGTGAAAGAGAAATCTTTCTAGACTGAGGGAATTAATATTTTTGTCCCCACCCAGAGTGCCCCTTTTTTGGGGGAGCTGGATTTTACCCACATTTAAAACGACCTTGTGTCTAACTCTGACCTCGTTTGGAGGCAAGTAGTTAAGGACTCAATATTTGTTGGCATGCCACAAAACCCACCAATCAATTAATCATCACCAACGACACACATCTACATGTTTTGAGTAAATTAATATAAGTGTATGAGATTTAAATATTCTGGAAATCCAAGTGAGAAAAGCCACTAGACACCATTAAAAGGTTATGGTGGTTTAGAGTTTGTCTGTTCTTACACAAATAGAAACATGTGATTGGTTGAATGAAAAAAAAAAAAAAAAAAGGAATGGGCAGAGTACACATTACTAAGACAGTAGTTTTTACGATGTTAATACCCGAGTTCGAATCTCACATAAGTCTAAAGGGTTTTGTTAAACTGGATAAGTGTTTTATAAATTTAAGGAAATTAACATAACATAAAAAAAACATTACATAAACATTTTTTAAAAACTAAGCTTTCTTTATAACCTGCAAAAAATAGACATAAAGGGTATTCGGCATTAGTTCAAAGCAAATTAGTTTTGTTTAAAAAAATTCTCATGTTTTTTTACCAATAAAAACAATATGCAAATACATTCATCATAGTTACTTACTCTCACATGCAAATACTAAGTAGCATATTTTTTTCCACAAAATTTCAAATATTTTACGTTGTACTAAGCTATAAAGTGGTAGAAGCTAGGTACAGATGGAAATTGACACACCCAGGTACTGTACACAGCTTTAGGAATGGGTATAAACTAATTTTATTTTTTGTGAATGAGCTTAAATGAGAAGAAATTAGATAAAGATGGAAATTGACATATCCAGGTACTGTACTAACACCGTTTAACAAGCAGGAATAAACTAGTATTATTTGAAATAGTTTCTAAAAAAAAAAAAAAAATCACTGTAGTACAAAAAATAAGATGAAAAAAAACAAACAACATTGACTTACATAAAAAGTGCAATTGCTTGTAATTACGTTTTCACACAGTAAAACTTACTTTTTTTCTTGGGTTTCTTATCTCTACCTAAAAGTGGAATATCGCATGGGGTTTCTGGGTTTGGAATCCATTTTTCGGGAAAGTCGCAAGGAACGTCAAGCGAATCTAAAGACATGATTGTAGATTTGTGAAGGAGTTGCGTACGGCCGAGAACTATAACGTTGAATAAATGTCGATATTAATCGTGAGGCCAACAAGAGATTAAAACTGATTTTTGCAAGTGGTTATCAAGGTTGACGTGTAGCGGAGGCCGACTCTACACCAACCGCTGGGATACACAGTGTAGATCCGACAACAGGATTGTTTTTGTTTTTTTAAGAGGGGGGTGGTGGATTGATCAGACTGGCTCAATGTTAATCGTAACAAGATCAGAGGAAGAGATGGGAAGGTGGTAAGCGCAACACGATCATGGGTTATCTTCTTCGCTTTTTGAACAAGGCAAATAAGTAGGCCCGAGCGGGGAGCGCATTCTACCGTGTCATACAAATTCTTACAAATTCAGAATCTTCACAGCTGGAAATAACTTTAAAACAAAAACACAAAAAAAAAAACACACACACACACACAGTGTGGAGCAATCACAGAAAGATTACTAATTTACTAATTTAGATTACTACTTCTATTACTAATTACTGGAGATTTTGATATTTGTCTATTCCAGTAAAACTCCTACGCTATGAACCTCATAGGCGATGAACTTCCTACGCTACGAAAAAGAATCGGCGCTTGTTCGTAATTGTCCACAACCCGTATTTCCCAACTTTTTTCTTTTATCAGGTCGCTAGAAAATTCCGTGTTTCTTTTAAAATTTATTTTAAAATATTTTAGATTTTAGAAGGGGGGATCAGTTTCCTATATAAATTTAATGTAAACTGATCCCCCACTTTTTGACCATCAAATTAAAAAAAAAAAATTATGTGTATCATGTCGCTAGAGAATTCCGTGTTTTTTAGAATTAATTTTTTTAAAGATTTTAGGAGGGGGATCAGTTTCCTATATAAATTTACCGTAACCTGATCCCCTACTTTTTGACCATCAAAAATGTTTCCCAAAATTTCCAAACAACCCGGAATTCTCTAGCGACATGAGAGAAACAAATATTAGTCCGTAAAAAAGGTGAAAAAAAAGAAATGGGCGAATAAACAACAACATACAACATGGTCAAAAAGTGGGTGATCAGTTTACATTAAATTTATATCCCTCCCACCTAAAATATTTTAAAACATTTAAAAAAATTAAAAATTAAAAAAAACACGTACTGATAGGAAATTGTACACCAAAAAAGAATAAAATTTGGTTTGTAAAAAAGTTGGGAAAAACGGGGTGTGGACAATTACTAACAAGCGGCAAAAAAATTAAATATGAATTTCCTACGCTATGAACTAAGCTTAGTAATTAAAAAAAGCAAATGGCTCTTGTATAGATCGGGTACACTGGCGAAATTTATTTTAGAAGAGTTCCAATAGTGTAAGGGGCAGATAACTCTTTTTTTGTACGCAATTTCTCCGAAAATGGAAAATATCCATTTTTTAAATAAGAAGTAATGCAAATTCAATTAATAGAACATTTTTCGAAGAAATAACAATTTGAGAAAATCAACAGTATATTGATAGAACATTTATTTAAGAAAATAGAATTTGGGAAAATCAACAGTATATTTTTTCATTTCAAAACCAGCAAAACGAACAGTCCTATTATTTGGATTAACAGATTTTTAAATTTTTTTTATAGTTTAAAATATTAAATTATCGCAGAAATTAACATTTGTGAAAATCAACAGTATATTGATAAAACATTTATTGAAGAAAATAGAATTTGGGAAAATCAAAAGTATATTTTTTCAATTTTTCTATTTTTTTTTCTTTTCTTCTCTTGATTTTTTTTTTTTTTTTTTACACGGGATATAATTCAGAAATTTGTTCAAAAAGACTCTGTTGCGGAAAATTTCTGCCGCCACATAAATTCTGATAAATAGGATAAGCCACCACTTTTTGTTGAGTACTTGTTAAATATAATAATTTGTGCATATTTAAGGCATTCAAGTCGATTACGTCCATTTTCGGAGAAGCTAGAAATTATGTATTTGAAAAAGAGAGAGTTGTCTGCCCCTTCTTACACCATTGGAACTCTTCTAAAATAAATTTCGCCCGTCTACCCGATCTATACAAGATAGCCTTTAGGCTAAGATCAAAGAGTAGTATCTGTTCCGATGGATACTGCACCCCATAGACTGGTATTGTCTTGGCCTTCGGGGCTTGATTTACGCCGGGCTATGGGTCTGTCCTGTGCAGTTCTAGAAGGTCCACCCTCCCAGGCTTCGCCTCCCCTCTTTGGGGAGGAGTAAGTTTATTGCTTACTGCCTGAGGTGCCCCTACCGGGGAATACCGACGGGGCTGCCCAGGCAATTTTTAAACCCCACTTTCCCGACCCGACCTTGGGTCACATCTTACTTGTGGGAGTAAGATAAAAACTGGCCTTGTGCCTAACTCCTGGAGAGGAGTAAATCAATACCCGATCTATACAAGAGCCAAGCAAATTATAAATTTAATTGATACATTTCTATAAATTAATATATTTAAGGATCTTTTTGTCAACATATTAACGAATGTACAGAAAGAAATACAGAATCACTTCTAACATTTTTGAAAAAAAAAGAGTTGCTTTAATAACTACGATATAGAGATGGTGTATGCTCTACAAAGAAAAATGTTCTTTATAAAAATGGAACTGAACAAAGTATCCAAATTTCGAAAAACATAAAAGACTCAATGAAATCATTGAACGGGAATGATTTTGAAAATAATGAGGATATTCAATAATTTTAGTGCAGTGATATACATGCAGTATCTATTAACAATTAAAAAAATATATATTTAGGAATCTAATGTCTATTTGCGTTTATCAATAGTCATTTTCATAATAAATCCATTTTGTTGACATATAGTTTCTTTAATTATCTTTATAAAATATTACTATAGTTGGCCAAACATATTCTCATTTTCTAAATCTTTTAATGAAGAAAGTTTGGTACTTGTGAACCGTAGGTTCGAAAAAAAAATTATTTTTATCTTTTAGTTGTAGAGAGTCAAATAAGGGGGAGAGAACTCTAGTTTCAAGTTTCAACCACGATTTATCAGAAAATGTATTGTAATTAATAATAAATGAAAAATAAAATGAAAAATATGATGATTTTGAAAAATAAAATTATTTATTAAAATAAATGTTTTTGAAATAAATGACAGTTGATGATTTTTGAAATAAATGACAGTTGATGATTTTGAAAAATAAAATGATTTATTAAAATAAATTATCAAAGAAGAGAGAAAAACATGACACAAGGGAAATAAAGTTTTTGAAATAAATGAGTTTTACACTGGGTAAAATTTGGCAATTTGTTGGGAAACAGTTCCCAGTGCAGTGTCCTTTCCGAATTTTTGTTTCCACATAAATCCGGCTAGGTACAATTACACCATTTCAAGTCGCATGTTGTGGCCACAGATGCAGATTTCCGCACCTGAAATTAATCTGTGCGCTTGCAAGAAGTAGTCTATTAGTTTGACATTATCTCTGGTTAAATATAAAATATCGTGCAAGTTCAAAGTGTTAAAATCCATTTTCAGATAAATCGTGGTTTTTCAGATAGAAACTTGAAACTAGAGCTCTCTCCCCCTTATTTGACTCTCTACAGCTAAAAGATAAAAAATTTTTTTTGGCGGACCTACGGTTCACAAGAACCGAAATTTTTTTCAAGGTCATCTAATTTATCCTACACTATGTCCAATCCTACGCTATGAACAGATCAAAAGTTCATAGCGTAGGAGTTTTGCTGTTAATAGAGATTTGGTATCTATCTGAAATCGAAACTATACTAATACTATTTTTTTTAATGCTCAATTCAGACGGAAGTAAGTGTAGTATCTGTTCTGTTGTCATACCATTCTCCTAGGCATTACCTCCTCCTTTGGAGGGGGAGGCAGTGTAATATATGTTAGTTCATTATGATACCATTACCTCCTCCCGTTTTGAATCGGTAGTGTAGTATCCGTTCTGTTGTCATAAGACCATCCTCCCAGGTATTACCTCCTCTTTTTTTTTGGGGGGGGGGGGATAGTATATGTTCGTTCGGCATCATAGCATCCTCTCAGGCATTACTTCCTCCTTTGGCAGGAAAGTGTAGTATTTGTTCGTTTCTGGCCGGTCGCATATTTTTGCTGGTGTATTATTCTATTTTTCATTAAGTTTCGGAAATTTTTTTAGACGAAGATTGATAATTTGGATTTGGATTATGCAGACTACTATTCTCATCTTGGTTGTGTGTTTTTGTTCACAACGTTTCTGCCGATGTAACCTTTGCGAATCTTTATGTTGAACTCGGAAATATATACGGAATTTCGAGCTGAACCCTTTATTTAATCTATGGGGGTACATTGTTCGTGTTCCGTCAGCCATGATCGGGTTGAAGTGTTAATCATTATATCATTATTAGTATCGTAGACCTTTAACCTCTAGAAGACTGTCACTTAAAACTGATTGGTACTCAATGCTTTTAACCCTAACGCTGTGATTCCATGTGGACAATTCTAATATAAATTTTGGGAGCTTTAAAGCTTGTCTGGCTTATTAGTATTCTTACTTATTACTATATTATTATGTAATAAAATTTTAACCGGCGTGTGCACATGGGCATCAATAATATGCGCGGGGTAAACTTATTATGAATTATGGGATACATATTCTAGGCAATACAGTGAGTTGCGTGGGTAGATCACTTTTTTGTTGTGTGTACACCATCATTTAGAGGTGTGCCGTCGAAACCTACCCCTACCAAGATACGATTTCCTACAAAATAGATAACGTTTAGTTACTTAAGTTGTCAAAAATAAATTATATTTCATCACTTACGAGATCAGGGATGTGATTAGCCAATGGCAAAAAGTTGAAATTGAGATGAACTTTTTGACGTGACCCCTCTCTGCGTGTTTGGAGAGGGAAGCGCAGGAAACAACTTTCTTCCTAAGCAACTTCAAGCAATTTCAACGAAGAAAATCAAAATGAAGAAAAATACAAAGTACACATGTAAGGGGTGGGGGAGAGGAAACAGGAAGTCATTCTTTGATGAAACAAAAGCCATCTAACTCCCTTGCTCACTTCATGAATCGTTTGAAGTAACGTGACATTTTTAGTTTTCAGAGAGAACTGTCATAAGAGGGGGGAGGGGAAAGACAAGACAGGAAGAGGAAAAAAAACGAGAAAAAAAAGATAAAGCGAGAGATAGGAAGAAAGAGAAGGGGAGAAATAAATAAAATCAGGCTAAGTTGCGATTAAAAAAATAAGGAGGTAAGGCTTTAGCGATTTTGCAGAAATCAGCTTTTTCTTATTGAAAAAAAGAAGCGGATTTTGACCCAAAAAGCGGAGAACTCACAGATATGGGAGGCGCTAGTTATTTAAGCGGAAATGCCTTTTACTGGATTAAAAAAGCGGAATTCCGGTTTACAGCGGAGAACTCACATCCCAACTTATATATCTCTAAGTATGAAAATATATAGGCCAAAATACTAATACCTGTCCTGGGACGGACATGCTTCTATCTAGTTAAAATATATAATTGTGAAAGGTACAGCGAGGGCGGGTCGAGGAGACTACGCACACGCACACACACACTATCAATAAACGTGGAATTCATGTATGATGTGCTTTTATAGAGGTGCCGCCATATTATGCCTGTGGCTGTTGAAAGGCGTGGCTTCCATATCACCGATTTATTAAGGTGTAGCGGTGGTAAAGATTAGGCAGGATTATAACACCTGCAACCTTTTTAGCTTGTTAATCTAATCCAGGAGTTTATCTTCACAAGCACCTGTGTTTTCATCATTTGGATTGACTAATGGGATTTATGACAGCTACCGAGACAGGGAAGCTCACAAATTACCGAGGCTTTTCTTTCTTTCTTTCTTTCTTTCTTTCTTGCGCACGCGCGTGCGCACACACACACACACACACACACACACTATTTATTATCATCTATTTAAATGCAATTTTATGGGTGAAAAGATAATAGTCTAGGAATCAGAGTCGGTGACGATTGTCAAACGAAACTAAAAATAGATATATAGAGAGAGTTACATTGGCAGAGGAGACGGCAACCGTGGGCGGGAGGGGGACAGCAAGCGACTATAGGCGAGGACAGTGGGGAGATAACAACCGTCGGTGAGAGAGGGAGGTAGGGAGACAGCAACCGCCAGTGAAGAAGGGAGGTGGGAAAACAGCAACCGCCGGTAAGGAAAAAATGGGAGACAGCAACCGCCGGCGAGGAAAGAGGGGAGACAGCAACCGCCGGCGAGGAAAGAGGGGAGACAGCAACCGCCGGCGAGGAAAGAGGGGAGACAACAACCGCCGGCGAGGAAAGAGGGGAGACAACAATGAAAAGAGGGAATGAGAGCATGGTGGGCGGTGATTGTATAAAAATACCAACGTTTCTTCTATTCAAAAACTGACCATTTTATCTCAAATTCTAGAAGTTTTTAAATCCGTTTTTTGTTCGTAAGTATGTTATCACCTGAATACAAGCTTTCTGTTGGGAACGCTTGCACCAAACGTAGTGAAGAAATAAGACCAGATTTTGTTCTCATTTGCTCACTGGATGCAGAACAGACAGCACGAGGTTTTGGGTCATGTCCTCTCACAGGAAAGACGCCATGAGTATTGATTTACTCCTCTCCAAGAGTTAGGCACAAGGCCAATTTTTATCTTACTCCCACAAGTAAGATGTGACCCAAGGTCGGGTCGGGAAAGTGGGGTTTAAAAATTGCCTGGGCAGCCCCGTCGGTATTCCCCGGTAGGGGCGCTTCAGGCAGTAAGCAATAAACTTACTCCTCCCCAAGTAAGATGTGACCCAAGGTCGGGTCGGGAAAATGGGGTTTAAAAATTGCCTGGGCAGCCCCGTCGGTATTCCCCGGTAGGGGCGCCTCAGGCAGTAAGCAATAAACTTACTCCTCCCCAAAAAGGGGAGGCGAAGCCTGGGAGAGTTGACCTCCTAGAACTGCACAGAACAAACCCATAGACCGGCGTAAATCAAGCCCCGAAGACCAAGACAATACCACTCTATGGGATGCAGTATCCATCGGAACAGATACTACACTTTGATCTTAGCCAAAAGGCTAAGAACACGCCATGAGTATTGATTTACTCCTCTCCAGGAGTTAGGCACAAGGCCAGTTTTTATCTTACTCCCACAAGTAAGATGTGACCCAAGGTCGGGTCGGGAAAGTGGGGTTTAAAAATAGCCTGGGCAGCCCCGTCGGCATTCCCCGGTAGGGGCGCCTTGGGCAATAAGCAATTAACTTACTCCTCCCCAAAGAGGGGAGGCATAGCCTGGGAGGGTGGACTTCCTAGAACTGCACAGGACAATCCCATAGACCGGCGTAAATCAAGCCCCGAAGGCCAAGACAATACCAGTCTATGGGGTGCAGTATCCATCGGAACAAATACTACATTTTGATCTTAGCCAAAAGGCCAAGAACACGCCATGAGTATTATTTACTCCTCTCCAGGAGTTAGGCACAAGGCCAGTTTTATCTTACTCCCACAAGTAAGATGTGACTCAAGGTCGGGTCGGAAAGTGGGGGTTGAAAAGCCAGCGCCCGAGAGATGAGCACTCTGACCATCAAAAATTGCCTGGGCAGCCCCGTCGGCATTCCTTGGTAAGGGCGCCTCAGGCAGTAAGCAATAAACTTACTCCTCCCCAAAGAGGGGAGGCGAAGCCTGGGAGGGTGGACCTCCTAGAACTGCACAGGACAGACCAATAGACCGGCGTAAATCAAGCCCCGAAGGCCAAGACAATACAAGTCTATGGGGTGTAGTATCCATCGGAACAGATACTACACTTTGATCTTAGCCAAAAGGCCAAGAACACGCCATGAGTAAATGTAAGTTTTCACATTATCTTTTTATATGAATGTGTGCATTCTTATTTGTATGGGAACAATGTATTCTGTTTGTAATCTTATATCTTATTTGTCTCATTTACTCTCTTTATAATTTTGTTGTAGACTAAGTATTAATAAATGAAATGTCTTTGTCTCTAAATCTTTTTACATGAACAATTTTTGCAATTTTATTGTATGGGAACAATGTATTTTGTACAAAATCTTATGTCTTATTTGTCTCATTTACTGTCTTTATAATTTTGTCGTAGACAAACTATTAATAAATGAAATGTCTTCACCCACCCCCCAATTTTTAAAAAATTATTTTGTTATTTTTATGACACATCCAGTATTGCCAACCAATACACAGCGGTTCTTAGCAACCACCACGTGGGTGAAGAATTTTTAATTTCTCTACCCAAGCGTTGCTAAACTTGATGAAATAGGATATCAAATATTCTAATCCTTCACCGCCTTACAAAGAGTTTATTTTTTCTCTCTAACAGTATTTACACTACAGGCAAAATGTCTGGTTTGTAACTGTCTTCTATTTTTTGACACATACGGTATTGCCAATGTAATACACAGTAAATTTATGTAACACTCCACGTGCTCAGAGAATTAATGTTGCCGCCTACAGCACTCTTTCTTGCCTTGACAGAATATAAAATCAACTTCATAATCTAGCAGGAGGTGATCTCTTCTCTACAGAAGAGACATTGCTAGTCTTTCTCTACTCCATACAGCATAATCACTGTTACGCACCAGTTCTCGTTACATCACCAAAATTAAGCAACGTTGACCCTGGTCAGTATCAGATGTGTGACCATTTGTGAATACCAGGTGCTGTATGTGGGAGGACGTCGACACCATGAACTGCAAAAACCTAACATCATTATCTCCCCTAACCGGGATATGCATCTAACTTGAGATCGCTTATAAATTTGATACTCCCATGAAACTTCCTCCTTTAGAGCAAGTTGGTTCAACCCGGCCAGGGTGAATGCCGTACCAGGTACAGGGTAGGGTTTCTCTACTCTATTATTATTTCCATAGAAGGTGCTCTGTTTAGTTTTGGGTGAGTATGATTTTGTTAGTTAAGGTTAACAAGAAATAGGGTTCAGTCAGGGTCAGATTATTGTACTCAGATGTCAGCTCGACCTGCGTACCAGAAGCTAAATTGAATTTTTGGAGCGTACCACACAGATAGAGAATGACTTAAGATTTACGATAAACTAAGAGTGCCAATGGACCCCAAATATCTGTAGCTCGTAATGCCACCCTTCAGCCACTGGCAGAAGAGAAAGCAATGCTAACATCTCAAACAAGGGTTCTTTCTTTAAATTCGATGATTTCTTGTTTCTTCGTGCTGTTGTGAAACGTTAATTTCAGGTGCCCCAGTCACGGGAGGAGTAGACGGCACGAGGTAGGATTTAATTGTACCATTATGATTTGTGATTGCATAGATAACAACATGTATATTGTTTGATTGTGGCTTGCGAGATATTGGACCTCCACTTAGAGGGGAGGTATATGTAACTGCTCAGTCGAATTCCAATCTCTGGTTCCTCTTTGTGAGACATTCACAGCAAGGACACGTCTTACTACCAAAACTAAAAAGAACTTTTCTTTCTTCCTCCGTGTGCCTAGTGTCAGACGGAATTTCCATGAACAAAGTTTCTTCCCAAGATTTTCAAACATTTTATCGATGTAGAACACACAACATGCATCGTTTTCTTAGGTCTATGTACATGAAATATTTTTTCAATATTTTTTCTGGAATACTCTAACTATGCAAAAATCGTAAGAATTTCAAATTTTTCAAAGAAATAATAGTTAAACTTCAAAAACACCAGACTACCTCCCTGCATACTACAACATGGTCGTCTTCAAACCCAATGTCAATGAATACTTGTCATAAACTATTCTTTTAAGTAATCAAATTTTGTTCATTCCACGCATCATTTCCAATCTTCTCATAATATTCTTCATCATTTAACTGATATTGATAATTCATCCAACTAATTAATCCTTATCCTAGAGTTGCTTTTGGCCTTAATGACTTCTTAGTAAAACAGTTTTATTATATAGATTCAAGTGTCACAAGAACTCTGAATTTGGAAGTAAAAAAAAAACGCACCAATTTTATAGCCAACTGCAATTAGATTTATTAAAAAATAAATTAATAAAAAACGTAATTTTTTCTATATAGAATAATAAGCTTCAATATATATCTATATATATTAGGTACGTGCAGAAATGGCGGCTTCTTGTATGGACTATGCTTATTAAAAAGCGCTTATCATTAATTATTTAATTAGTTTCCGTGTAAACTTTGATTGTGTTTGAAAGATAAAAGCCTAAATTTAATCTCTAAACGAAAAAAACTGCATATTTACGTTTGAAAAATAAATTATAATAAAATATGTAATTACGACGGTCAAAACCCCCAAAAATTCAATGAATTTTGAATTTTGAAAAAATTACTTGTAAAAATCCCTTAAAAGATAAATATAAGTTTTTGG
>OY744519.1:136606789-136881789 GCA_963556195.1 Sepiola atlantica
AGCCAATCTGCAAAGGGGAGATAATTCAAATGAACAAAAGTCTTTAAAAGGCAAAAGGTTTAACTAAAACAAAGTGAAGAAATCTGGAATTGCTAGACTTTATTTCCTTCTGGAACAATGAGGAATGAATCTATCAATGTAGAATACATGAATAGGAATATCATTCAACTTTATGCCATGTTTTTATACGAGAGTGCTCAATGTCACTGCCTAAAATAATAACATTTTACTTTTGAGAGTTGCATCTCAACTGCATATTTCTCAATCAGGATTAAACAATTTAAGTGTTCACCATTATTGGTGAGAAGAATATTTTGAATTTTAAGAAGTTATCTGATTTTTTAATTATCTTTCTGCAATTATTTTTTCCCAACTAATGAAAAGTATTCACTTCAAAGCTTTTCTTTTTATATATTAAGTTGGAATTCTGCTAGAGAGCCTTCTGGATCAAGAATGGTGACATTTCGGTTAATGGTTTATTATTAATTGTTTCAAGTGCAATAAATTGGTGAATTTTTCACTTTCATACTTAGATTTCGAATCAGAGTTCGTATGGGGTCTCTTGGATGGTTGTTTATGGTCACAAATAATTTTTTAAATCGTTTTCCCTACCACCTCAGAATCCCAAATTGGAAGATGGGAACTTATTCGAATTGCGATGACAGGGCTACATATAAGGTATATACAGGGTGATTCATAAGTCACTTAGCTATTTAAAATGATTACCATATGAAGCACAAACATACTATGAACTTTTGATAATTGTTATCTTACTCTCTAATTACTGCTATTTGTTATTTTAAATTTGTTCGTTTATATATTTGTTTCTATATATATTTATTTTTATTTATTTAAATTTGTGTAAATCATCATATGTATTTTTTTTTCAGGCAGTATGTCATTTACAATTGAAGAGCGAATTTTTATTGTTATTCATATGGCCAAATTTGATGAATCTCCCACACTTGTTGAAAGGCAATGACGACCTCAAATCAAAAATCACTGCCGAGTTTGTTAAAATTAATCAATCAAATATGCTACAAAGAGTCGTAAATTCCTTGCAAAAAAGAATGGAACTATGCATGCAGAACGAAGGTGGAAATTTTGAAAATTTGCTGTAATTTTAAACTCCCATACATGAATTTGTTGAATAAACTTTCTGTTTTGTATTACCGTATTTTTTAACTTTAGAATTTCAAAAATAAATAGCTAAGTGACTTATGAATCACCCTGTACATTATGGAAGAGGTTTTCAAGCACCCGCATTTCATTGTTTCTGCTATCGAAGTACATAACCTTCTAGTAGAGTCCCTATTTTCCAATCTGATTGACCCTTAGTCACCGGTTTCTGGCATATTTGGCAATGTTTGTTAGTGGCATCAGTGATTAGGGGGAGGGGAGTGTAAACTGTTACTTATGAGTCATATATTACAGAGGTTGGTGTGACCAGCCGATTGATCAAATATGGCCTCATCGATCATCTGTCTAGTTCAAGAAAATGCCAAAGTGGAGTGTTGCAGCTAATGGCCTTTTAGTTTCATAGTCATCAGCTGCTCAGCCATCAGGATTTTATCAGACCGCCACCCAAGGTCAATAGGTAGCTTCATTGGGAGGGGAGGGCTTATAACTTTGTGGAGGTGAATTCAGTGCATTCTACAGCCCCAGTTGACAGGATGAAAGAAAAGGTGGGAGAGGGAAATATAATTAAGAAAAAAAACCTCAAAGTGAGAGATAAATAATTTAGATGTTACCTTGGAATGACTAAAAAAATGTTAAATTTATTTTTATTATTTAAATACATTTTATTACAATTAATCAAAGACAAATGTTTTAGCAAAAGAACAGAATTGTTCATACTTAACAATAACAAAAAGATAATGCCTATTGGTCGCCAACATTATATATACATGCCGCATAAACAGAGTAAGTCAAGGTCCTTTTTTAATGTGGGTTATTTGTGTGTGCACAGTGTGCTCATAAGAGCCAATAATGGAGAAAAAAATCCATATCTTGGCTAAAAATTCTGGCCTGAAAATAAAAATTCTCACAAGCTTAATTTTCAAGGGTCTGGGCTGAATTTCCTTATTTGGGCACATTAGGTAAAAATCATTGTTTTGATCATAACTCGGCTAAAAATGATGTTTTTATGTGTAGGGATTAAAAGGAAAAATTCAAAGGAAAAAAATCATAATCATTGATCTATGGGTGTCTATATAAAGCTATATCTAAATATTGGGAGCTGACGGTGGCTGAGTGGTTAATGAAACGGACTGACAACCTGGGTATGCCAAGTTTGAATTCAATTCGTTCCACAGAAACATTTTCACTTACGATGTTGACAAGCTTCCTGTGGTCACTCTCATAAGTATCCGATATCTTTCTACAAAGAATTCTAACTAGAAAGACATCGGGGAAACCAATGCCAACAATAGAATCATCTGATTCATACGAAATGAATGAAATCGAAGTATTTTGCAAAAAATTGGTATTTTTCCTTCGAATTTGGCTATTTTATTTATTAATAGCAGATTTCATAATAAACTTAAAATTTTTCAAATTCTGGCAAATGTTGGTTTAATATTAAAAAATCACTAGATACATAACTTGACCTCAAGTTTACAACTGCTTACAAAATATAATATGGACCTGGTGCTTTTGAAATTTAACTATTATTTCTTTGAAAAATCTGAAATTCTTACGATTTTTACATAGTTAGAGCATTTTTATTGTTTGGGAATTTAATTTTTATCCATATGCCTTCAAAAATATTTAAAATGTTTTTTATGTTTATAGATTTAAGAAAAACAGTGCATGTTGTGTGTTCTACATCTATAAACAGAGTGATCAACGTTTGAAAAATCACTGATTTTACTGTATTTTCCTCCGAAAAAAAAATGATCCTTAAAATACTAAGGTATAATTTCCGGATGTATTATTCAGTTTCAAAACAGCCATAAGATGCTTAAATTTTTTGCTTTGGACGGAATTGTTTTTTTTTTGCTGGTTCAGTTATAGCTTTAGACCTTTCTGCTGACCTTCAAAAATCAACTTTGTGGTGGGAGGATGGGACAGAAATCACATATTCATGCAGTTATGGAAAACCCAGAAAACTAGAAAGGAATAAAAAAGAAGGGTAAGCTAAGTTGCTAGGTCTTTTTGCAGTTTCCATTTGTCAAGAAGAAACTTTAATTGGTAATTTATGGAATCGAATAGACATTCCAAAAGAAATCAAATTAACCAATAGAAATGCAGGATTAATCACCCTCCCAAGGCTTTATCTTCTTCATGAGAAGGAGTTAGTTTATTGCTAATCGCCTGAGGCGCCCCATACCAGCGAATGCTGACGGGCTGCTCAGGCATTTTTGTAGGCCAGAGTGGACTTCTCGTGCGCTGGCATTTCAATACCTCACCTGACCTTGCGTCTAACATCCTGCAGAGGAAGTAAATAACTATACATAAAATTAAAAGGATCTTTGAAAGCAAATTTTGTTAAAATTATAAATAACTCGCAGTACCTGTGACCTGGCGTTGCCTGGAAAATTTGAGAAAATTGAGAATTGCAACCACCAGAAGTAAATAGACTGGAATGACTCCTTTCACTTTAAATGCTAAGCCGTTATTCACGATAGTAAAGTTTTTTTTTATAGGTTATTGAGGAAGAGAGGAGGGGATCTCACTAATTTGCTTGCTTGGCTGCGGTATGTTTGTTTTGTTTTTAATTTACAATTTAACAAAAGAATAAGATGGCTGACTTGTATATGAATAAACCGAAATGCATTATGGTGGAATTTAATTTCATAATGAAATTAATGTGGAGCTAGTACTCACTGACTTGTTTGCTTGGCCATGGTTCGTACATGTGTTTGGAGAGGAGGGCTTTGTTTCATAATATAGAATGTAGAACTGCACCACAGACCCCAGAAGTAAATTGATCTGAAAACTCTTTTCACCCAAAATGCGAATTTTCTATCCGCAATATAAAAAATATGGCAAACTAGAAGAGTACCCGACTCAAAGTCAGCAACAAACGATGTTCGGTGAGATTTAATTCCTAACTTCATCCATAATATAACTTCCGGCAAGTGTTTCAGTTTCACACATTTATAAAATTATTAGGTGAAAGTACAGAATAGTTAACAAAGCCCCTCCCTCCTCACGTTAAGAATAGCTTTCTAAACAATAACGTTATTATTTCAGTACAGTGAGTAAACTGCAGAAGATTATTTAGAAAGCCATTCTTAACATGGGGAGCTTTGTTACTTATTCTGTACTTTCACCTAACAATTCAATAAATTAATTAATAAATAAAAATTAGGACAAAACTTGGCACACCAGAAGAGTAAGTGACCCAAAACAGGAAGTCTTTATTATCAGGAACTAAATTTGACCGAACACCGTTTGCTGCTGACTTTAAGTCGGCTACTCTTCTGGTTTGCCAAAATATGTGTAAAAAGAGCTACATGCTATAATAAAATGAAAACAATAATTGAATTATAAGACAACGAATTGTGAATTAATGAGATCTCATTTTGCGAAGCAATATGGAAATTAGTTAATTTTAGGACGTTGATCACATGACCAGTATATATTAAAGCTATTTTTATCGTATTTTTAATATTAATTTGGCGTTTTAATCTCACTGTCAGTGCGATAAATGGCCCAACTTTAGAGATGTTACATTTCTTTTCAGACTTTAATCCCATAAACTGACCGCGATAAAAAATGCACATGCACATGCACATGGTGGCATCAGCCTCCGCTGGCATCACACGAAATGGTGGTGAAGGATCAAGGAGGACGGAAAGACTGAGGAGGGGAAGCATCAACCAAACTTCCACTGAAAGGTTGCGGAGAGTACTGGAACCATCGGATACGCTTATTGCCACTCAAATTCCAGAGAAAAACAATGGTCGTTTCCAACAGGTAATCAATGGTAAGCGACTACTGCGATAACGCAAAATGATTTTCAATGGTTATCGAAAGAGGCGGAGAGTGCTGGCAATCCGGAGATACTTGTTACTCAGAATGAGAAGAAGAAAATGTCTTCTCTTTCTTCTTATGTAAAAATAATTGTCATTGTCAGCTAAATATTCTTTAAATAACTAAAACGAATATCTTTATTTATTGAAAATTGTAACAATTTAAATCATTTTAAAACAATAAATTTCTTTTTTCCCTTAAAAATAATGGTCACAAAATATTTGTACACAAATGAAATGAATGTTTAACCTTTTAATTCATAGCATTTAAGTTTTAAATTGATCTATCTTTTTTTATACTAATGAGTCACTGCTTATCAAAACCGAAGTCCATTTGAGGATAAGGGTTAATGTGATTGTCAGTTTGTGATAAATAACACCGTTGAGAGGATTGAAAAACGAGAGTTAAATGGTCAGAATTTGATTATTTAAGTGGGTGGCTCCAAAAGAATTTGTTAAGATTGAACTTGAAAACGACCATGTTGTAGTCAGTTGGAAAGCAGCCCCACGGTATTGTATTCCACAGATGGGAAGTTCTTGGAAAAACTCTGTTCATGATAATTCCGTTTGGTTTTAGATACGCAGTGGAAGAAAGGAAAATTCTTTACAGTGGTTGTAGCTAAACAAGTTTTTGCTGCGAATGTTTTACAGAGGGAACCATAGATTGGGGCTGAGTCAAGCACCTACCATGAAAATAACGATAGAGTAGAGAATTGCTAGCAACGTCTCTTTTGTTAGAAAGAGGCCGTAAGGAAGAGAAGAGATCACCCCTCTCCACCAGATTTCAAAGTCGATTCTGTACTCTGTCAAGGCAGAAGAGAGTTCTCTGAGCGGCACCTCCCCAGCTGTGGCAATAGTACTCCATCTTATGACGTATCTGGATCTTATACAAGTAGAGAACTGTGCCAGGAGTGAAATATTTTCTGGAGTGGTAGAAAGATCCAACCATTTAGACATGTCCAAACATCTCTATGAAGTTCTGTCTGTCATTTTGTCGGCTAGAAATCTTGAGTTGCCGAATAAGTCCTCTGCCACTATAACAATTCATCTGAATTTGTATAATTTGGATTATTCAGACTACTGTTCTCATCTTAAGTGTTATTCTCACAACGTTTCGGTCGATGTAACTTCGGACCTTCTTCAGGTGTATCTTGTCGAACTTGGGGAATCTTTCGAGTTTGACAAGATTCACCTGAAGAAGGTCGGAGGTTACATCGGCCGAAACGTTGCGAGAGTAACACTCAAGATGAGAACAGTAGTTCGAATAGTCCAAATTATACAAATTATCACTCCTCATCTCAAAAATTCAGAAACACAACACGCCTAAAGTTTTAACTAGAGTTAACCCTGAACACCAGTCTAAACACATATGAATCATATGTACAAAGTTGATGTATTCATGTACAACAAAGTTCTTTCCGAGAACAAATATTTCCTTTTTCTACTAAAAGAATAGTTGAGTTGACTTAATGTTGTACCCGTATCAAGTGTACTTCCTTTCTCTAGGTTTCATCCGTTTCTGGGATGCTGATCTCAAACACAGCGTGAGAGGAGTTCAGCACTGACCAGCGAAAACAATTTAACATCACGGGTCTTCAGGTCTTTATCAGCAGAGAAACGACATTCTACTCAACAGCTCAACATTACGACACCCAAAACAAGATGACGGCCAGGTTCGGCGGTGTCGCATCAACCCGAGGATTCAGGGGCAGTGCTACAAGTGGTGCCATAAAGCAGACAACCAGCACTTCATATTTGTTTTTACTACCACAAAAAATTGTCCGTTATTAGATTTGATTTGATTTTGATACTGGAGGAAAAAGTGATCTGACAAAAAAAGAAATTGCTAAAACGTAGAAGAAAACAAATAAGTTAAGCACGAGTTTTCTTCCCCTGCGACTTGAATAATGTCAACACCATTAATTACAACTTTTGTTGAATTCGGTGTACTTTGAGATATTTGTGAAAAAGTGAAATTTTTTTGCCAAATTTAGAAGTATGCTTCGGGGTGTCACGATTACTTGTTTCATGCAAAACAACCATTAATCTTATGTTTTGGTGGATTTCATAGTAAAAACCAAATGTAGGAAGTTTTAGATATTTGCAAAAAAATGTTTTTAATTCCATTTTAACCCTTAAATGCTTTATTTTTTATATTGGTTTGACATCAAAGATACTGATTACTTATTTAGCGGATGTGCTAATGCAACATCATACTAATACCTACTCACACTTGCCAACAGGCTTGTTGCAGATGTGAAACAAGTTGTAGTTTGACACATTTTCGTTGAATATAATATTAAATAGACATTTTGTTGGAATGTGTCATATTTGAAACAAAAAGCATTTAAGGGTTAAGGCATTTTCGTCCCTTGAGAGACAAACCAGACATTTACCCCAAAATCAGTTTTCTGCATTTTAGGGCAAATTATAACTTAATCGAAAATTTTATGAAAATCAGAAGACTAACGGATTGACAGACCAATGGATTAACGGAATAACAGACAGTGACTAAACCATAAATCCTTTCTGATTGACATCGGAGACACCCCCCTCCCAAATGATACCAATTATTTTCATCTTTAAGTTAATAATCAGAATTTACCCCTTTTTCATCATTCTTACCACAAATTGTAAAAGACATTTAACAAGACAAAAAAAAAAAAAAAGGGTTGACAATTAAAAATAAAGTTTTACTTATAAGCAATAATGGTACTATTATAGCTGACACACCATTTTTCCGTGACTTTGCGTCGTCAATGTTCGGGCAGGTCTCGGAAGCGCCTGAGAGTCGACAAAACTATTAACCAAGAAACATTTTCTTATAAACAGTTTGTTTTCGTTAAAATAATAATAAAAAAAACAGTTGTTGCAGTGTTTATGTTAAGAAAATATTGACAAAAAATGTAAAAAAAGAATAGCATTTGCTTAACATATCAAACAAAATCATTTGAAACTTTTCGGTGCACAAACACAATAACATTTTATTTAAAAAAAAAATTGATTAACAATTGTTGCTTTGATAAAAAAGAACAAAAATAAACATCTAATTACTAACAGTTGTTTAGCTATGGTTTGTTCGTTCTTTATTTGTATATATGTATTTTAGTTTGATTTTCTTTGTCAGAATTTATCGGCTGCCAGTCTTCAATTTATCGTTTGGCAGTTTTCGCCTCGTCAACTCTCGGGCGCTTCTGTAACCTGGCCAAACGTTGACGACGCAAAGTCACGGAAACATGGTGCGTCAGGTATAAGAGTACCGCAATAATGGCTGAAGCTCAATATATTTCCGACAGAGGTGAGAGGAGTCAGAAATTTTTGAAAATTTTTTTTTTCAATCGACCTCCTCCCCCAAAAAAAGAAAAAAAAAAGAAAAAAAAAAGAAAAACCCGACTCTTAAAAAAACCTGCCCCAATTCTGCCCGCTCCCTCCCTTATCTGATTTCTTATGCAAGAGAAATTATTTGTGACAAAAATCCATTCTTCTTTTACATTTTTCTGAGAGAGTGAGAGCAAGCAAGATTTCATGTCTCTTCGCTAACAAAGTGAAACTAAATTGATAGTAATGCTAATCCGGAAAGACAAAAAAAAAAAATTGATGAACTCTTGGACATTTGAAGGTGATAAAACAGCTGGAAACAGTTTGATCAACATGAACCCAACATAAAAACATATCGGCTAACAAAGGAATTCTCCATCTCAAGAGGAAGGGAGCTATTTGACATCCAATGCACAATGCTCCCAATTATTTCACACTCTATTTCATTTATAACAACTAGAAAATACATTAAAGGCAGGTTTTTTTTCTCAATTTTTTCACTTTGATTTCTTAATAGGGAAAGGCAAAAATAAAATTCCTTTGATTGCGGTAAATATGTAATGCAGCATAGAAAACCAGTTAGAAAAAGAACAAAGAACAAAAAGAACAGAAGAAAAAAAAAGGAGAAAATAAAAAAAGAAAAAGTGATAGTAGGGGTGGGACGTAATGGGTGAAAATTTCAGATTCATGCGAGTAGTATTTTTTTGTGTTCATTTATACATAAATAACACTAAACAATCAAACATTTTGAAAATTTTGCAAAATTCACCTACTTCCTGCACCAAACATTTGTGTTATTGTTTTTTTTTTCCTCTCCCTTTGCACAACTCAATCATGTTCTTCAAAGCTAAAAACAAAAACATTTTTCCAATACAAAACAGCCAAATCAAACAAGATGCATAAATATTCGAAGATATAAAGAATTTTAAGCATAAAAACTTTTACCAAAATGATTTGATTTGGCATTAAATAACACAAAAAGGGTTGACATGCCGTAAAACAAAACAACTAAACCATTAACTAGTAACGTTTTTGCTCTATCACTCGGCCTGTACGCTTGCTTGTCTCTGCAATCGTTATCATACTTCGCTGTTTAAGCAGAATGATCTCCTAATATGCAAATTATGTATCAGCATATAATCCTGATCGCAGTCATGCTCCTTACAGCTCTGGCAAATTACCACCAGACACCGTGGAGACTGCCTACCTGTACCTGGTACGGCATTCACCCTGGCCGGGTTGAACTGGCTTCCTCCAAAGGAGGAAGTTTCATGTGAGTATCAAATTCACAAGCGGTCCCTAGTCGCATGTGTATCCCAGTCATGGGTAGATGACGACGTTAGGTTTTTGCAGTTCTTGCAGGGAGGTGTTGACGTCCTCCTACATACAGCGCCTGGTATTTCCAAATGGTCACCCATCTGATACTGACCAGGCTCAACGTTGCTTAACTTCGGTGATCCAATGAGATCTGGTGTGTCAACGTGATTATGCCGTATATAAGACGCTGTGGACGCTTTGAACTGGTTAAGTGCAAACATTTATCATTACATAAACCTTTATTAAAAACTAAACATCAGCGTCTGAGTGATTGTATCTACAAACAAGACAGAACCTGTGTTCTCGACGACAACACGAGTGTATAATTTGTTTATACACACATGTGTAAATGAAAACGTAATGGTCAGTCAAACGCAACATCTTCGTCTCCATGGCTAAGAGTCTTTTTTATTCCTTTGTTGATGGCCAGCACTTAAAACCATAGAAAGCAACTGATTGTACCACACTCTGGTCGATCACTGATTTTAAAGTACCTTGTTTCGGAATTTTTGAGATGGGGATTAATTATTTTTATTATTTAGATTATTCGGACTACTGTTCTCATCTTGGATGTTATTCTCACAATGTTTCGCTAGATCTAATCTCAAACCCTCTTCAGGTACATTTTGTTGAACTCTGGAATCTGTACAGAATCCATGGGGTTAGCTTGCTCCCATTTAATCAGCCATAACCGGGTAGAAGTCTTAACTAATTCAGCCTTGTATTCTTAGTATTGCCGGTACTGAGGATTAAACTTTCAACCTTTCAGAAGATTATCACTTAGAACTAATTATTACTTATAAATTTTTTCATGGAAGTTGCTCCAGACAAAGCATGAAGTCACTTGATGTAAGGAGCTAAAAAGAACGAAACAGGAGATGCTATTTGACCGTAGTCTTGAAAAGACCAAGGCTATAGGTAGGAAGAAAACAGGCAGTAGGAAGAGAGTTCCACAAACCTGCAGTTCTTGTCACTTATATCCATTATGTAAAGACCAGAGTTCAACAAGAGGCACCTGAAGAAAGTCAGAGGGTACATCGAACGAAATGTTGTGAGAATAACATTCAAGATGAGAACAGTAGTTTGAATAATCAAGGGAGGCGCAAGAGCGCTCTATCCCTTAATAGACTTCACGAATGGTCTATGCTGGAAATCTCATTTCCTTGATCAATCATAATTCAAAAACCAATAAACCAAATTAGTTAAAACTTCACACAAAATTTTTATTTGATAGGTTCTATAAGTGTGTAGAATTTCAGCATCATTAGTCAAGGCAACCAGGAGATTCACAAAGTTCAATCATGAAATCATGTTATCTGTGTGTATGTACGTACCACCCTATATCTCAACTATTTGATGGATTCAGCTGATTTTTGGCAGAGATAGAGGTTCTAGGGTCTAGTTGATGGCATTTTAATTTCAGTTTACCATATACCTTAGTTTTCCAGAAAATTCTAAAAAACCTTAAAAATGACCATTGTATTGAGGCATAGCCTTTACAAAAGTAGTGACATTCTATGATAAATGCCAGTATACTGAAATCATATGCCCTTAATAGGGTTAAGATGAAAATTCATATGCACTAAATGTACAAAAGCAAGGAAATTCCCAAATTTTTACACTCTTATTGTCATTAAGGGTATGCGAGCACAACAGGGCTATGTATTTTACTGGTAGTAATTTTTCTTCAGCGCACCTCACACACTTCATCCACTCATGCATAGAGATTTATACTGTAGTGATGTGATAATGAAATGGTTTGGTTGATATGTAGTCATACACTTAATTAATGACAATAAAAGTGTAAACATTTAGGAATTTCTTTGCTTTTGTACATTTAGTGTATATGAATTTTCATCTTAACCTTATTAAGGGCATATGATTTCAGTATACTGGCATTTATCATGGAATACAAATCAAAGTACTTTATTTATATAAGAAGAAAAAAAGGAAAATGCGAAAAATGATTCTACTTAATTAACTTCAAGTATGAAGTTGTCCTAAGAAAAGAGTTACTTTACTAAATTCCGATGAAACCAGCCACAACAGTTATGCAAATTGTTCTCAGTTTTTCTTTAAGCTTTAGAAAGTAAACACAGTATTAGCAAATGGTGCAGGGTGTTAAGTGAGGCCGACAGGCACTTTTATTCTTATTCTTCAACTGGCAATCAAAGAGCGAAATGATACAAACAGCCTCTTCAGCACAATCAAATACAATAAACAGGAAATTACCTGATCCATTTATATTGCAAAGACGATCAAGAGCACTTAACTCTGCAGTGACTTAACACATGGTTTGTGTGAAGAGCAAAGTGTAGCATTCATTTTGCCCAATATAAGAAAATGGCGGGACCCGAAGAAATGTCATGCTGCTTTCTAGTGTTCGGGCGATTAATTGGAATCAGGAATTGGGATATCGGAAAAATTTGTGCCTATTTTCTGATGCCAAAAACGATTCTTTTAATTATTTTTTTGTTTTTTTTTTGTTTAAAACAAAATTTTCCATTGCTGGTACTTATTATAAAATGATAAATATTTAGTGATTTTAAACACCAGTCAAACTTAAATCTATAGATCGCCCCCCCCCCATCAAGTGTATTTTTGCATTTGCAAAAAATATACGCACATATTACATGGTTTTTAAGGTAATCTGAAAATTAAAAATAAAACAACAACAATTCTATAGCTAAATAGTTAGAAATTTAAAAAGAATCGAAATCAGTAATTGTATCGGAATCGGGAATTTAGAACTGCCCCATCACTACATCAACCTGTATAATTGTTAATACTATTCCATTTGAAATAATAAATGTTTTTCAGGGTCAATACTATTCAGTATAAATATTCTTTAAATAAATAAAACGAATATTTTTTATTTTTATGGAAACCACTCAAGACAAAACATGAAGCCACTTGATGTAAGGAGCTAAAATTAAAAAAAAAAAAATACTACTTCAAGGTCAAAAACTAGCCAACGATAAATGTTAGATTGATAGATTCTTCTTAGTATGCCTCTTCTATATTTATTTTTTATTTAAAATCATAGAAATTTAATTCTTTTTAAACAATAAATATTCTATCTTATTACTGTAACGAATGTCACTATTTGAAATGTATTTATTTAAAAAATGTTTTAGTCGATAGAATGACATAACTTGATTTTGGAACAATTCATTTTAAAATGTGTAAAGTAGGAATTTTTTTTTTTTAACTTAGTGACATCAGATTAATCACAAACCACCACTTTGCTGATCTCATTTTTTAAATGTGTGTGAAAGGTGATAACGTATGTATGAACATGAAATGTCTTAGCGTATTATTATATAGATTTCAGATAAGAATTCTATGCACTTCAATAAGAATCTCCTTCACTCAATACTGGTGCCACAAAAGTATTAACACGGATTTATCTCGGTTGTGTCAGGAGGTGTTAACTTTAGGTGTGAAAGACTCGTTTTTTGATAAAGGCAGAACATGAGGTGCAATTAAGCGATACTATGAAAGAATATTGTTGAAAAATACCTCTCTGAAAGTGGAACTGGTTCATTTCAGACATTGCAATCCACGCTACATTACTGAAATCTTGATACTACGAAAAGGTAGCTGGAATCTCGGTATTGTCAAACAGAAAGGCAAACCAGAAGAATCCACGATTCAAAGTCTGCAGCAAACTGTGTCCAATCAGATTCAGTTCCTGATATTATATTTTGGGTCGCTTACTTTTGTGGTTTGCCAAGTTTTATACTAATTTTTATTTATTAATTTATTTATTTATTCATATTTTCAAATATTTATTTATGGTGTTTAATTTTATGCTTGAAGTTCTTTATATTTTAAAATATTTATTTATGGTGTTTGGTTTGGTTGTTTTGTCGACGAAAATTGTTGTTTTTGGCTTTGCAGAACATGATTGAGTTTTGCAAAGAGAAAGGAAAATAAAAATAACATCAATGTTTGGTGCATTTTAGGTCAGGAAACCAGTATATTCAGAAAGCCTGATCTGGTAGCACCAGAACCTCTCTAAAAGTGGACGAAGAGGAGGGGGGGGGGGAAGATTCATTTCAGACATTGCAATCCATGCTACATTACTGAAATCTTGATATTACGAAAAGGTAGATGGAATCTCAATATTGTCAAACAGAAAAGTAAAAAGGAACAGATTTGTTTGAAGTGATTTAAAAAACCTGTCAAGAAATGCGTTTACAAGACAAGATTTTACAATGAGCTATTGTCTTCTTCGTTTAATATCTTTTCTAAATCATATGTGGTTTGGTTACTTTGTTTCATGGCATATAAACCCTTTTCGAGTTATTTAATGCCGAATCCATTCATTTTGGTAAAAGTTTTTATACTTCAAGTAATTTATATCTTTAAATATTTATTCATGGTGTTTGATTCCCATTGGGGATAAAAAAAAGGGGAGAGAAAGAAAGAAAAAGAAAGAGAAAAATAAAAATTGTTGTTTTTGGCTTTGCAGAACAAGATTGAGTTTAGCAAAGGAAAAGGAAAAAAAAACAATAACTTCAATATTTGGTGCATTTTTGGTCAGGAAGCTGTTATCTTCAGACAACCTTATCTGATAGCACCAGGTCAGATGTGGGTTGCATGTTGACCATTGCACTATAAACTAACTTTCTCCATGCAATTCTATCATTTACATTGCTTTCGATGTGCCATTACTTGAGGTCATTTTTGACCGAATCATTTCAAGTCTTTCTTAGGCTGCGTTTTTCTTGCTTACTCTCAATTGAGATGTGTGTACATTTGTTTATCCAACCAGAGCTTCGTTCGACATGTCCATACCAATGTAGGTTGTTGCAATCTGGGCACCTTCAGTCTCAATAGTTAGGAGTCAAAACTGTTGCCAAGACGCACATCACAAATCCATCAAACCATAGCTCTTTCATTTCTCTGCATCGTCAGAGTTAGTGAGAGCCCATCATTCCCTTGCATGTTACATGACAATATGAACATAGCTGTTATAAACTCGAGCCTGAGTAAAAAGTGAAAGTGAATGACGTTCATTTTCACTGATCTACACATCTAGCACTAATCGTTGGATATTTTTGACCTTGAAGTAGTATTTTTTTAGCTCCTTACATCAAGTGGCTTCATGCCTTGTCTAGAGCAGAGCAATTTCCATAAAAAAAATAAAGGTTCTGTTAAAAATTCTGTACAGATTCCCGAGTTCGACAAGACACACCTGAAGAAGGTCGGAGGTTACATCGGGCAAAACGTTGTGAAAATAACATCCAAGATGAGAACAATAGTCTGAATAATCAAAATAATACAAATTATCAATACTCATCTAAAAAAAACAAAAAACAATTCTTTCTTTTAATCTTTCCATAATGCATCAAAAAGGAAATGTGTGTTAATTACAAATCAATGATTAACATTAAACTAATCCATCAATTGTTTATGGAAAAGAAATGTTTTTACTGATGAAAAAAAGAAAAGAAGACCGCCCCCACCCCCCAAACTCCTACTTTTCCTGTTTTATTCTCACAACGTTTCGGTCGATGTAACCTCCGACCTTCAAGTTTTTGGTCTTTCATAGTGAAAACGGTTGAGTTACCTTAAATGGAAAATGACCATCAATTTATTTAATGTATTAGTCTTATGTGAGCCCCTTTTCTAGTGTTAGATAGCGAAGGGGGGGGGGGTGTTTGGATGAAAGGGTTTGAGTGACACCCTAAAGGTCAGAGGTGACCTAAAAGCAGAAGTCGATGAAACAACGTGACTTCCGGTCTTCGGTCTCTTTTTGGATGACAATTAAAGCAAGAGGTCGCAAACGTCACTGTTCTCTGAGCCCCAGTGAGGGTGGGGTGTGGGCCTTTCACGTACAATGTAGCTTAAAGCTTAAGTGTAATGAGACAATCTCTCTCTCTCTATCACGCATAAGAACTCAGACATTTTTCTGTTTCTGTTTTAAATAAATCCTGTTAAAAAACTGAATATTGGCGTCCACATGGTTTTTGTCAATGGCTCAAAAGGCAACTTGAGTTTGACAGTGATGAGGAGAAGATCAACACATTTTGTCAACATCTTCGGTTCACAACAGAAACACGGGTGTATAACGGTTTATACTCCCACTGGTAAGTAAAAATATAGACAAAGGTTTGATTGATCGATTATTGGCATGTAAAGCATCATTGAGTCATTTTATGCCGAAACCTATGTACCCATGTTTTTGTATACAATTGGTTTGTAGATAAATTTGTTTTGTAGGCATCATATATTTCGTAAACACACAGGCTGTAAACAATAGTTTCTATTTAACACATGGAGCCCACACAGGTACTATCACTCCGTGTCAGAGTGGACCTGAGAGTAGTGGTAACTAAAGGGTGACTTCATTCCCTAAAGCTCCCAAATTGGGGTCTCACCACTGGATGCAGTTTTGTGTCATACCCTGTATGGTTGGAAAGGAGGGGGGCTTGAGTAGTTGATCAGGTTGGAAAATAGGGTAGGCAGAAAGGGTTGGGAAAGAGGGATTTCATGGTGAGTTAGCGGCAAACACTTCAAGCCAGTTCAGGGTCATGCCTGGTACACATTCTATTTGACTAATAAATGGGACCCAGACAGGTACTACCACTCCGGGTTAGAATGAACCTGGATGTAATGATAACTAAAGGGTGGCTCCCCACAGCTCCCAAATTCGGGTCTCATCATCAGATCGATTTTAAGGTCATACCCAGTACCTGAACAAAAGTTTTCCCATGCCTTCTCCAGATATTGTCATCCAGCAAATTTAATCTGAGTTTTTGTCCAAGCGAACATTGTTTAAATGCAATCGTTGAATACAAAATATTCTTCCTGGAATTTTATTTACAACCTCCGGTAAATATGAAAAAAAAAAAAAAAAAAAAAATTGTCCTTCGCCAGTGTTCGCACTAATATTCATATAAAATAATGGCTCAATCGGTGAGGTTATAAAAAATTAAGAAAATAACGAATAGTTTTTCTCACTTCAAATTCTAGAATATTTTGTTTAATGAACGAATGTCGTATTGACTCTGAAAACCGCTGTTTTCTTCAAATACAAATCTTCTATTCGTTTATTCTGTCACTCAGGAGCATAACAGAAAGTATTTGAAATAGCCAATCAAAACGCCCTTCAAAAAAAAAAAAAAAAAATGTTTTAAACTAAAAATTGTTTAAAAAAGGGAAAGAAAAAAATACATGAATCTGTATAGAAAGCCGAAAAAAGGAAAGAAAACGTCTTATCTCATTACAGAAATAGGTTTGCTTTCTCAATTCCTTTCAATGCTTGAAATGGATTTGTCCGGCAATTTTTTTTTTCTTTACACGCAAACTTTCCTGTGACAGGATGCATATATATCTAAATGAAAAAATGCGAAAGTCCATTTCTTGCAAACGCCATATTTCAAGTTAATTCAACTTTACACAATAGACGCACCATGTTTTTTTTTTATATACTGCTTATGTATATGCGATATCAGTCGCAAGGTTAACTAATTTGCATATTAGCTTTGAAAAAGGACATTTTATTAATTAACTTTTATTATTTTACTTTTTTAATTCAATGATTGTTTTGATTTTAATATAACAAAGTTCTGTTTCGCAATATTGTTTTATTTCCTGGACAAATATTTAGCATTTCTGTTCAAATGTGTCTTTCTTTAGAGGAACATACTTGATTTTCAACAAGTTGCAATCAATTTTTAAATTGCAAGTGAAAAAAGGCAAATCGATTTCTTTCTTTTCCTTTCTTTACGGTCACATTTAAAAGATAAATAAATTTGTACCGAAATTACCAAAATGTTTATGTTTATCTATATGAATAAATGAGGAAGATTTTGTTGCATGTTTACAACAAAGTTATGAAGGAAATGTTTATTATTTCAAGTAGTCAACTTTGCAAAGTGATAGCGAGTTTGCAACGCCAGCCAGTATCCAAATACACATTGGTTTTTATTATAGAGTCGAGAATTGGGAGAATTTATAATTGGCAATTCATTGAGAATTGTTAGCAATTAAACATATCACATTTATGAGATATTTCTGCAGAGCAGAAACAACAACACTAACAAAAATAATGGTTACCAATGCTACACAATTATACTACAAAGATCCATGTGTGAGATATTAGGCGAGTAAACCCACTAATATTTAAAATGGCTAGTTGAGAATAACAGGAAATGAGAGGTCAGTCTGGGTCAACTTGATAAACCAGAAATGAGGATTGCTAGACTGTGGGAATTAATAGAAACGGATATGACGTCATATGGCTCTAAGAGAGAGAGAGAGAGAGAAACAGTCTACTTGAGAGCATGCAGCGCGTGTTTGCGAAAAATGATATGAGCTGACAAAATGTGATTATACAGTGATTATTGATCTCTCTCCCCCTACTGCTCAATTATTTGGAACAAAGATCAAGTCGAATAAATCTCCTTCGTCTTTCATCAGTTTTGCCTCAACAGTCCCTTTAAAAGGAAAAATAAGGAGATTTGATTTCAGGATGACAAGCCCACAGTCTTGAAGGATCACACAGGAGTGCGTACAAAGAGAACAGGCATCTACCAAGGTATGAATACAATTTGTGAACATTAATATTTCTGTAACGATTACAGCAACTAGGTGTTCTGCATGTTTGACCCATAGTTGAAACGCAACACATGGACATTGGACAAAGATTACAGCAATTCTAGGAGTTCCAGTGGAACCAGCAAAAAAAGTTCACCAAAACACCAAAGAGTTCATACAATGCCAGTGCAGGGATCGTCGACAAACTTTTCTCCCTGATGGCAAAGACGCTTGTTAGCAAGAAAAAACATAAACGGATCGTGTCAAATAATTCACCATTAAGTGTTAATTGTAGCCAAGGAAGTTCCACCATCTGTTTCCGAATCCGTAGAAACTCCTCAAAAAAAATAAAAATAAAAAAGAAACATAAATAATCATAGTCAAAGAGTTGTCAGCAGGTTGATCGTCTACACATCTACATAATAAAAATTAGCGTACGTGTGTCCGGTTCGCTTCAATAATGACGTAAGCAAATTTAATTTTTATGAACGAACAAGTAGAGGCTTAATCTTACTAATATCTGATAATAATTAAAAAGAAAGCAAAGAATAATAACACATACACATTTCATTTTATGGGAAAATAATAATAATGATAACTAATAATAAAACAAAGAACAGAAATAATATTCCCTTGTTACTATTAGTAGTAGTAGTAGTAGTGGTTGTATTGTTACAGACGAGACATTGTTAGTTTTTCTCTACTCTATGTTTTTTTCCATTGAAGGTGCTCGACTGAGATCCAATCCCTGGTTCCTTCGTGCAAGACATTCACAGCAAGAACTTTCTTTCTAGCATACTTGAAAAGAACCCTCCTTCTTCTGTGTGCCTAGTATTAGCTAGAATTTCTATGGACACGATTTCTTTCCATCTGTTGAGCATATTACCACGGGACTGCTTCCCACAGACTACAACATTGTCGTCTCCAAATTCAATGTTAACAAATAGTTGTCATTTTTAATCCTCATAAGTAATCAAACTTTTTTCATTCGTCATTTTCAATCCTTTCATAATATTTGTCATCTTTAAACTGACTATCCATCCATCTCATTAACTCTTATCCTCGAGTGGCTTTCGGCCTCGATAAGTGGTGACTCATTAGTAAAAAAATTAAAAACAGCTCAAGAGTGACCAGAATTGACAAAACGAGATTATCAGGTGTGGTATTAACCCTGGGCGGGCCGAGCTAGCTTCCCCCAAAAGAAGAAAGTTTCTAGGAAATATCGAATTCCATGTGGTCTCCAGGGGAGATGACATAGTGCACATAGTATTCCTAAACAGTTACCGATCTGGTACTGACCAGGCGCAACATTGCTTAACTTTGGTGATCTAATGAGAACAGAGAGATTAATCTGAATCAATTAATATATCCTTATTAAGCAAAAACACATTTACAGTTTTGGGTTAAGCAACAAAAGAGAAGATTGTTTTCTCGAAGTTTGTACATCTGATGATCTGAGAAGCAGGTGTGTGTTTTTGTTGTTGTTGTTGCGAAGCCTGACTGAACGAATCTAAAGCAAAAATCAATACAAAAGACTCCATCTATGAAAGCAGTTTCGAACAATTGATCTGCAATACATTACACCATTTGTACAGTTTACTTGTCCCCCTTCTCATCAAAGAGAGAGAGAGAGAGAGAGAGAGAGAGGAGCAGAGGGAGAATGGTAAGACTTGTCAATAATGTTCTTGTCAGATGTTTATGGAAACACGTAAGAATCTGTTTCTTTTTTTTTTTTTTGAGAGCCGATGATTAAGATGGGTCTGCTGCAGATGTCATGGCATTTTAAGCATTGGTAATTGTTGCATTAACAGAAGAAATATGTTGCAAGGAATCAGTAAGAGGTGGAAAAACATTCGACACTTGTCTGAGAGTGGGTGGGGAAAGAGTGGAGTGAAAGAGGAGGAGAAAGAGTAGAGGAGACAAAAAGAGATAGAGAAAGTGCAGCAGACAACGAGAGAAAGTGGGGTATACAAAGAGAGAAAGAAAGAGAGAGAGAGAGAGAGAGAAAGAGAAAGAGAGACCACCCACTTACATCATGAAGTCTTCTTCATAGGATACTATTCCTTCCTAGCACCATTATTATTTTATTCTTTTTCACTCTTTCTATTGTCCGTTACCTACTCTATGTTTACAACCTAAACATAAAATGCTTGCTTTAGCTACAGTCATTTTTGAGGGGCGTTTTGATTGGCTATTTTATACTTTCTTTTATGCTCCTGATTGACAGAATAAACGAATAGCAGATTTGTATTCAAAGAACACAGAGTGGTTTTCAAGGTCAATACGACATTCATTCATTAAAACAAAATATTCTAGTATTTAGAGCAAGAAAAAATATTCTAAAAATATTCTAGAATTTCATGTATCGCAAATAAATTTAACTTAAAATGATCATCCTTTTAGGGCAACTAAGGGGTAATGTGGACATATAACAGAACATTATTTTTAAAAAGAGATAAATATTATATCTATATTTCAGGGGGATCTTCATAACTTTTTTTCTAAAAACAATTATAAACCGTCTGAAACTTGACGGTAAAATTATTAATAAAAAAAAATGTATTTTTAATTTAGAATGGAATTAAGTATCGCAAATACATTTAACTTAAAAATGATCACTCTTTCAGGACCACCAGGTGATAGCGGACTATTGAGGGTTTTTTAACATGTATTTAAAGATGTGGATATTTTTTTGAAAACGTATAACAGTAAGTCGTTTTTGTCTGCATTTCTGATGAATCATCTTGCCGATAAAATTCAGGCTTAGTGATTACTAATGTTTTTCTAGTGTAGCGATAAGGAAACAGCTGTAATTAAAAAAATTAAAACAAGCTTGCTTCATAAGAACTTTTGTTGTCATCGGAATCAATTTCAATTTATAATTGCTCTGGAATTACATAGAATCGTATAATATTCATTGAGCTTAAACACTTTGACTACACAACCAAATATATATATATATATATATATATATATATATATATATTTAGATTTTTCACTTAGTTTATCCAGTGAGGACCGGGATTAGTTTCTTTTGGCGGACAATGAACCGTCTGCTAATTTCTGATTTTTTCCGACCTCACAAATATGTAAGTAGACCCAAATAAATTGTTTTGAACTAATTATCCAACTGTATTTCCTTTAAAATAACTTAAGGTAAATTTGAAATTAGTCAAAAACAATTTATTTTGGTTTACTTACTCATTTGTGAATTCGGAAATTAGGAGACGGTTCATTGTGTGCCATTTTGGCTCCAAAACGACTAAATCGCCACTGCCGTTTTTAAATATGACATAACCATGGTTTCACGCACTTTTACGATCGTCAGATGGCGTAATGCACGAATTTGAGGTCAAATTCAAACTTATAATTCTATGAATAGAAGAGTAGACAGTAGGGCGATTGTGCAGTATAGTTAACAATAAAAAAGTGATGAAAACAAAAACAAAAAGAAATAACTTTTACCAAACGTAAGAAAATTGGTCATTTTTAACAAAACAAAAAAGGGGTGACCCCCCCCCCCCCCCAACAAATATGCAATAAATGTTACGAAAAGACATAAGTTACTCTTCTACCTACCTGAATAAGTTTATTTGTGTTTTAACTTATTTAAAAAAATGTTTTTTTTTCAAAACAAATCTGGTGTCCATTCTGTTTAGTTAGAATGAAAAACCAAATGACTAGCCATGCACTATGAGCCTTGATAATCGCTCAAAAATCGAAAAGTAAACAAAATACTGGTAGAAACACATCCAATAAATATCACCAATCGTGGGAAAATGTAATGTTCTACCAGACTATCAGAACATATACTGCACTCTGATCTTAGCCAAAAGGCCAAGGTTAATAAAAGGGCCAATGGATCAATGTTACACAATTTGTAACAAACCACGAACCTGAGGCCTGCAGTCTTAATCGTTACTGACTGAGATAACTGACTGAACTTATGAAAGTCTTTCAAATTAACTCACTTAAACAATTTACTGAACCTGCTTGGTTGACTGTGGAACTTTTCAGTCACAGGAGAAAGAGACGCGGCAGCCTAGCTAAAATATACGACTGTAGGGAAGATATTTTTGCTAGTTTTTTAATTAAATGAAGATTTGCTAACAAAATTTAAAGCCAGTTTAAATAACTTTCTATTCGACAGTTTAAAGGTTTCAAAATTCCTTCCAAATTTGTAAGGGTCACAAAGTAATTCATTCTTTTTTCCAACTATTAACAAAAGATATTTGAATATTTTGTTAATAGTTGTGAATAAAGCCTGTACATGGTTACGAATAAACTGAAATGCACTATGGTGGATTTAATTTTGTAAATAATAATAAGAAAAAAATAGGATAAAAAATCGTTTTAGTTTACGCTTTGGTTTCAATACATAATAGAGTGATAGTAAATAGAAAATAATAACTTGTAAGTCACGTAGAGGCGAGAAACACACAAGTTTGAAATAAACACATCTTATAAATCGTTTCCACACGTTAAAACTAGGTGTGTTCGGTAGAGAATGTCATTCTAATGCATTTTATAAAAAACTTTTTTTTATCGAGTGTTAATTATTCTGCATTTTTACAGAGATTTGTTTTACATCCGGGGAAACGCCGAGTGCATCCACTAAGCGATTATGGGATTTTCTTGGCATTTTTAAGCAAACCTAATTTTTAAAATGAGGGATGAGATTAATCGACAGTTTAAAGGCTTCAAAATAAATTTTGAATTTCGTCTGACATTTTGAAAATCTATTAATAGACTTAGCAATGGACGACACTCACTCAGTGGTCGGGCGAAATTCGAAAGTGATTTTAAAGCCTTTAAAGTGTCAGTACGTATATAGATCAGGCCCATGGCTGCCGATAGTTGTTGTGTGGTCACCTTCCGGCTGTTGTACGTATTTACTTGCCTTCTCACAAGGGCAGAGTTTGACACAAGGTCGGTTTTTAATGTGAGGAAATCCAGCTCCCAAAAAGGGGGCACTCTGGATTGGGACAAAAATTAAAATTCCCTCAGTAAAGAAGGATGTCTCATTCACTGACCGAATACAGAAAAAATAAAGTGTGGTATCAGAACCGATACAAAAGCCAGAACATGGAACAAAGTGTAGTAACTGATTGTTTACCAGAGTTTATGAGTCAATATGGGCTGCCATTGGGGTTGATCTAGATAAGCACCAAAGTTTTGATTAAAGTTTATAAGCAAATAATCAAGTCATTTTGCTGCTTCTAAACCAAAGAAGACCTGTATTTTTGACGGCACCTGATTATATCATTGAACTCATGTTTTTAATGTAAAAAACAAAAAAAAACAAACAGAAAAAAGGAACAAAAAAAACAAAAAGCCGAAAACTTTCGGTGCTTCTTTACATAACACTCCTCGGTAAATAACTACTTAGAAATCAAATTTTGTGAAATACTTACCTGTAATGGTAGAAAAAAAAAAAAAAAATACTGCTAACCATTCTCACGGAAAACAGTATTTTTAAAAAATTATTTAAGAAATTAAATTTTTTTAATTCGTTTGAGTATTTGAGTTTAGAGACGCCATTTTGTTAAATATAAGGGGTCAGTAATTACAATTAGTACTCTTTTATCTCGCTAGGTGTCGTGCTTTTTGATATTTATATATAAACTAAGTAACAAAATGGCGCCTCTCAACCCAAAGACTCATCCAAAGGAAAAAATGCAATTTATTTAATAATAAAAAAACTACTGAATTATTTTCTGTAAAATTTAGTAAGCAGGGTTTTTTTTATAACATAACATGCAAGTATTTTTATTTATTTATTTATTTTAAGGAAATATGATTATCGCAAAGACAGGAGATGCTTATTGGCCTTAGTCTTGGAAAAAAACAAGGTTATAGATAGAAGGAAAACAGTTAGCAGGAAGAGAGTTCCACAAGCCTGCGGTTCTTGGAAAGAAGCTACTGGAATAGGAAGCTGTATTACAATGAGGTATCAAAACAGTGAATTGATAGAAACCACTAGACCAACGAGCCAAACGAGCTGGAACAAAAGAAGCAGGGAATAGATCACATAATTTCTAAGAACACATGCCATAATAGTATTTATAGAAAAGAATGAGACTAGCAACATCACATCTGTGAGAGAGTGTGTGTAGAGAAGAAAAGGGGTAGGCCCAATCAAATTACAGATGCGTTTCTGGACCTTCAAATGGGACAGATTCACCAGCCCAAATATGACAACAACACTCCATACATGGTCTGATTGTTGATTTGTAGAGATAGAGAATAACCTCAGGTGTGAGAAAGTGTTTGGAGCGATAGAGAGAATCGACTTTACGAAAAGAAGAAAGAGCAATGGATCTAATGTATGAACTCCAAGAAAGATTTAATGAGAGAGAAAGACCAAGAAGTTTCAGAGTCGATTTCTCCTCAAGAGCGGAGTCATCCATAAGAATCTCAGGAAGAAAAGGGAAACGCCTACGATTGAAAGACACGAGCTGAGTCTTAACTGGATTAAATGAAACAAGCTATTTCGTATCCAAATCCACAACTGAACCCAGGTCAAATTCTTGATCAGCTGCATATTTCGACTGATCCGAAGGAAATGGGCGAGAAGTAACACCAGAATAGAGAGTGGTATCATCAGCATAGATGTTAATTTTCTAAACAATATTTCCAAAAATATGCTTTTTACATTGTGCATTCTCAGGGTCTCGGGCTAACACTTGCAATAGACAATCAATTGTAGAATAGGGTCTCTTTTGATAACATTGATCCTTGCATTTCTTGCTTTAAAGAAAATACAAATTTAAGTTATCTCGAACTTTTCAGCTTTATGATGGCTGCCATAGAAACAACACTATCTTAACTAAATTAGTTTTATAACAATTTGGTTTAATTAATAATTCAATAGAACAAACAATACCGTAATAATATAACCTAATTATTACGGTATTGTTTGGTCATTAAATTATTAATTGTACCAAATTTTCATCAAACTAGAACTAATTTGGTTAAGATAATATTGTTTCAATGGCAGCCATCTTAAAGCTGAAAAAGTCAAGATGGCCCTGATTTATATTTTAAAGTCTTGAAAATGCAACTATAATTCAAAGTTTTAATCAGGCAAAAGGGTAGTATAGTTAACAGCCGAGAAATCGAAAATAAGCAAAATATACAACAATAAGTTTTATCAAATGATAGAAAATTTTATTTTCTATCGACCTGCATAGTTTTAAACTTTTGAAACTGCTTGTAAGTTTTATTATTTTAAAATTTATTTCATTACTTTCACTTTTGTCAATCCAAAATAGTGGTCGATTTTCTTTTAAGTAGTTGCTAATTTCAAGCTTAACAGATAAAAAAAAGCTTACTCTAATCCTACTGGAAACCACCCATGGACTTAGGGTTAGTATTACCGTTAGCCTGTTTTTCTAACGATCTTTTAAGCCGGAAATTAGCGACCACTGACAATAGACGGACATTTTTGGATTGACAAAATCGGCTAAGTGAAAGTAACGAAACAGATTTTGAAATAACAAAACTTTCAAAAGTTTAAAACTATACAGGTCGATAGAAAATTAAATTTTCTAGCATTTGGTATTTTCGAGTACTAGTTTTACTACATTTTTTTTGCATTCAATCGCTGGTGGCCATTTTATTTCTTACATAAAATTAAAAATATTTTACAGAAAAAAAAAAAAAAGGAAATTTATTTTTATTGATACAAAAAGCTTTGAGAGAAAAAAATGAAAGTAAAAAACGCAAGACGAGTCTATAAAAACATGGCCGCCAGCGATTAAGCCATTTAATTAAAGTTGGCGTAAAAGTGAAGTTATAGTTGAATTGTAAAGAAAAAAATATAGAAATAACATAATTTATAGCAAGCGAAGTAGAATAAAAAAGCTCTACCGATCCGTATACTTTTAACGTGTGGAAACTATAATTTAAATTTTTTTATTTCAGAATTTTATTTTCATGATCGTGTGGCTTATCGTAACATGAAAAACAATATGGCGATCGAATTATTCGCTTTACCTCACTAAATATAGGGGATTAAGTGAAGTTTTACAAGGGTTTTGGTTGGAGGGTGCCATTCGGACTTAGGGTTAGTGGTAGAGTAAGTCTTTTTTTACTATCTGTTTAGCATTATTTTAACTGAAGTAAGGTTTCATATTGTCAGCTATTTTGGTTTTAGTGTGATAAGATATGCGAACATTGAAAAGAAATTCTGAAATAATAATAATAAAAGAAAACAACCTAGTTTTAGTACATTAAAAGTATACAGGTCGGTAGATAATTAAATTCTACAGCGTTAGGTATAGTTATTTGTTGTTTTCTTTTTACAATTTTTCGACTATTAACTATACTGCAATTTTACCAAAGTCCAATTTGTCAGACTTGAAAAAGTGAACTAGAATCTTTCTATGTTCTGGAATTTTTATTTATTTTTTGATAATTTGTATTATTCGGACTACTATTCTCATCTTGGATGGGATTCGCACAACATTTTGGCCGATATAACCTTCAGGTGCGTCGGGAATCGCAAGGACTCGTGGCGCAACGGATAAAAGTGCTAAGTATAATCAGTTCTAAGTGACAGTCTTCTGATGGTTCAATGGTACAGGCTGACGGAACGAGAGCAAGGTACCCCTGTGCAATAAAGGGTTCCATTAGAAATTCCGTACAGATTCTTAATTTCGACAAAACGCACCTGAAGAAGATTGAAGGTTGCATTGGGGAAACGTTGTGAGAATAACACCCAAGATGATAAGTCATCCGAATAATCCAAATAATACATAAATTTAGGCAAAAGTGTAGCACAAAAAGGGGGGGGGGGCGAACATATATACAACAAATAACTTTTACCAAAGGCAAAAAAATTTATTTTCTATCGACCTGCATAGTTTATTTTTTATTTCAGAGTTTGTTTTGTAGCTTTGAAGGCTTGTAAAAAAAAATGGATGCACACGTTAGCTTCAATATACTGCAAGTTATTTTGAAATAAACAACACTTTTTAACAGTTTCAGTAAGTAAAAAAATATGCATATCGAACGAAAATTATGCGTTTGGTGACAGTTATTAGTTGTATTTTTGTTTAATTTTAGATTTTTTAGTTCTACAATCAAGTAAATTATGGCGGCCATGTTAGATCAGCCCTTTTTTTACAAGCTTAAAGGCTTGTAAAAAAAGGGCTGATCTAACATGCTACGAAACTAATACTGGAATTAAAAAAAAAACAAAGTTTCATAACTAAAAATCTATGTAGGTCAATAGAAAATTTAATTTTCTTGCGTTTGGTAAAAGTTATTTGTTGTATATTTGTTTTTCCTTCATTTTACACTGTTAACTATACTACACTTTCGGTGAATGTTATTCCAGGACAAAAAAATACGATTATTGAAGGTAAACAATCAACTTTATCCAAAATTTGAACGAAAACAAAAGAAAAACAGAACAATTTATCGGTACTCTGTAAAAATTGTATAACCAAATTGCTATCCCTCCCCCCAATGCTAGATCACGTGATATTCTTTGAGATGGGGGTTTCGAAGAAAAAGCATAAACAACATAAGGCAGACAGTGAGAGATTTCAAAAAAAAAAAAAAGAGTGTTAAAAGGCATCATGCCCTTCCTTAACCATAACACTAACCCTAAGTCCGGTTGCAATACAATTAAAAAAATACAAAAAAAAACTGTCTGCCTTATGATTTTTCTTTTTTGTGGGTGCGGCAGACAGTTAATTTCTTGAGACGGTATGCTTTTTCATCAAACACTACAAATATATATATATATATATATATATATATATATAGATATATGTGTGTGTGTCTGTGTGTAAAATTGGTTATGGAAAAACAAGGTAACATACTAGTGAAAATAAGAACACAAACGCATCATTAGAGCAGGACCAAGATATTTCGGTCGAAGGAATCGACCATATTCGTTTGGTGATGTGGCTTTATTGAAAACAAAAAAATTGTATAAAAATGTTGAATTTTGTTTTATTGAAAAGCCACATCACCAAACGAATATGGTCGAATCCTTCGACCGAAATATCTTGGTCCTGCTCTAATGATGCGTTTGTGTTCTTATTTTCACTAGCATGTTACCTCGTTTGTCTACATTTCCATAACCAATTTTACATTTTGTTTGAAATTTTAAATTTCATATTTACTCCCTTGTATATATATATATATATATATATATATATATATATATATATGACGTGACCTAACATTTTGGGGGTCCGCAATTTTACCAGAGTATCGATTTATTGTAGAGAAAAAAAAAGATTAAAAGAAGAAAAAAAAATGAATTCTTTTTCTTTACCTTTCGAGTTCGTTAAAATTTGTGAAATAATGTCGTCCTCTTCTTTAACACAAGAGAAACATGAATCAAATTAGAAAAAGAACAAAATTCCTCGTTTTTCTAGAATAAAAAAATAAAAAATAAATAAAATCAAGGGAGGCGCGAGAGCGCTCTATCCCTTAATAGACTACACAAATGGCCTATGCTGGAAATCTCATTTCCTTGATCAATCATAACTCAAAAACCAATGAACCAAATTAGTTAAAACTTTGCACAAATTTTTTATTTGATAGGTTCTATAAGTGTGTAGAATTTCAGCATCATTAGTCAAGGCAACCCAGAGATCCATAAAGTTAAATCATGAAATCATGTTATCTGTGTGTACGTACATACATATGTACCACCCTGTATCTCATCAACTATTTGATGGATTCAGCTGATTTTTGGCAGAAAGAGAGGTTCTATGGTCTAGTTGATGGCATTTTAATTTCAGTTTACCATATACCTTAGTTTTCCAGAAAATTCCAAAAAACCTTAAAAATGACTATTGAGACATAGCCTTTATAAAAGTAGTGACATTCCATGATAAATGCCAGTACACTGAAATCATATGCCCTTAATAGGGTTAAGATGAAAATTCATATACACTAAATGTACAAAAGCAAGGAAATTCTCAAATTTTTACACTTTTATTGTCATTAAGGGTATGCGAGTACAACAGGGCTATGTATTTTACTGGTAGGAATTTTTCTTCAGCGCACCTCACACACTTCATCCACTCATGCATAGAGATTTATACTGTAGTGATGTGATAATGAAATGGTTTGGTTGATATGTAGTCATACCATTAATTAATGACAATAAAAGTGTAAAGATTTGGGAATTTCTTTGCTTTTGTACATTTAGTGTATATGAATTTTCATCTTAACCCTATTAAGGGCATATGATTTCAGTATATTGGCATTTATCATGGAATATATATAGAGATTAAAATTTAATAAAGTAAAAAGAAAATTCAAGTTTGAATCGAATGATCGGCATGTAGAAACAGATTTTATTGGGAATTAAACATCATTGTTAAAACAGCAAATCAACTGACTCTGGCAACATTCCAATCACAGGGCTTAAAAAGCTGCAACAGGAACTAGCTCACATTCTTACAAAGCTGTTCAATCGTTGCTTCAAGGAGAAATGCTTCCCTTGATCTTAGAATACTTTGTTTGTCTGCCCAGTATTTAAAGATACTGGAGATCGGTCTTCTAAATCAAGAAGTCAATCACCCCAGCAAAAACAGCTAACATTGTGACGAGCAATATGGATTTTGTCCTGCAAGATCAACAGCTGATGTGCTGACTGTAATATCAAGCAGGATCACTGAATCTATTAACAGGGCCTTCGTTTCTAGAGTAATAGCTCTTGACATATCAACGGCCTTTGATGGGGTTTTGCATAAAGGTCTACTTAATAAGATTTCTGGCTATGGAATATCTGGAAATGTCCTCAACCATCAAATCCTTGATATGTTCATAAAAGTAGTCGTTGACTGGCAGAAGTCCAAAGCTGATAGTATCAATGTTGGCATGCCCCAAACCTCTTCCTGATCAGCAATGACTTCCCAAATCATATTCTAACATCATTAGTTGACACAACCATCTATGGCAACACTTTGACGAGCATTAATTATCAAAATCTTTCTGATTCTCTCTCTTCTCTGCTGCAATGAGGAAAAAGGTGGCTGGTTACTTTTAATATGTCTAAAACCAAACTTCTCTTCTTTCATCACCAACGCTCTGATCCTCACTTTTCCCAAATTGAAATGAATGGCTATCACCTTCAGGAAGCCACTGCTTTGCTAAGCTTCTGCGACTAACTCACTTCAGACCTGAAATGGAAGACATACATCAAATCCGTTGCCAATGGTTGAATCATTCTACCACTCTAGAAAGTATCTAACTCCTGACGCAATCCTCTCCCTGTAAAAAAGCCAAATAGTCCTAAGATGGAATACTATTGCCACATCTGGGGAGGTGCCACTCAGAGCAACCTTTCCTGCCTTGACAGAATACCCAACCGACTTTGAAATCTAGTGGGTGATGTCCTTTACTCCTCCCTACAGCCTCTTTCTCACAGATGAGAGAGGTTGCAGTTAATTCGTTGTTTCACAGCCAAAATGGCGGACAATGAATCGTCTGCATTTTTTCGACAACACAAATGAATACATAAACCAAAATAAATTGTTTTGGACTAATTTCAAATTTACCATGAATTATTTTAAAGGAAGTATAGTTGGGAAAGTAGTCCCAAACAATTTATTAGGGTTTACTTACTCATTTGTGAGGGCGGACAAATTCAGAAAATTGCAGCCGATTCATTGTCTGCCATTTTGGTTGTGAAATGACGAATTAACCGAGGTCGCTAGTTATTCTCTACTCTATCGTTATTTTCATGGCAAGTTATCGACTGAGCCTCAATTTATGGCCCTTCCTCCCGTAAAATATTCACAACAAAAACTCGTCTCGCTGTCAATAATTTCCCTTTCTCTCTCTGTATACCTAAAAATAAACGGAAATTTCATGAGCAAAGTTTCTTTCCTAGACCTGCCCGTCTGTGGTACAGTTTCATGGGGCTGCTTCCCGGCTGACTACAACATTGCTGTTTTCAAGTCCAATGTAAACAAATTCTTGTTGAGCCGTCCTCCTAAATAATCAATTTCTGTCTGCTGCAATGATGGGCTCCCTCTACCGGGCTAGAAAACTTCTTATACCTGCCAGTATCCTATATCTCTATGAAGCCAACCCCTTCGATGTTTCACCGTCCACCTGACAAACTCAATAACCCTTATTCTTGAGTGGCCTGCGGCCCTTGATAGCCAGTGAATTGTTAGTAACAAAAACTGAAGGCAAACGTTTTATGATACAATGACAGTCTCCACTTGGCCACTGAACCAACGCAAATATTGTCTTTTTAACCTACTTAAATGAGATCGACGTACCCCTCTCTCATATATATATATATATATATATATACACACACACGAGCAAGAACTACCCGCCCTCCAGGAAGCAATTACTAAGGCTGCAGTCTTTACAGATATATTCCAATGTGGAGAAAATTTACTGTGCATGAGCATAGTCAAATTTTATTTTGGAGAAAAAAAACAAAAAGGTGAATTGATATGGTCATTAATATATTCAAAGTCGAGAAATTTTATTTTGTTTTAGCATAAAAATGAAAATGAATTCCCCATTAAAAACTGGTTATATAAGGGGGGGGGAAGGTCGATTGGTCAAATAAACAAATTTTATATTACTGAGTAGTTCGAAATGGGTACTTTGTACTTTTTGCCTTTATTATAAAAGGCAGAAAAATGTCTTAATATTAAATAAAAGGTATCTATTTTCTTTTGTAATTTAAAAAGATTAGAGGAGGTTTATTTCTTTTCTATGACAAATGTTAAAGTCATAATCATCATCATCATCATCATCATCATCATCACTCCTTGGCCTTTTGGCACGGAGCAAAATGTAGTATCTGTCCTGAATCTGCACTTAGTTTTTATATCCTCGGTCAGTGAAGGGGAAATCCCTCTAGACCGAGGTAATTGACATTCTTGTTCTAATCCAGAGTTGCCCTTTTGGTGAGCTGGATTTTCCCCTACATTAAATATAGACATTGTGCCTAACTCTGCTCTCGTAGGAGGAAGTAAATAGGAACAGCAACAACAACAAATTTATTTTAAAAAATAATAAACGCATGTATTTAATTATTAACATAAACTTTTTGTGTAATTTTTTGCGTTTAATGCAAACTTTATTTTTTAAAAGTAATTATTCGAAAGTTATTGAGGTTGTTGCTATGTGTAAATATACGCGTGAGAAAACGTAACCATAAAAAAAACGGAAGCTACGATTTTGAATTTTAAACTTAATTCATTAAATCGCTTAATATTACTACGGATAATAATTAAGATATTGATATCAAGAAAAATTTTTCGTATATATAATAAAATATGAGAATCAAATTATAAATGAATCGTACTGAATATGAATTTATTAGGCAATGTTTAAAAAATAAATATGCAAATCATTTATAGCCTTGAGAGTATTTAGTCAGGTTTTCTGTGAGTATATATACGGTACGTGAAAATATCTTAGTGTATAATTGAATTAGTTAGAGCTGAGGTATTTTGATATGAACATAGTTCCGATAAATGAAAGAAACTTTCGCATTTATTCATATATATATATACAGGGTGGGCAAAAATAAGGGTCCTATTTTTAAAAATTCATAACTTTTTTATTTATTGATTTTTAAAAAATTTTTTTTTTAGAATAAGTAAAGGACCCCTTCCGAAGCAAGCATGAGCCGTATTAGCCCTAAGGAACGTACCCTCATTTAGAAAACATTATTTTTGCTTAAAAAACTCAAAACAGTGTAAAAAACAATACTTTAGTTTTTGTAAGTTTTAAGAAGTGTTTTTTGGCTAAAATTTGTTTTGTTTATTTCAAAAAATCTCGGAAGGGTCAGTCTACACACACATAAAGTTTGGTGAGTTTAACTTTTATTTTGTGGAAGTTATTCAAATTCAAGTTATTCAAATTTAAAGATAGGACCCTTATTTTGGCCCACCCTATATATATATATATATATATATATATATATATATATATATATATGTGAAAGTTTTTGTTAATAATGGAAAAGGTTGTAATTAATAATGGAATATGTTGTAAGTAAGAATGTTTTGTAAATAGTTATATAATTTATTCAAATCTAACCCATTAATGATCAATAAATAATAAATGTACTTTTAAAATATCGATTCACTTCATGGCATTTAATCGATGTACCAAAGTTGATGCAATGGGCCGCGGGTCGTCTACTGTTATTTTTTTTAAATGAGTCACTATTTACTTGTGTTTCCTTACGAGGGAAAATGTAGGTAGACGTTATTTCCTTGGGTGGAGATCAAAGTGTAGTATTTGTTCTTTTTCCGGTCAGGAGGGAGAGGCAATTTTAACGTTTTGTTTCCAATCTAGAGTGCTCCATTTTGGATAGACAGAGCTGAACACACCCACATTAAAAACTGACATTGTGTCTAACTTGGCCCTCGAGGGGACGGGTTAAATAATAGGGACACAAGATAGGTTTTAAATGAGTTTGAGAGAAAGAGCGAGATGGAAAGAGAGGGAGAGGAGAGAGGGGAGAAGGGTGATAGACAGAGAGAAAGGGAAGGGGAAAGACAGAGAGAAAGGAAAGGGGAGAGACAGAGAGAAAGGAAAGGGGAGAGACAGAGAGAAAGGAAAGGGGAGAGACAGAGAGAAAGGAAAGGGGAGAGACAGAGAGAAAGGAAAGGGGAGAGACAGAGAGAAAGGAAAGGGGAGAGACAGAGAGAAGGGAAAGCGAAGAGACAGAGAGAAGGGAAAGCGAAGAGACAGAGAGAAGGGAAAGCGAAGAGACAGAGAGAAGGGAAAGGGAAGAGACAGAAAAGGGAAGGGGTGAGAAAAAGGGAAGGGGTGAGAAAAGGGAAGAGGTGAGAAAAGGGAAGAGGTGAGAAAAGGGAAGGGGTGAGAAAAGGGAAGGGGTGAGAAAAGGGAAGAGGTGAGAAAAGGGAAGAGGTGAGAAAAGGGAAGGGGTGAGAAAAGGGAAGGGGTGAGAAAAGGGAAGGGGTGAGAAAAGGGAAGAGGTGAGAAAAGGGAAGAGGTGAGAAAAGGGAAGGGGTGAGAAAAGGGAAGGGGTGAGAAAAGGGAAGAGGTGAGAAAAGGGAAAGAAAAGGGAAAGGGGGAGAAAAGGGAAGAGGTGAGAAAAGGGAAAGAAAAGGGAAAGGGGGAGAAAAGGGAAGAGGTGAGAAAAGGGAAGGATCAGGGAAGGGGGAAGAGAAGAGAAGGGGGAAGAGAAAGATAGAAAGAAGAGAAGGGTGAAGAGAAAGATAGAAAGAAGAGAAGGGGGAAGAGAAAGATAGAGAGACTTCTTTAAAAAGTAGCAGTGCTACTCGGCGTTGCCCGGGGCTATGGTTAACAAAATAGAAGGGAATAAAAACGTATGTTTAACATTTTTTCTTTTTGAATTTGTGTGTCGCAATTGATTAAATACAATAGAAAGAAAGAAAGAAAAAAGCTGATTGACTGCATGTCAGTGTTGTTTTTGTAACAATTACCAATAGGTATGACAAAAAAAAGTTATTTCTGAACTAATTTGGACCCTGGTGAAACAGGGAGAATGAATATTAATTATTTTCTCTTTTTTTACCATAACCAAGTCGGGGTCGTACTGAATCCCATGATGTAAGGTTAGTCAGTCAGTCACAGACACAGACACACAACCTACGCACAACACACGCGGTCTGTTAATCGCATTTCATGTGACAACAAAATCCAAAGAAAAATAAAAGAATCCCCCAAATCTGAAATCATCCGATTCCAATGAAATTTCCAGTAATTATTTATGGTAATCATTACTATTACCGACATAAATTATTTTAAAGGAATACTGTTGGAAAATTAGTCAAAAACAATTTATTTTGGTCTACCTACTTATTTGTGACCTATTTGCGTTAAATAAGTAGCCATCTTTAGTCAGAGGAGAGTAAGGTCCATAACGTAAACAATTGGCTAAAAAATGGCTACTTTGCTCAGAATCGATATTTAAAATAATTTTAAAGGCTTATAACTTATGTTAAATATTTTTGAACGCAAATAGGTCTCAAATATGTAGGTAGAGCAAAATACATTGTTTTAGACTATTTTTCCAACTGCATTTCCTTTCAAATAATTTATGTCGGTAATAGTAATGATTACCTTATTTATATTCTGAAATGCAGATTTTATTTTTAGATCTTTGGTCACTTTCACCCCCCCTCGTATTCTAGTCCTAAATTCTGTTCATTTAACACAAAAAATCCAATAAGAAATTATTTTAATGTTCAATTGACCAAAAATCCTATACGAAAAAATCACGTAAATTAATAAAGTAGTTTTTATTTATTTTATAAAAGAAAATTAAATTTTAACGATTAACGAATAACGTGGAAATACGGCCTCCATTGTGGCTTATGGATTTCAGAGCCTTTTGGCTAAGATCAAAGTGTAGTATCTGTGCCGATGGATACTACACACCCTATAGACCGGTATCGTCTTGACCTTCGGGTCTTGATTCCGCCTGTTTGTGGGTTTATTCTGTGCTGTTCTAGGAGGTTCACCCTCCAAGGCTTTGCCTCCCCTCTTTGGGGTGGAGTAAGTTTATCGCTTACTGCCTGAGGCGCCCTTACCGGGGAATGCCGACGGGGCTGCCCAGCCATTTTTTGTAGGCCAGAGTGCTCAGCTTCTCGGGAGCTGGCTTTTCAAATCCCACTTTGCCGACCTTGTGTCACATCTTACCGCCGTGGAAGAAAGATAAATAGCATTCCTTGAATAAGCCGTAATGGAGGCCATATTTTCACGTTATTTGTTAATCGTAAAAACTTAATCTTTTATAAAATAAAAACTACTTGATTAATTTACATGCTTTTTGGTATAGGATATATTCAGCCCGTGACAGGTGCGTACATCAAACAGATATTCAGTTTTTTTGTTTTTTCTCGAATGTCTCCCTTAATCTGGATAAGCAGCAAAATGTCTTTGTATAATTGGAGCCCTATGCTACACCCTTTTCCTCCAAAAATGAGATTCTACTTTTTTTTTTTAGTCGATTACATATAAACAGCCTGAAAAAAGTTAGCGGTAAAAAGGAATAAAACAAAAATCCAATAATTTAGAGTTTTGAGTGGGGGATTACTTTAACATATAAATTTAACGTAAAAGGGTCACCCACCACAGACCACAAGACGGTAATAGTCCCTCACTTTCGGAACATATAGCGGTTTTAACGACATGTAATAATTTATTTAAAAAAAATCTTAGCCATTCTTTTTAGATTTTTTGGAGATCAATATTTTTTTTTTTGGGGGGGGGGGTATTTCTTTAGACGTGGGTAAATTTTTTTTTATTCTGCTGAAAAAAAAAGACATTAACACATGTTATAAATAATAATAATTTTCGAGTATATTGAAGCGGTTAGCTCTCAAAGAAGCTGCCATATTTTAACGACTAGTGTTGTCTGTTTCAGCGGGGAAAAGGGAAATGAGCTCACCGTGCAAATGTGCCACTATTAACTTGTTTTCTGATGTTTGCGGATTATTTTGCAAATATTAATTTGTTTTAAATTGTTTAAATCTGAATTATTCTGTCGCCGTCGTATACCCCCCCCCCATCCCCCACCAACAACTTGCTAACAAATACAGACAGAAAGAAAACAAATAATCAGCAAAGAAATCCATATTTGCACAAATTTGCCGCCGACTAATTTGCCCTGTCACTGCTTCGAAAAAAAATAAAAAAACAAACAAAACTAGTCGCTAAAACATGGCAGTCTTCTGAAAGCTAATCGCTTCAATATACCCTAATTTACTTTTATGTTTTTCTTATTAACCCCTATTATGAATGACTAGTGACCATGCCCCGACGCGTCGCTGAGAATTGCTGCTCATCCAGCCCTAATCGCATTGGTTAGCCCATCTATTTATTTGCAGACTTCCGCATAGCAGATCACTCCAACCTTTCTGTGCTAGTCTCTACGGGCTATTCCCCCTTTCTTTTTCATAAGGTCAATCTTAGATTAACGAGTAACCATGTATTATTTACCTCCTCTTCAGGAGGTTAGGCACAAGGCCAGTTTTATCTTACTCCCACAAAGTAAGATGTGACCCAAGGTCGGGAAAGTGGGATTTGAAAAGCCAGTGCCCGAGAAGATGAGCACTCTGGCCATTAAAAATTGCCTGGGCAGCCCCGTCGGCATTCCCCGGTAGGACGCCTCAGGCAGTAAACAATAAACTTACTCCTCCCCAAAGAGGGGAGGCAAAGCCTTGGAGGGTGAACCTCCTAGAACTGCACAGGACAGACCCATAGACCGGCGTAAATCAAGCCCCGAAGGCCAAGACAATACCAGTCTATGGGGTGCAGTATCCATCGGAACAGATACTACACTTTGATGTATTTATCTCCCTTAAAAATAGTTATACATCTTTAAAACGCTATTTGGTCCAGAAGTGGGTGATCATTTTACGGTAACTTTATAAACAATCGTGTAAGTTAAGAAAAAAAAAGGGAGTTAAACAAATATTCCACAAATAACTGTTACCAAAGCCAATAAAAGTTACATTTTCACCGGCACATGTTGGATATCATCGAAGTTTGATTGATGGGTTTTTCGTCTTTTTGAGCGGAGGGGGGGGGGAGACCAAAAACAAACAAATATACAACTAACTGTACCAAACGCAATAAAATCCACTTTTCTACCTAATTGAAAGTAGAAAATGACCAAAAAGAAAAAGTAGGCATAATCAATCTTCGGTGGTTTCTGGAAATCATTTTGAATTTTTCCAAGACTTTGAAAACAAGACAAATTGAAGATAGGTAAAAAAAAGTAACTTTAATTGCCTTTGGTAACAGTTATTTCTGAAATGTTTGTTTTCACTCATTTTTTCTTGTCTATAAATTTAACGTAAAATGATCACTAGCGTCCGAACCATATATATAAGGCATATGCCGACAACGTTCGTTGAATACTCTAGTCAGTCTTCTCTAGTCTGTGCTCCCTTCTTGACGTGGTAATGTCTCGTGGCCGTATGGTTATTTATGACGCTTGCTTGTCGAGTCTAGGTTGATTCCGTGGCAGGGGTTCGAACCTTGTGACCGTCTGAAATTATCATTCCCTACACTGATGAGAGCGAAAGCTTGAAACGCTGACGTATGTAAGTAAAAATAATTTAATATTATTTACTTAAAATTTATATATATATATATATATATATATATATATATTATATATATATATATATAAATGAGAGAGAGAGAGACAAAAGTAGGGTTACAGTTATATCATCCGTTTAACCTTCAATCACGTTTTGAATATAATTACAGAAACCAATTGAAGGTGGAAACTTTGAGCACTTGAGATATTAAATGTTGTTCAATATAAAATGCATGTAAATAAATGTAAGTAATTGTATACATTTTTAATAAATGTAAAATGTTTGAATGTAACCCGACTTACATATATATATACATTAAAAAAAAAAAAAAATATATATTAATGAATCCTACTATTCCTCTACCTCCACCTTCTCAACGGACACCCCTCCTTTCCTTTTTTCCTATAACTATCCATGAAATCATATGATTTAACTATATATTGTTTACTTATACTATTATATATAACGAACGAACATATACTACACTTCCGTCCTCCAAGGAGGAGGTTATGCCTGGGAGGATTATCTCAGAACAAAACAGATACTACACTACCGCCTCCAAAAAAGGGGAATAAGGTAATCCCTAGGATTATGGTATCATGACCACAGAGCGGATACTACTCCTCCCATCCAAGGGGAATGTAATGTCTGGGAGAATGACAAAACAGATACTACACCACACTTCACCAATTAAAAGGAGGAGGTAATTCCTGGGAGAATGGCATCATAACAAAAGAGATACTACACTACTCCCATATCTGAACTGAGCATCAAAAGATAGTAATATCATAGTTTCGGATTTTGACAGACAGATACCAAATCTTCATTAGTAGTGGGTATAGATGCTGTTTGCTATAATATGTACCTTGTTAACTACAACCTCGTGTTTCTCACATTGACATAAGTATTTACTTGCCTCCCCACGAGGGCAAAGTTAGACACAAGGTCGGTTTTTTAATGTAGGGAAATCCAGCTCACTAAAAAGCGGCACTGTTGATTGGAACAAAAAATAAAAATGACCTCAGTCTAGAAGGACTTCTACTTCACTAAGCGAAGATAGAATAGACTAATCGTAGCATCAGAACAGATACTACATTTTCTTCCTAGCCAAAAAGTTATTCAAAAAGACATTCTTTTTGCAAAGAGGTGTCGTCGTCCTTCAATATACAGCGCCTAGTCTTCCCAAATGGTCACCCATCTGGTACTGATGAAGATAAACGTCGCTTAACTACAATGGTCTAACGAGAACCGGTGTGTCAACGTAAATATGAAGTGGCATAGTGGTTAGAGACGCAGACTGTACGCTCGGCATACCGGGATCGAGTTATATCGCGGCTATTGGATTACTTTCATTACTACTATTGAATCAATATATCTTCCCTTCAGCTATGGTAAGCTAGACTCACGCTTTGGTTGTGCAACTAGTCTAGGCGAAGGAAAACTTCGAAATAACACCAGCCTTTCTTTGCTTCTCCAGGCATTTTTCCAGTCGTCCCGGACTTCTCCTTCCCATTAGACTTAAGCAATGCCAGTTGCCATCGGACATTACACACCACTTGCTTTACTATAGACACTCAGCACTGACACCATTAAAGGCGGTATCCAGTGTCCCTATTTACTTACTTTTCCACGAGAGCAGAGTTAGACAAAAGGTCGGTTTTTAATGTAGGGAACATCCAGTTCCCCAACAAGAGGCACTCTGGATTGGGACAGGGACAAAAATAAAAATAATTGCCTCAGTCGAGAAGGATTTCTTCTTTATTGACCGAAGACAGAAAATATGAAATGTAGCATCAGAACAAATAGTACACTTTGCTCCTAGCCAAAAAGACCCCCTGGTTTTGAAACACACATTATACAAATATAGGGTATTTGTATAATGTGTTTTTGTATAGGAGAAATTACCAGAGTGCTCAATTATGCATGTAAGAGCATACTATTCTATTTCAAACAACACGTAACATTAATTCGATCGTATATCGATACCTACGGTTTCACGGAAACATTGCAAATCCAGAATGGGTTTAAAAGAACACCAGGCTGAATAACGGTCATGCTTCGTAGTCTTTAGCCAAAATGCTGGATTTCAGTGAGGTATCGATAGACAAACGAATTTATGTAGTGTTATTTGAACTAATATATATACTGCCTATATGAGAGATATAGAGATATAGAGATATAGAGATATAGATATATAGAGCGGGGAAAATAGAACGATAGAAAGAGCTCTTTTTTTAATTTTCTTATCTTTTTGTTGGGGATGGGGCATCCTACCGGATGCCAGACATTCACCCGCTATTTCAGACACTTCAACCGAAAGATCTTTTTAAGATTCTAACCGTCCCTTTAAGTGCAATTATTTTTTTTTTTTTATCTCTCTTGCACTTGGTTCACTGGGTATATTCGCCAGGTATTTTTTGAAATTATTTTCCATTAGTCCGGTTGCTCCTATAATTATTAAGATGATGGAGATCTTAAGATTCCAGTTTCTTTTCATGTCGTACATAAGACCTTGGTATTTCGTAATCTTTTCCCTTTCAGCTCTGTTTAAGCCAGCATCATTAGGGACACTGACTTCAACTAGGGTTGCTATTTTCTCCCTTTGTCCCATATCACTGTCAGGTTTAACAGCTCCATTTTCTAGATATGTAGCTGTAGGGATTGCATAGCTATACATGTGTGTGTGTGTCCGTGTGTTTAAAAAGAAAATCTGTGATATTTAATGTATGATACTTGTAAGGAATGGACATCCAGAGGAGGTCAGTTCTTATGGAGTCAGTTCCGATTATGGACAGATAATTCTAAGCCGGTGTCGGAAATTGTCGAAAGCCGCGAAAAAAAAAAAATGAAAAAAGGCAGACGACACTAAGCATGCGAAGAGTTAAGGTTAAGTTCGAATTAGAGTTTTAAAAATTTAGCCCCTAAAAAAAAAAAAAACGTCCTCAAAGAAAAAAAGGTGGCTTTCAAATTGTAAACTGATTCGGGATTTTCCACCAATAGTCGGAAAAACTGACGGCGCTTATACAGTTTAACATCCCCCTGCAAATTCTTTTCGTTTTAGGAGAGTTTCGTCCGGCAAGGGAAAAGTTAACAAATCCTCCTCACCCCACCCCCACCCAATGTTAAGAATGCCCTTCTAAATTTGCCGGTGTTAATTAAACTGTACAAGTGCTGAATTGACTTCATACTGGCATTCTCTGGGGTTGGCTAAGTGGTTAACGACGCGGATTGATGACCCGGGTTCGAATCCAATTCGTTCCACAGAAACACTTTCACCAGAACCCACACTTCACCTTGTGTCTATAAAATACTGACATTCTCTGTGTACCCATTCCTTACAAGTATTTCATTTATTAAAGAAAAGCAGAAAAAAAAGTTAAAGAAAAGCTGAAAGAGAAACAAAAGAACCCGTGCGTCGCCTCGTTTGTAGTTCTTTACTCATGGCGATTGTTGTTGGCTCTCTTACCTTCTGGTGGGAAGTCGTCATCATCATCATCGTCGCTCTCATCCTCCGTAATGGCCGACGTATGGGTTGACAATCCGGTCTTCCATTCATTCCTCCCCGTTGGCCTCAGATGGCCAGATGTCGACGACGAATCCTGCGTTTTGCTGTGCAATCTACCGAAATAGTCGGCCGCATATTCAACAAGATTCGGGGGTCGTTCACGAAGGACGGAAACCGTGAAACCCTGAAGAAGTTCCGTTAATCCAGCCGGAATGTCGAAGCTCATTTTTCGTTTGTTTGTTTTTTTTGTTTTTTTTTCAAATATAAATTTTTTTTTTACACGTAAAAAAAGTTGAAATTTAACTTTTTTCCCCCTCCTACTTTTAAATTCTCCTTTATTTTGTCGTCATAGTAAAGAATAATAATAATAATAATTTAAAATAAATAAACGCATTTAAATTTAAATGATTTAAATATTAAACACCTTATGTTATTTAGACTAATTTTGGTGTTTATATGTATAAAGTTCTTTTTTTTTCTTTCGCAAAATAAAAGAAATTAAAGTTGTCAAATTTTATCAAGAAATCGCGGATTTTCTTTTTGAAATTTAATTGTTTCTTTAACACTTATTTTTTTCTTTTCTGCAAATTTATCGTGGGGGGGGGGCAAATAATATTTCGTATAACTATATAAAGTTTATAATATCTCTATGTATTTACATCTATATACTACTAAAAGTCTATGGATCTTACTTGCTTGTGATATTTACTGTAAATATATACAATTAGGCACAGGGCCATCAAATCGATGGGGGTGGGTCTGTTAGTCTTTTATATAATATTGTCACCGTGCACACTGGATGACGTCATAAAAGGCGAATAACGTAAATAAAGTGCAATGGTCACAAGATGCACTTTTCTTCTAAAGTTGCCAAAAGCTACCATTCATCCTTTATGGCGTCATCCATTTTCAAGTAAATATTTTCTTGTAAAAACATCCAATATCAAAAGGAATTATATTTAATAATGTATGGATATATAACAGATACTGACTCAACGGGTCACGGGCGGTCTGGTAGTAGTATAACATATACTACTATACGTAGCTCTACTCATGTACTGAGCACTTTTTAAGTAAAACCGAAAAAAAAAAATATGTTGGGATGGGATCTGTATTTTTTTGTTTTTCGTCAAGTTTTTTTTTTTAATCCGATTTTTTGGCAATAAAATCCGAGAATTTAGAAAACTTTTTTTTTCTTTTTTAAATAATAATAATAAATTAAAAAAAACAAAAAAACAGATGATTTTTTTTTCTTTATCTTTTTTCTTCCGTCAGAAAAAGTTTCTTGGTTAAAAAAAAACAAAACAAAAATTAAAGTTTTATTTTCTTTTTAGACACTTATTATGTTTTGGCACGAATTTCGCAACAAGATTTAAAAAAATAAATAAATCTGATTTAAAATTTTTTTTTATCAATAATAAGTCTCGATGCTGTGTGTAAATGGCACCACAAGAAGAGCGATTAAAATCACAACATTTGTTAAAATATTATTATTATTATTATTATTATTATTGAAGCTGAAGAATACCTCCATCCATCCAGGGAATTGCTTCATCGCGCATCACACGCCTTGTAATTGGGGAAAACCAGAATTAAGGGCGGGTCGGGTGGTGGCCCGGTATAAACCCAAAATTGAAGAAGTAGAATAATAATCCGAGTTTGTTGTAGAAGAGGAAGTAGACTATCGAAATAAGTAGTCGACCACCTGATGGAGAGACGAGAAAAGCGTGCACGACTTGTTTTCCGTGTACGTTACTTTTTTGTCTCTCTTTCTCTCTCTCTTTAGCGGTGTCGGCTTTCACCTTGCAGCCATGAGTGAAGAGGACGGCGAGTGCGTATCACTCCGCGCTAGTTTGCAAAGCACACACGCATATAGAGTGAGAGTCACGCACACGCACACACATATCAATAGATGGGACACACACGCAGGGACGTGCAAGCGCGTGCGCGTCTGAGGATAGTCCGGTAAGAGAGAGAGAGAGAGAGAGAGAGAGAGAGAGAGAGAGAGAGAGAGAGAGAGAGAGAGAGAGAGAGAGAGATGGTATACACACACTCACGAGCCTGTGTGCATGCGCGTCTGAGGATAGTCCTGACAAAAAAAAAGAGATAATAAGAGAAAGTAGAATGAAATAAAAGTAATTGCTGCAAAGATCATGTAGCGCCAATCTGGATGTGTGGTTGTTAGGGAGAGGGAGTTACAAACCAATACTACCAGATTTTAAGAACGAATCAACATTTCTAGTTAAGAAGTAAAAAAATTAATAATCTTTAAAAGTTGTTTTTTAACAACAAAAGTCATCAAATAAAAAAGGGGACACCCACGGTAGTTTTTTAAGTAATAGTAATACACTTTAAAACTTATTGCTGGTTATATATATATATATTATATATATATATATATATATATATATATATATATATATATATATATATATATATATATATATATATATATATATATATATATATATATGTGTGTGTGTGTGTGTGTGTGTGTGTGTGTATGCTATTGTACATATTCCGTCAAAAATGACGGAATAAATAAATATCCCACGCGAGTGTTTGCACTAATAGAATTACGTCAGTAATTACATTTTTCATATATAAATTATTTTAATAATTTCTCACGACCTAAAACATCAACCGTTAACCGTTGGCTTTTTATTTTTATCTAGAGTGGAGGATTTCTTAACGAATTTATTTTAGACGACTTGCTTTTTGCTTTCTCGTTTCCATCACCGCTTGAAATGGTTTCGTCCGGGGAAAGGGTCTTAGAAAAAGGCACGTTTTTTACTTGCTAACTTTTGTGTGACGAGACGGATTTATATTTATTTACATACGAATAAATACAGATTGGTATTTAATGTAGAGTGGAGGATACAAGTCTTTTTCAATTTTTGTCTTCTTTTTTGCCTTCTGTCTTTATTTTGCCCCCTCTCTGACTCACACACACACACACACACACACACACACACACACACACACACACACACACACACAAGTCCACGAAGGAGGATATAAAGGTCCCAGCCTTCTTTCAGCGTAACGATATTTTTAATTGATGGCTAAAATCGGAAACATTTTTGGAGATAGTTTTAAACGGGGACAGATAACCCAAAACGGGGACTGTCCTCCGGAAATCGGAAAGAAAATAAAATAAATTTAAAAAAAAAAAAAAGAAGGAAAAGAGATAATCTGTAAAAAGAAATAGAGCATAAAAAGAGTGAGGTGCGTTAATCTCTACCTGTTCTGTTTTTATTGGGGTGGGGGTGTGGCAGTTAAAGACTTCTACCTGGCCGTTTTTGTTCGAATGAAACCTATTCTTTTTCCCTTAAAAAAAATAGTTTTGAGGGCGAGCACATTCCTATACGACGCGTATTGAAGATAATAACCAAGACTCTCTCAAGCAACTAAATACGCACACGCAACTGAAATCACAGTCTTCTGTTATTAGCGGCTAGCGACGCGGTCTGCGGGCTTGGCATGCCGTGTTCATGTTCAGACTTGGAGATATCGACCCCCTTTCAATATAGAATGCTAGCAACCTTCACGTGGTCCCTCACGTGAGTATCCAAATCTAACATACTATCGGAGAAACAAATAGCAAGTCCTGAATGAAGTTCATTGACACTCGCGATCGATTCGATTGATCGATCGAGAAGGGGGTGAAAAGAAAAGAAAGAAAGAGGAAGAGAGAGACAGAGGGGAGAGATAGTTAGAGAGGGAGAGAGAGGTAAAAGAGAGGAAGAGAGAAGGGGGGATGAGAGGTGGAGGGAGAGAGGAAGCGAGAGATAGATAACGGAAGAGAGAGACACGCACGGGGGGGGGGGGGAGGAGGTGAGAGGGGATATAGAAAAGGAGAGGGAGGTAAAAGAGAGGAAGAGAGATGGAGTGAGAGTGGAGAGAGAGAAGGAGGAGTGAGAGGGGAGAGAGAAGAAGAAGAAGAAAGGGAGAGAGAGAGAAGAAGAAGAAGAAGAAGAAGAGAGAGTGAGAGAGAGAGAGAGAGAGAGAGAGAGAGAGAGAGAGAGAGAGAGAGAGAGAGAGAGAGAGAGAGAGAATACAGTTAAACGGGAAGATAACACATCGATTCTTAAAATGAGTCAATTCAATCTGAGCGTTGAACGATGAAAATGGTATTTCAAACTTAAACGTGACAGGCCAACGAACATTTTATTTAAACTTAAACGTGACAGAACGAATAACAATCTATTTAAAACTAAGCGTGACAGATCAATGAAAATGCTATTTCGAATTAACCGTTACAGACCAACGAGAATGCTGTTTCGAACTTAAACGTGACAGACCAAATAAAAATCTACTTCAGATTATGCATGACAGACCAACGAAAATGCTGTTTCAAACTTAAACGTGACAGACCAAATAAAAACCTATTTTAAAATAACCGTGACAGACCAATGAAAATGCCTTTTCAAACTTAAACGTGACAGACAAACCAACTGACGGACAGAGCCTCTAATAGAGTTACTTGGACGTATCTGAAATAAAATGTGTCCATTCAATCAGCGCGTTTAACGATTGCAAAGCTATTTCAAACTGTGTGACCGATTGATGAACATACCAACTGTCCGCATCTCTTGTAGAGATGTGAGCACGAGTCTAATGATTAAAGAGTAGTAAGTTGGGATGTTATAGACGCGCCCATCTTTCTACAGCGGAGGGGGTGGGTGTGTAGGTCCGCCGCTGACACAGCAAAATCTGCAGGCGCTGAACATCAGTATTCGAAATTCGGACCTTTTCGTCACCTCCAGAAATCTGACAAAGTAAAAACAAAATCTTATGTCACACGTGTAGCGTGTTGAATCAGTAGCAGCCAGAGCTCTGATGACGCCCCGTTGACGCCCTGGGCCATCTCTTTAATTGTATGCCAGTATTTTATGCCATTTTTTCTTTTTTAAATGTGAAGAAGCCCATCCTTTTTATACAAGAAACAAATTTCATAGTGAGTGAGGCGTAAACATATATAAGCATTACAAATTCGCTTGCAATTATTTGACTTAACTGAACTACTCTTTGACTCTTGGATGCTATTCTCACAACGTTTCGGCCGTTGTACCGCCCTTCTTCAGGTGCACCTCGTCGAACTCGGGAATTTTTGTGTTGAACTCAAGAATCTGTACAAAACTTTAAAGATGCACCTGAAGAAGGTCGGAGGTTACATCGGCCGAAACGTTCTGAGAATAACATCGAAGATGAGAACAGTAGTCCGAATAATCCAAGTAATTAAAAATTTTTTTTTTTTTTAACATAGTTCCCCATAAATAAGGCAGACCGCCACTGTAGACGTAAGAGGCTACTGAGAAAAAGGCGAGAGTTTTTTTTAATGGGGGGATCAACCTAAATTGGAAGCTGTGCAGCGAGGTGTCTGTTTGCATTAGTTTTAAATTTCTGCATGTCAGTACCGTCAGGAAAACAGGGAGCAGGGAGGGGGGTTCCAGAGTCCAGCAGCACGAGGAAAGAAGCTTTTGGAGTAGACAGCTCTTCGGCATCTGGGGACATCCACAGTGAATGGATGAGATTTGGCAGATTATCGGGTTGGTTTAGTGAATTTGCGTCGTGGGGGGGGGGATCAGTAAGTAATGACGGTGACGAAATGTTTAACAACGCGGACTGGGGACATGGGTTCGAATCCAGTTCGTTCCACAGAAACACTTTCATCAACACCCACACCTGACAATGTGTCTAACCTCCTGGAGAGAAGGTAAATAAAATACACATTTTCAATCTTCATCTAAAAGTTTCCGAAACATATCGATTTACAAACACACACACACACACACACACACACACACACACACACACACACACACACACACACATATATATATATATATATATATAAAGCGACGTCCATATATATATATATATATATATATATATATATATATATATATATATATATATATATATGTAAAGCGACGTCGTCTGTATGTATAAAAAACACTTTAATATTTAAAAATATTTATAGTTAAAAGCTCTTTTAAGATTTAATAGTCTTAATAGTAGAACCGTGTTTGGAGTTTAAAAGATTGTTGTTATTTCTGCTCGAGCGTTGAACACTATCTACGACAAAACGCTTGCCCCGCCTCCTGTGTAAGTGTACATCAATTTCAATTACTGTGGTCCTGAGCGTTAGTCTCATGATTCTAGGCTGAATCTACGAACTGCGTTCGAGCCCATGCGACCACCACTCCTGCACTGATGAGGGTAGAAATCCCGAAACGACGTCGTCTGTAGGTATAAAAACACTTTCATATTTTCAATGTATATATATATATATATATATATATATATATATGTGTGTGTGTGTGTGTGTGTGTGTGTTAAAATGTATGTTTTGTCATATACTTTCTATTCTTTAAAGTGGAATCTTGATCATTGCCAACAGGAAACAACAAAGCATATATAAATAAACAACATTTTGCTACATTCCAAAAAAACACGATTTTATTTATCTTACGAATCATTTTTTCAAAACAAAAACCTTTGGTACAATTACGGATCCGTTTCGTTCATCAGAAGGCCAACCGACATTTGTACGTCAATATCGGATCTTTGTTCCATTACGATGCGATATATATATATATATATATATGTATAATTATTTCCACAATCAGACAACGCCGCAGACCACAACCTATGAAAAGAAACAAACCGGAAGTCCTAGACTCGAGTTTCGCCCTCCTTTGGGCTCATCAGTAGAACACATCCGAACTCAGGATTCGAAACCCGAGTCACTTGCATGGTAAGCGAGTACTCTGCCACTGAGCTACCTCGCCACATACAAGAATGTCTATTAATTTACACAGATTAAGCAAACCGCGGCGATGACCGACTGTGGAATTTACCTACTCTTTTCAACAAGGGGTGTAGTCATCCAACTACTATGAACCCAGGCCGATGTCTCACAAGTAGGATTTTATACTCGCTAGGACGATGTCATCCAACAAGCTAACCAAGCGAGCAAATAAATATTAGATTTCTTGAATGTGAGATGATATATATAATTATTTCCACAATCAGACAACGCCGCAGACCACAACCTATGAAAAGAAACAAACCGGAAGTCCTAGACTCGAGTTTCGCCCTCCTTTGGGCTCATTAGTAGAACACATCCGAACTCAGGATTCGAAACCCGAGTCACTTGCATGGTAAGCGAGTACTCTGCCACTGAGCTACCTCGCCACATACAAGAATGTCTATTAATTTACACAGATTAAGCAAACCGCGGCGATGATAAAATCCTACTTGTGAGACATCGGCCTGGGTTCATAGTAGTTGGATGACTACACCCTTTGTTGAAAAGAGTAGCTAAATTCCACAGTCGGTCATCGCCGCGGTTTGCTTAATCTGTGTAAATTAATAGACATTCTTGTATGTGGCGAGGTAGCTCATTGGCAGAGTACTCACTTACCATGCAAGTGACTCGGGTTTCGAATCCTGAGTTCGGATGTGTTCTACTGATGAGCCCAAAGGAGGGCGAAACTCGAGTCTAGGACTTCCGGTTTGTTTCTTTTTATAGGTTGTGGTCTGCGGCGTTGTCTGATTGTGGAAATAATTATATATATCATCTCACATTCAAGAAATCTAATATGTATATATATATATATATATATATATATATATATATATATATATATATATATATATATATATATATATATATATATATATATGTATGACCTCCCTATATTTTAAAACCAGATATTACGACCACAACAGCACATTTAGAAACAAAGAACGCCGAATTAAAGCAGCACTAGCAAACCACTATTGGAAGCTCAAAGAAAACGGACGCTCAACAATAATTGAATGGCAAATAATACGACAGGCCAGTACATGTAGAAATTTACACGACTCGTGTAGATTATGTCTGAATGAGAAATTTGAAATCCTAAACTTTAAAGACCCACAACACCTATTAAACTAATAGACAAATAAATAAAAAAAAATCTAAACTAAACTAAAACCTAAAATAGAAATACAAGCAAGCACGTGTCGCACATTATTTCGACACAACACAGAAACAGGGATAGGCCACTCTATAGAAAACAGAACAATAGAATAGGAAATAGTAAGAAAAACCAACTGAACCTTTGTTTGCGAGAAGCCCATGATTGGATAAGAGAACAACAAAGAATCTGATTTGTTAACTAGCTAGACGTGTATATAAAAACACCCGGCAAAACTAACTCCATGTATTTCAACTGACGATTCCCCCCCGGGGATGAAAGGCGGAAGCCTCGGTGTAGCTTAATTGCCATATATATATTTTCATAACTTACTAACTAGCTCTACTCACGTATTTACTACTGTTGAAGTAAATACTGAAAGTTGATACATAAAAAAATTATATCTCCTTATAACATTTTATGTGGATACATGAAATAATAATAATAATAATAATAATAATAATAATAATAATAATAATAATAAAATTAATATATATATATATATATATATATATATATATATATATATATATATATATTGTCATTTTAGTTGTTGTTTTTGCGATATTGACCATTCAACGTATTGAAATATTTTTGTTACGGGAAAGCATTACCTAAATTCTAAGGGAGAAAATTTTTCACTTTCACAAGAGCGTCTATATTTATAAACTATAATTATTCATGGACATGTGGACATGTGTTTCAACGCTTTACGGCTCATCAGCATGGCAGATCTAGCAACATTTGAAACCGATGTGTCAAGGTATGTTGAAAAAGAAATCAATAAAGTGCTCGATCGTAAGAATTGCAAGAGCTAATATACACATTATTTATTTAAAAGTATACATTACAGCTTCTGTCGATGAACCAGGGTTTCATAGACGCGGACAAGCCATTAGTTGTTAGAAAATATCCTCCATGTCCACTTCAACTGGAAAACTGTGTCCACTGCAGCTTTTCTATTTTTTCGTCCAGCTTTCGTTTATATATATATATATATATATATATATATATATATATATATATATATATATATATATATATATATATATATTATAATATATATAATATATTATATTATATATATATATTATATATATATATATTATATATGTATTATATATATTATATATATATTATATATATATATATATATATATATATATATATATATAATTTATTTATACAAACATGGCTACATATGCGCATAAATCTTTCAGCTGCAATCTATTTCAAAATCCAGCTTCTTCGGGACATTTTTAAACTGTCGAAGAAGCTAGAACATGTATGCACATATGTAGTCAATAATGTTTGTATAAATAAAACATTTATACTACAATACAACTCTACCTGTCATTGAGCACTATCTTATAAACACTGGAGTTTCATTAGATTAACATCTAGGAAACAACAACAATACAAGTACTCTCTCCCCCCCCCACTCTCTCTCTCTCTCTCTCTCTCTCTCTCTCTCTCTTTTAACAAAGGTTTATATATAACTTTTTTCTTTCCTTAATCCATGTTATGTGTAGTAATGTGACGTTGGACACTAAAAGACTACAGTTGGCCGATATACGGAAAATATTAACATCTAACACCAAAATAATACACAAAAATAACTGCATAAACAGACTATTTTAATACTAGAAGCAATATTCATTAAAACTAAACAGCCTAATATTAACAAAGTAGATTTCAACACAGGTACTAACGTAGTAAAAGTATTCCATAATTAAATGAAAATAAAGTAATAAAAAATAAATAAATAAATAGTAATAATAATAATAAATAATAATAAATAAATAAATAATTGTAATAATAATAATAAATAAAATAAATAAACAATAAAACCAAATACACAAACAGATAGAATAAAATCAACTCGACCACACGCCCTCTCTTTTCTTTCATTCGCCCTTAACGATACCTATAACACATTAACTCAAGTCTTCCTATTAAAAAAAAAACTACTCCTGAAGACGACTAAGAAAGTCGAAAGCGTTCGAAAAAAAAATGGCCGAATTAAGAACAATCGGTGAAATACTCTACGGACTGGCACCTGAAACCTCACGAAGAAGATTTACAAACGAGAAAGTTCCGTGACGTTCAACAACGCTTGCTTGGATAATGACTTGCTGCCTAAGTATACCCCCCCCCACCCCCCACACATATATATATATATATATATATATATATATATATATATGACTCCAGCAACACATGAGTACTTGCAACGTGTATTCCACACGCATGCACACCTGAATATTTACGAGCATACTCAGAACGCACCTGTTTATTTGACAGGTGCTCACATAGCGCAGCATCGAATGTTTGCGGTCTGCACAACGTTGCAAAAACACTATCCGAGAAAACACACACGCAAACTACTCGGTTACACGGAGAGATGAGTGTGCCATAAGAAGAGATGCAATCTATTGTATCATGCGCACGTACACAACTCGCAATAGGAAACCAGTTGTCATAAAACACTACTACTACTACTACTACTACTACTACTACTTCCACTACTTGAGCGCGCTTCTGCGTGAATGTCTCATCGTTATCATCCAACCGATCGTTTTACTGGAGCTCTTATGTGATTGCGACCGGTCAGCTGATCATAACAGTCGTCACTTGGAATTTCAAATCCCTTTCTCACCGGAGCCGATGCTGTTGAACTCCAAGTGGCAAGGAGAAGCCCGAGATGACTGGACACGCAAGAAGGAATTGTGCTATTTCAGAGTCTTCCTTCTCCTAGACTAGTTCACCACCACCACCACCACACACCTTACCAAAGATTGATGGTAATATCTTAACTTGCTCATTTGGCATAATGCTTAGAGTATTCGCTAATGGGCCGGGAGACCGGAGTTCAATCATCACTCGAGTCATACCAAATACTCAAAAATTGGTATTTGATGCCCCCCGCTTTTTCTAAACACATCATTATAAGGTGAGGATTAAGGATAAGTGGAGCAATCTTGGGAAAGGAGTGGCACCCCCCCTACACCTCTGTGTAGTAGCAAACGAAAAAGGAGCCTTCTGCTCGCCCTTGACTATGGTCGACGACTTTACTTTAGCGGGGTAAAACAAGGCGGCGTCTATTTTGAACCCTCGCTGAAATTTGATTAAATAGATTAATTACGAGAAAAAATAAATTAAGTAGATTAATTATGGGGAAAATGACATAAGTAGATTAATTACGAGAAAATTTCATTAAGTAGATTAATTACGAGAAAATTTCATTAGGTAGATTACTTAGCAGAAACATTACAATCAGTAAATTAATTACAAGAAAAATTACATGAAGTAGATTATTTTCGAGTAAAAATTCATTAAGCAGATTAATTACCAAAAAGAATATATTAAGTAAATTTATTACGAGAAAAATTACATTATGTAGATTAATTAACAGAAAGAATATATTAAGTACATTTATTACGAGAAAAATTACATTATGTAGATTAATTACCCAAACATCGTATTGAAAAGATTAATTACCAGAAAAAATACAGTAAATATATTAATTACTAGAAAAATGACAATAAACAGATGCCTAACGAGAAAAATTACATTAAGTGGATTAATTACCAGAAAAATATAATCTGAAAATTCGCAGCTTAATCCATAGTAATTGGAAGAGTTTAACAACAAAAATAAAAACAACAAAAAAGCAAAAACTAAAAAAAAGTAGCACTGTCGCCCTGTTTCTTAATAACCGATCCTCTAAAACATGTGTCGACACTGTGTGTTTATTTTGTAATATAACAATACATACAAAAATCATGATTTTATTAAAACAAAAATATAATTTGTTTTCAACAACGTCTACAACATGTACGAACACCTGTAAATTCGAAAATGACCCTTGTGACTAAACCTAAATAATATTTGTAACGTGTCTTGTCTGACAATCCAACGATAAAACAGAGTAACGAGTTCGTTCCACACTGGATGGCGAACTCAGCAGACTACGATAAATTAAAGGTATTGTTGATTTATCGATTTTACGCTCACGTAAACCACATGCTCGCAGTGTATTGTGATTATTCTCTCTCTCTCTCTCTCTCTCTCTCTCTGTATATCTCTCTCCCTCTGTATCTCTTACCGTCCCCTCTCTATCTGTCTCGCTATCTATTACTACTTATCTCCCTCTCTCTCTCTCCCCCTTTCTCTTCCCGCATCATACGTACTTTTGTAGACATGTGCATAATTATTGGAATTTATTAACGTCCCCCTAACTGACTGGCTGCAGCCTTGTCCCTTAAGGGTCTCACAGACTGGCTGTCAGGCATCCCAACTCCTACTCCTTTAGGGGTCACGTGAGTCAGCCCATAAAAACGCTTGCACGCTGTGTCCCGGCCTCTTTTCGACCCACCTTTTGAACCTGGTAGGACCGCGGCTGAATGCGTATGAGACTAAGCCCTCGACGGCAGTCGCAGAGAGCCCCCACTCCTTCCTGTTACGAACCATCTGAAGTAACTACATCTCGACAAGAGCCAGAATGGAGGCGGGCGCACGTGCAACCTGTTACCAGAACTCTCACAAGATAAGTTCGCGAAGCACGTTTTCGCAAACCTAAATTAACTTCCTCCTTTCTGCACTTTGAACTCACCATTTGTTGTATATATTTGCCCTCACGTTTTCTCACAAGTAAAACTGTTTTAAACTTATGTACGATCTTTGTTGTGTTCCTTCTCACAAAAGTTGTTGCCTTGTTTCTATTTTGCACTTATCTACATAATTGTTTCTGCCTTCTCACGTGCGAGAATTGAACTTTCTCCCAAGGGTATTTAATCCCAACATAGTCACGTACGTGTTAGACTTCTAAATGCAGTAATTGTGTAATGTACATAATGCACACATGTGCTCAATTTTATTCAATGTGTAAAAAACATGTAAGCGTGCGCACATGTATCGGCCTCTCTATAAGGATTCCATTTAAACAAGCCCGCCATAGAGTTGTAGTGATTTGCAGGTTAAATCCCAAGTGGACATTTTCCATTTAACTGATTACCGAGTCAGGCTGAAGCACGCATTGTTTCGTGTACACCAGCCATTGCCACCCCTTTTCCGAGAAGCGCATATGATGATAATGTAGATTGGATCCTGGCTTGGATAGGAAATAGGCGTCGGTAGCGTCGTTGGAAATGTACAAATACCTACGCTGACAATTCAAATGTTATAAGTGGCGAATGAGAAAAATGGATAAAAACATGAATGGTATCAATGAAAGGGTCACTATTTAACAAGTGCTAAATTCACAAAAAGGGTTTTAAGAATAAAAGAGAAGAAAACAGAGTTAACGCACAAACATATTTATATCGGCCCGGTTGTGGATTGGAGTACGAAATAGCTTATTTCAATTAATCCTGTTAAGACTCAGCTCGTGTCTTTCAATCGTAAGAACGCCCCTGTATTCCTGAGATTATCATGGATGGCTCTGCTCTTGAGGAGAAATCGACTCTGAAACTTCTTTGTCTTTCTTTCTCATCACATCTTTCTTGGAGTTCATACATTAGATCCATTACTCTTTCTGCTTCTCGTAAAGTCAGTTATCTCAATCAATACAAGCACTTTCTCACACCTGAGGTTATTCTCTATCTCTACAAATCTACTATCAAACTATGTATGGGGTACTGTTGTCATATTTGGGATGGTGAATCCCTGTCCCATTTGAAGGTTCTTGATAAGGTGCAGAAACGTGTATGTAATTTTATTGGCCACACCCTTTATTCTTCTCTACACACACTCTCCCACAGACGTGATGTTGCTAGTCTCAGTCTTTTCTATAAATACTATTATGGCATGTGTTATTCAGAATTGTCTGATCTATTCCCCGCTTCTTTTGTTTGTTCCAATTCGTTTGACTCGTTGGTCTAGTTGTCTCCATCAATTCGCTGTTTTGATACTTCATTGTAATACAGCTTCCTATTCCAGTAGCTTATTTCCAAGAACTGCAGGCTTGTGAAACCCTCTTCTTGCTTACTGTTTTTACTCCTACCTATTGCCTTGATTTTTTCAAGACTAAGGTCAATAAGCATCTACTGTTTTTACGTTACTTATCTTTCGTTCTTGTTAGTTCCTTATATCAAGTGGCTTCATGCCTTGTCTGCAACGATTTCCATTGAAAAAAAATATATATCAACACAAATTTTCACGTTAGGTGTGAAAGATATTTTGAGTGAGTAAATTGTTCGTTTAGAAAGTTAAAAGTTCCCGCCTTTGTAGAATGTTCGAAATGTGGAAGAAGACACAAGTGTTAGAAGTGTGTATGTCTATACGTTTGTTTTCTGTCAGTGTGAATATGCGTATGTGAGTCCAGGAGACATTGTGCGTATGCGGCCTTTGTCAGTGTGTGTGTGTGTGTGTGTGTAAGTGGAGTAGTTGCTTACTTCTGTGTGCGAGAGATGAAGATTTATTTGCCCCCCCCCCCCCCGCTGGCCTTGATAGACAGGGATGGTGATGGTGAGCGTAATGTCGTCCCGCATTCTGCCTTGTCTCTGAGGCTGTTGGAATTTCTCTGGTTCTGGTTTTCAAGTTTTTTTGTTCTTATTAGAATTTGGCATTTCGCTCTGGCTCGTTAATTTTATCGTTTCGAACAAGCGGGAATCATTTTCATTAATCGAAAATGTTGAATTCGCACATTTATGTGAAATCCTGTTTTTCTTTTATTTCGGAAACGGCGAAAAGGAAAGAGTAAACTAAACGAACGGAGGAAGAAAAAGAGTAGCTTATACGTTCGCATCACATTACATCACATCACATCACATCACATCACATCACATCTCTAAGGCGTCCGGAAATGCGGTAAACAGAACAAAGCACTCAGTGTCGAAATGAAACCAACAGAATAATGAAGGAAGAGAAAACAGGCGAAAAGGAACGAGTGAACAAAACTTTGACAGTACACCCTTTGTGAGTATACACGTATATTTCATTGTTAATATTATCAGACTTTTACAGTTATGGATTGGGCAAAAATAAGTAATTTTTTTCATACTACCTTAACTAATAATAAGTTTAATAATAACTCTATAAGCATTTATTTATAAACATCAGATAATAGTAAACCAGCAGTGACAATAGGGGTATAAGCCTAGAATATAAATATAGATTTGAATAAGTGACGCTATAATATGTTAGGAAAAAAAAAACAGTGAGTGTTGAAACCAGCAGAAGAGGAAAAGAAGAAACACCGTAGAAAACGGATCAAATTAAAAGACTATATTGATAGAACATTGATGGTATGCGTATATGGCATTGCCACTGCTGGTTTACTATTATTAAACTGGTCTCGTGTACAGAAGAGGTGAAGAAATGTAGAACGTTATATGGTATTACGTACCTCAAAATAGGGTCTAAATTAAAACAAAAAAATTTTTTTTTTTCAAGTGTTCAACGTTCAAAATAAAATCGCAGGTAACTCCTTCCCTCTTATGAGAAAATTGCAGCGGACGCCCATGTCTAGATCGATCTTTTCAAACGAAACCTGATAACTAAACGCCACATCATAAGTAAATTCTCTGCACACGGTACGCCATTTATCTTATTACGTTTAAGCTTGTTTTTTTTCTAATCAGATAAAAAAAAGGGAACGATGGTGGAGTTCCCGCACCCCCTCTCTCTCTCCCTCCTTCTCTCTCTCTCTCTCTGGTGTTGTCAGTGGAACTCTCGCGAATGTAGGCATTACTTCAGAAAATTCAAAAATATAACGAGAATTAAAAATTCCAGTTGCAGCGCAGACTTCTTGGGTTGTTGGCCCTCGTTTAATTGTGTTCTTTCGGAAGATTTTCAATATTGCGTACTGGTTAAAGGCTAGTCCTCGCGAAACATATGCCGAGGTTGCTTTTTCCTAATGTATGTATCACGTGACCATGGGATGGGAAACGATTGGTTTATTTAGTCACGTGGTTACCTATATAAAAGACGTGATTCAGAATACCACTTCTTCATACCTGTCTTTCTGTTTTGATCGATGAGCCGGCAACATGTTTGAACATTTTTTGGTACTCTTATAGCTGACACACCATGTTTCCGTGACTTCGCGTCGTCAACGTTCGGGCATATTTCGGAAGCGCCCGAAAGTTGACGAAACTATTAACCAAGAAACATTTGCTTATAAACAGTTTGCTTTCGTTAGAATAAGAAAACAAACACCAAAAATTTGCTTAAAAACAGTTGTTGCGGTGTTTATGTTAACAAAATTGACAAAAATGTAAAAAAACATTGAAAAAAAATTAGAAAAACAAAAAACATTTGCTTAACAAATCAAACAAAGTCATAATTTGAAACTTTCTGGTGCACGAAAGTACTATTATGGCATGTCTTCTTCAGAATCGTCTGATCTATTCCCTACTTCCTTTGCTCTGGCTCGTTTGAATCGTTAGTCTAGTGGTCTTCATCAATTCACTGGTCACGACATCGTTATAATACATATTCCTATTCTAGTAGCTTCTTTTAAAACATTGCGGGCTTTTGGAACTCTCTTCCTGCTGACAATTTTCTTCCTACCTATAGCATGAGTCTTTTCAAGACTAAGTTCAATAGACATCTCCCGTCTTTGCGTTAATCATCTTTCGTTTTTCTTAGCTCCTTACACCAAATGGATTCATGCCTTATCTAGAGCGAATTCCATAAAAAATGAGGAGGAGGACATCATCATCATCATCATCATCATCATCATCATCATCATCATCATCATCATCATCATCATCATCATCATCATCATCATCATCATCATCATCATCATCTCGTTGTATGTTAAATATTAGTCTATAAAACGGCTGGTCGAGAATAACAGGAAATTAAATTTCATACGGTGTCGACTGGCTAGACTAGAGGTTAGAATCACTAAACCGTGGGAATTAATAGGAACGGATATGACGTCACATGCTCAAAAAGAGAGTAAGAGAGAAAAGGATTAATGTGAACGTGAGAAATTGAGATGTGTTAACAAAATATAATTAAACAGTAATTACAGATCACTCTCTCTCTCTCTCTCTCTGTTTCCCCAACCCCAGATGGTCAGTGATTTGGAACGAAGATCAAATTGAATAAACCTCTTCTGTCTTCTATCAGTCTTGGGTTGGCTTAGTCCTTTTCGAAAGTGTAAATAAGGAGCTTTGATTTCAGGCGGTAAACCCCTAGTGGAATGATCGCGTAGGGGTGGTGACGCAAGAACAAACATCTTACAAGGTATGGAGAATGATTGTAAACGTTCGTATGTTTTTGTAATAATGGTGGCAACTTGGTTTCCTGCATGTATAACACAAGGTTGGAATGCAATAGATAGTGACACGGATCCTCCTGACTCTCTCACGACATCTCGCTCTATCCTCTATCACAGCAGGTAGGTTTGCATAGGTGCATTGTCAGTTCCTTGTTAGTTTCTTGACGCAAGTACTGTGCGTTCTCCCCACTGAACTGATGATTTCGCCCTCGGCTCTCCAGGAGCAAATCTGGTTCGTCTTTCTTTTATCAAGGCTGATACCCGAGGAAAGTCTCAGTAGAGTTGCTCCCTTGTGGGATGCTGCCTCCAGGTGGTGTCAAGGGCAGCTATTAGCATTTTGGTGTGTAAACACTGTCAAACTTCTTTTCTTTCTAGTCGTTTGGTAAAAGTTCAGGTGAATATAGCAAAACCGACTATTGCATAAAAAAGACGTGTTTCATCTTGGTAGGAAGGTTTGACTTCCAGGTTGCTTCCATCTTGTCCAAGACAGCTCAGGCTTTGCTGATTGGCACAAGTTAGTTCATTCTCTGTACAGTTTTTTTTCATCTCTACTGCCACAATGTATAAGGTGTGTATTTGTAAATCCGGCTAACACCACAATAAATGAATATATTTATCTACCTCCCACAGCGGGAAGATCTGACACAAGGTCGGAAAGTTGGATTTGAAACCAGAACCCTAGAGGAACCGCACTCTAGCCGAACAATAACTGCTTGGACAGCCCCGTCAGAATTTGTGACGAAAGTGATGATCCTGAACCAGTATCGAGCGGTGGAACTGGTCCCGACTTTCCTCATCCCCGCCATAAAAGAGCCCGTCTTTGCCTTGCGTGCAATTTAAAAGTTAAAGAAATGTTTGAATTGTAGGTCGAGTGCGGATTCAAACACTGCCTGATCGATACGAATACCCTTTTTCAAGTTATTTCGTCTGACGAATGATACTAGTCGAAGCTTGCCATCGCAGTGGCCGCCATATTGCGAAACGGGATGTACCACAATATGGCGGCCACTGCCACGGCAAGATTCGACTAGTGTCATTCGCCAGCCGAAATAGCTTGAAAGAGGGTATTCGTAATTCATCGGTCTGTTTTCGAATCCTCACTCGACATACAGTTTAAACATTTCTTTAATTTTTAAATTTAAGCATTTTTCCGGTAGGGGCGTCTAAGGCGATAATCAATAAACTAATCCCTTCCCAAAGAGTGTGAAAGGCAAAGTCTGGGAAGGTGGACCTCCCGGAACTGCACAAACCAACAGAGAACAAGTCATCCTACAAAATAGCAGAGTCTTTGCCGGTCTGATTTTCGTATGAACTAACCCCGAAGAGTGCGCATGTCTGTAAATATATATCTACGGCTCTAAAATTGAGACAAGTAAATCTTAGCATATAATCTTACTAACACCGTCGTCACTTTTTTATCCCCAAGTGTCCAGTCGAGTCAATCGCAGTATGTAGAAATGTGTTAATGAGATTAAATCATTGTTTATGCACGTTGGTAACTTAAGGCTATTTGAAAGTCAGATTATTGAATTTGAGATATTTGATACACTGAGAAATAACCGTCTTGACAGCTTGCTTTGTTTTAGGTATCCAACACCCTGTAAGACGGATTTTTCTTTAAGGTTGATTCAATAGTAACATCTTTCTGTAATGCTCAATGATTATAAGTTTAGCCAATAAAACAGTATTGATAATTTCATTGTTATAAATATTTTTTTCACTTATTTTTTTTGTCTTTTACTTATTTTTACCCCGAACAAGGCATATTGCCATTGAAACGTAAAGATCTACTGTGATAGGGGCCACCTTTGTAGGGGGAAACCTGGGTGGGGAGTTTGGCAGCAAGATTTTTGTTCACATTACATTTAAATTTCCGTATATTGGTACGGTTGGGAAAACAGAACAGGGAAGGAATTCAAAAGGAAAGCGGTTCTGTATTTACCAATTCTACGCTTATTTCTGATTATCCCATTTTTTGTAAAGTTGAATGCAAATTCCTTATTGATTAAGGGCCGTCCTTTTTTACCTGGGAGGCGTTAAAAGTAAACAATTATTTCTGCAGGGGTTTGCTGTTGCATTACTGTAGTGAAGCTGATAGGCAAGAGGAATAGCTCATGGCGTCCATCTAGATGACCGTCCTCATCGAGCGAAACGTTATTTCCCTGTGTGTTGTGCCTGCGGCAGTAAAGGGATAGTGTATTTTAAGGGCGAGGGAATGCGGCATGACACCGCAAACGCTTGAATGCAAACGCATAGTCAAGTAATCAGCAAATGAATCACGTTGTGGCTATGCAAATAAGTTTTTAACGGAACAGAGGAAGAGAGAGGAGGGAGAAAGATATATATATATAGCATTGGATGAAGTGAAAGAATAAAATAAGGTGCAAATCAAATTTTATTAGAATTCAATGTTCAAGCAGGTAATGGTCCTCTGAGGAGAAGATTTTCTTTGAAAACTCATGAGTTAAGGACTTTAAAGTACTTTGCTTGAACATTGAATTCTAATAAAATTTGATTCGCACCTTATTTTATTCTTTCACTTTATCTAGTGCTTCTATTTATCTTCCTCCCACAAGGTAAGATGTGACACAAGGTCGGGAACGTGGGAAATAACCAGCGCTCGAGAATTTGAGCACTCTGGTTTTTTTAAAATTGCCTAGGCAGCCCCGTCGGCATTCCCCGGTAGGGGCGCCTCAGACAGTAAGCAATAAACTTACTCCTTCCCAAAGAGGGGCGGCGAAGCCTGGGAAGGTGCACCTCCTAGAACTGCACAGGACCGACAACCCCCAATAGACCGGCGTAAATCCGGACCCGAAGGCCCGGACAATACCGGTTTATTAGGCGGGGTAAAAAACGCTGGTTGAACTTTATCTAGTGCTATTAATGCTCTATCCAGTATATTGAGCTTCAGTTTTATCCGGATTTTCACTAATTAAAGATATTAGTTGCCTCATATCTTTTGTTGTATTACCTTATATATATATATATATATATATATATATATATATATATATATATATATATATATATATATATATATATATATATATATATATATATAACACACACAGAAAGAGAGAGAGAGAGAGAGAGAGAGAGAGAGAGAGAGAGAGAGAGAGCTAGCTAGCTAACGGTCAGTCAGCCAACAACCCGCCCCCTTCCTTTTTCTCTTCTCGCGTTTGCCTGTCGGTTAAAAATACTTGCGAGCAATGTCAGAATAAAGGGTTTTAGTACATTATCAATTTTTTTATTAAGTCAATTTAATTAATTACTGTTAATATCGATGAAACTATTGCATATATATATATATATATATATATATATATATATATATATAGAGAGAGAGAGAGAGAGAGAGAGAGAGAGAATGGGTCAATAAAATTACAAATAACACCAAACATTAATTTATTATGAACTGTTTAAAAAATAGTAGATCCTCGTTGCAAATGAATAATGTTGTGGCAATGCAAATGAGTTTTTACGCGAGCCAATCACTGGCGGTCGTTTGGTGTGGTGAACGTAACCAATACTGGGCGAAATTTAACAGAAGACTTCTTGGATGTATAATTGTGTTGGCGCCTCTCGTATTCGTCTGACAGAAACCGCGTTATAGTCATGAAAGCCATGTAAAAATAGAGAGTTGGTCGGAAGCCATCCCCAAAAGAGGCTGAATCCGGTTTTTAAATTCCCCACGTGGGCTGGAATCATATTTTTTGCTTTTTGGAAGTAGAGAGTGCATTCTATGGTTGGCTAATATAATTCAGGGAAGATAACTTTAATATATCTCAAAGGAGATAACTTTTGAATATTCTTAGTCACCAGCATGATGTTTGATGACATTATTTTATATTGAGGGACTGTGTGATATAGGGTAAATCGATATAGGTACATAATTCGATCGTTTGGGATCAAACATGGATGTTAGATGTTTTGAATTTAGTGCAAATTGAAATGAAGATGAAGGCTGAATACACACACACACAGACAGACAGACAGACAGACAGACAGACAGACAGACACACACACACACACACACACACACACACACTCCCGCGTGCGCATATTGAGTATTGATTTACTCCTCTCCAGGAGTTAGGCACAAGGCCAGTTTTTATCTTACTCCCACAAGTAAGATGTGACCCAAGGTCGGGTCGGGAAAGTGGGGTTTAAAAATTGCCTGGGCAGCCCCGTCGGCATTCCCCAGTAGGGGCGCCTCAGGCAGTAAGCAATAAACTTACTTCTCCCCAAAGAGGGGAGGCGAAGCCTCGGAGGATGGACCTCCTAGAACTGCACAGGACTGACCCATAGACAGGCGTAAATCAAGCCCCGAAGGCCAAGACAATACCAGTCTATGGGGTTCAGTATCCATCGGAACAGATACTACACTTTGATCTTAGCCAAAAGGCCAAGAACATAAGTAGAGTTCTGTTAAAAATAAAAGATCCCGTTCTCCGCAAGTGTTTTCCTAGTAAATGATATTGTGTCGCCTCTAGGCTTGTTAGATGAAGGACATTGTTAAACTTGAATTCTTGTTGAGAACAAAAATGTGGTTATGATTGACTGATAGTGTGCGACCTAAGGTCAGACAGCTGTTACATTTGATTGGGAGCAAAAGAAAGAAAACTCATTGGGGAAAGATAGGTAGATAAGTAAAAGAAATACCGAGAAACACCCGGTTACAATGATCAATAGAAACTGTTATCGTGGAGAGAGAGAGAGAGAGAGAGAGAGAGAGAGAGAGAGAGAGAGAGAGAGAGAGAGAGAGAGAGATAAAGAGAGAGAGAGAGGGGTGGGGTGATAAGAAGAAAAAAAAGAAAAGTATGTGAATCTCCCGTCGTAGCAAGATTGAACGCGGGCGCGTGTAAATAGTGTAAAAACGGAATTTTCATCAAAAGGTTAAGTGAAGTAAAATAGGGTTAACATTATTTTAGATAGTTAAAGATTAGAGTTACGTGTTAAAATATGATGTCATGGACAAAAAGTGTGAAGTGACACGTAGAAAAGAAGATAACAATATCTTTCTCTTTGGCTTGCAATCTAATTTGATTCAGATGTCTTTTTCGAAGCTCTACCGACACCCAATATTCGACGTGTGTTTGTAAAATAGTGTTAAAAATGAAATTTTTCACATATTGTTAAAGTAAGTAGAAAAGCACCAAATTTATTTCGTAGTTAATAGGTACGTGCAAAATCAATGGCCGATTCCCAAAATGTAAAAACATTTTGACCCCTCTTCACTTAAAAATTCACTAAAATTCAGGAAATCAACCAATTTTAATTAAATTTTCAATATTTATTAATCAACAATCACGGAATATAATGAAACCATTATTTCTTTTTAAATCTTAGTTAAAATGTATTATTTTTTAAAACAAAATACACCTTTACTAAAGCTATATTTTTATATATTAATAAAAAAATGCATTAATTTTTTTTTGTTTTTATGAAAATAAAGCATTGTAGATGTTAACAATTAAAAAACAAATTTTTTAAATATTTTTTATATATTACGAAAAAGGCCCCTAAATATCGTATTAACAAAATCACTATAACTCGAAGAAAAATTAATTTTTTGAATTAGCGATATTATTATTGAATAAAGCATTGTTTAATCAATATTTTCACCAAAAAATAATATAATTGCAAAAAGAATTTCATGTTATTTTAATGATTAGAGTTTATGGAAAAATAAAAAATGCGACATAATTATATTTCCCTTTCATACATGAACGTGGTATCATCAGCGCAAGAATCTTTTTTTATAATCTTGAAAATAAACCAAAAATTGCCAAATTTGAGACCCAGGAACTTAACTAAAAAAAGAATTTTAAAAATTGGATAATTTCTACTAACGATTCACTTTGATTGGTATGGTAGCTAGCCCCGTTCTGTAATAACCAGCTGGGATTAGCCTTCCAATAACCACTCACTTTTACACCACCCTCAAATTGTTATTTTTAGAGATTCAACAATTTCGTTAATTTCACAATTCATCGTCAATTATTTGGAAAGATTTGTATTTGTTTTGTCTTTTTTTCATTAATAAATATTTAAGAAGTTAAAAACAATTATTTATTAATAAATAAAGAGAATTCAAACATGACATTTTCTTTCAACATTGAATTCTGTTTATCAATAAATAACTGTTTTAACTTTTTTTTCAATGAATAAATTGTCGGTGTAGTCATTGACTTTAGTTTACTTTTTCACACTTAAAATTGAAAATAAAATACACTTTATTTTAAAAAGAATCAATGTAATTTATCGTTACGACACATTAAGTATAAATCGAGTAACTAAAGTTTTTAATCATGTAAAAAAATGATAAAATTGACGCAGTTCGTAACGTAAAAATATTTTTTAACATTTAAAAAAAGTTTTATTTCAAATTCTAAGGAAAAACATTGGTAAACAGACGTCATGAATAATTTCAGAGTATTACTAAATTAAAAACTAATACCAAGTTAAATATGAACCTTTTTATGAAATATTTTAATTAAATAAACATTTCCTTTTTTACTAGCGGGGCTACCCGGCGTTGCTCGGGGTCATTAAAACATATAATTGAAGAAAAATCGTGTGTGTAACATCTTTATATACAAACTTCTATTTCTCCCCCCCCCCTTCTCTATAGCCGTCTCTTTATCTTTCTACCTTTTTCTTCCCTGGTCGCCGCATTTCACCGCTACTTTCTAATTTTGCCTTTTGCGAAAGCTGTTCTTTCCCCACCATTTCTCCTACGTTGCCCAGGGCAATAGTATGATATATTTCTATAAAAAGTAACACCTCTATCTGCGCCTTCTATATAGGTACTTATCTCCACCCCGGTGTTCATGCTATATACGTATCTATCATCACCCCGGTGCGCATACTATATACGTACCTATCGCCGCCCCAGTGCACATACTATATACGTACCTATCGCCGCCCCAGTTCAGATACTATTTAAGTACCTATTGCCGCCCCGGTGCGAATGCTAAATAGTACCTATCGCCGCCCCGGTGTGCATGCTACATAAGTACCTATCGCTGCCCTAGTGGGAATAATTAATATGTACATATTGCCGCATTGGTGCGAATTTCTAAATACGTACCTATCACCACTTTGGTGCGAATGCTAAAAGGTACCTATCGCCGGCCCGATGCGAATGCTAAATACGTACATATAGCCGCCCTGGTGTGAATGCTAAATACGTACCTATAGCCGCCCCGGTGCGAATGCTAAATACGTACCTATCACCACCCTGGTGCGAATGCGAAATACATACTTTTCGCCGTTCTGGTGCACGTGCTATATACGTACCTATTGCCGCCCCGGTGCACGTGATATATATGTACTGATCGCCGCCCCGGATCGCATGCTATGTACGTACTTATTGCTGCCCATGTGTACATGCTATATACGTAGCTATCGCCACCCCTGAATTCTGAATAGTACCTATCGCCGCCCCGGTGTGGAAGCTAAATACGTACATATCGCCGCCCCGGTACGAATGCTAAATACATACATATCGCCGCCCCAGTGTGATTTCTAAATACGTACCTATCGCCGCTCTTGTGTGAATTCTAAATACGTACCTATCGCCGCCCCGGTGCGGAAGCTAAATACGTACATATCGCCACCCCGATGCGAATGCTAAATACATACCTATCGCCGCCCCGGTGCGAATGCTAAATACATACCTATCGCCGCCCCGGTGCGAATGCTAAATACATACCTATCGCCGCCCCGGTGTGAATGCTAAATACATACCTATCGCCGCCCCGGTGTGAATGCTAAATACATACATATCGCCGCCCCGGTGTGAATGCTAAATACATACATATCGCCGCCCCGGTGTGAATGCTAAATACGTACCTTTCGCCGCCCCGGTGCGCGTGCTATATACGTTCCTATCGCTGCCCCGGTGCGCGTGCTATATATGAACCGATCGCTGCCCCAGTGCGCATGCATAATACATACCTATCACGTACTTATTGCCGCCCATGTGCACATGCTATATACGTACCTATCGCCACCGCTGGATGCTAAATAAGTACCTATCTCCGCCCAGGGATGAATGCTAAATACGTACATATTGTCGCCCAGGTGTTCATACACCATATGTACCTATCACTGCCCCAGTGCGAATACTAAATATGTACATATCGCCACCCCGGTGCGATTGCTGAATACATACCTATCGCAACCCTGGTGCGAATGCTAAATACGTAGCTATAGCCACCCCTATGCACTACTATATAGTACCTATTGCCACCCCGGTACACATACTATATATAAACCTATCGCCGGCCCGGTGTGCATACTATATTCGTACCTATCGCGGCTCTGGTGCGCATACTACATACTTACCTATCTCTGCAAGGGTACACATACTATATATGTACCAATCTCCAGCCCAGTTCGCATACGTAAGAACTTATATTTATTCGGCCCTGTCGTGTTAGAAAAACAAAATAGTGTTCATTTATGTATTGTCACTATCATAAATATAAATATTTTTAGTTACAAACAGAAAAAAATACATTTTTTTGCCTCCCCACAAGAAAATTTTTTTTCTATCCTCCCATATACTTAGAAATATTTTTAATTTAAAGGAAAAAAAAAAGAAAATTTTTTGACCACCCTTACACCCCAAAAATTTTATGTTCCCCCCATACATAGAAATATTTTTATTTTAAAAAAGAAAAAAAAAAAAATTTTTTAGCCCCCACCCCCCGAAAATTTTTTTTTTTCATTCTCCCCCATACACATAAATATTTTCAATGAAAAAGATAAAAGACAAAATAAATGTTTTGCCTTCCCCCCAATTTTTTTTATACTCCCGATGCGCATGCTATATACGTATTTATTGCCGCCCATGTGCACATGCTATATACTTCCTATCGCCACCGCTGAATGCTAAATACGTACCTATTGCTGTCGCGGTGCGAATGCTAAATAGGTTTTCAGCGTAGATGCTCTTAAAATATTATCCAAACCTATCACTACAGTAGCTCTATCTAGGATATTGAGCACTTTTCTCCCGGACAACGCCAAATACTTTGAAAATCAAGGAGGCCTCCTGAGCACTACTGAAATCACTTAGGTATCCCTCCTTTTGATCTGCAAAATAGTCCAAAGGGGAACGAAGATGGCGTTAAAATATTTTCAAAACCTATCACTACAGTAGCTCTATCTAGGATATTGAGCACTTTTCTCCCGGACAACACCGAGTAATTTTTAAATCAAGGAGGCCTCATGAGCACTTCTTAAATAACTCTTATCGATTCCCCCATCCTTTTCAGCGTAGATGCTGTTAAAATATTATCCAAACCTATCACTACAGTAGCTCTATCTAGGACATTGAGCACTTTTCTCCCGGACAATGCCGAGTACTTTGATAATCAAGGAGGCCTCCTGAGGACTACTGAAATCACATAGGTATCCTCTCTCCTTCTGATCTGCCAAATAGTCCAAAGGGGAACGAAGATAGCGTTAAAATATTTTCCAAACCTATCACTACAGTAGCTCTATCTAGGACATTGAGCGCTTTCTCCCGGACAACGCCGAGTACTTTGATAACAAAGGAGGCCTCCTGAGGACTACTGAAATCACTTAGGTATCCCTCCTTTTGATCTGCCAAATAGTCCAAAGGGGAACGAAGATGGCTTTAAAATATTTTCCAAACCTATCACTACAGTAGCTCTATCTAGGACATTGAGCACTTTTCTCCCGGACAACGCCGAGTATTTGAAAATCAAAGAGGCCTCCTGAGCACTACTGAAATAACTCTTATCGATCCCCCCATCCTTTTCAGCGTAGATGCTGTTAAGATATTATGCAAACCTATCTCTACAGTAGCTCTATCTAGGACATTGAGCACTTTTTTCCCGGACAACGCCGAGTACTATGACCTGATATAACCGGACACAATATAGGGCAAGACCAGGTACATCCAGCAAGGGATTATTGGACAGGTGCGGATGTGATTGAGCAACCCTTGTTTCACTACACACTTATAACGTAGGATTCCTATGTTGTTATTGATTTATCCGGACAGAAGTTATTGGATGATCTGATACAACCGGGCTGAATGTCAGGCAAGACCGGGTACATCCGGCAAGGGATTATGGGATGTTTACAGTGACTCTGCATTTTTATCGGATTAGTACATAAATACATTAGATTATTTCGAATTTACTACATATTAACGTTGAAAAAGTAGTGTAAAATACGAAAAAACTGCTACCTTTTGTCGGAAAGTGGTCCGGTTGACTGTCAGCGAGTGAATCGTTTTTCCATAGACCGGCGGAATGAAGCCAAGACGATTATGGAGTGCATAATCCAAACAGATACTACACTAAACAGAATTAGAGAAAAACGGCCTAGGGAGTCTAAAATTCATTGTTGCTCATCAAAACTCATTAAAGAACTTGTTAAATAGTATTATACAATGTTTGTTCAAAGAAAATCATAGTTATTATTACTCGTTAATTTATTAATGTAATTTGAACAGTGTCTAGTGGATAGACCGCTGTTCAGGTGTAGATTGGTTATAAATATGCCCTTTAAATCACATTAAATTTTTGAATTTCGGATGTTTCTCGGCCTTTTGGCTAAGATCAAAGTGTAGTATCTGTTCTCGGCATTATTGCCTTGAGATCAAGTGTATATCTAGTCCTATCCGATAGGTGTCGATCTTACACTGTCGAATCAAAAATCAGATTATCTTTTTATTTTTTAATCCCTTTTCCTTTAGCTCACTTCCTCTCCCCTAAAGTACCGGTTGATATACCCCCAAGGTCGGGATCTGTCTCACCGACGACTCCCCCCAAATTTCGCCTGAGGCGCTGACACCGGCGAATACTGACACTCCCCGTCCCCCAAATTTCGCCTGCCTCACCGGCGTATGCCAATACGCCCCATCCCCAAATTTCGCCTGAGGCGCCCCACAGGCGATCGCTCATACGGCCGAATGCCGACATTTCCCTCCTCCCCTCCCCAGATTGGCCTGAGCCGCCGTATGCCGACATTCCCCCTCCCCAGATTTGGCCTGAGGCGCTCACACCGGCGAATGCCGACACTCCCCCTCCCCCAAATTTTCCCTTAGGCGTCCCACCGGTGTATGCTGATAACACCCCCCCCAACCCTCCCCCAAATTTCACCTGAAGCGCTCACACCGGCGAATGCCGACACCCCCCCGAAAGGAGGAGGGAATGCCTATCATGATAACAGAACGGCCATAGGGAGGGGGGGAATATTAGCGTCTATTAATAATTAAGAAAGAAAGTGTGGGAGGGAGCGGGAAAAAAGAAAGAAAGAAAAAATGGTTGTAGTGTGAGTGAATTTCTTCCTGCCACTCTCTGACGTCAGGGTACCAACACATACTTCGTCCGGTGGCAGGGTACCCACACATACTTCGTCCGGTTGCAAGGTACTCACACATACTTCGTCATGTCGAAGTGTACCCACACATACTTCGTCAGGTCGCACGGTACCAACACATACTTTTTCCGGTCGCAGGGTACCCACACATACTTCGTCTGGTCGCAGGGTACCCACACATTCTTCGTCTGGTCGCAGGGTACCCACACATACTTCGTCCAGTCGCAGGGTACCCACACATACTTCGTCCGGTCGCAAGGTACCCACACATAGTTCGTGCGGTCGCAGGGTACCCACACATACTTTGTCCGGTCGCAGGGTACCCACACATACTTCGTGGTTATGACTCAACGGGTCACTGTAAACGTTTACTTGTTAAATTCTTCTTTTTTTATACATATATAGAGTGGTTATGACTCAACGGGTCATTGTAAACGTGTACTTGTTAAATTCTTCTTTTTTCTTTTTTTATACATATATAGAGTGGTTATGACTCAACGGGTCACTGTAAACGTGTACTTGTTAAATTCTTCTTTTTTCTGTTTTTATACATATATAGAGTGGTTATGACTCAACGGGTCACTGTAAACGTGTACTTGTTAAATTCTTCTTTTTTCTTTTTTTATACATATATAGAGTGGTTATGACTCAACGGGTCACTATAAACATGTTCTTGTTAAATTCTTCTTTTTTTCTTTTTTCTATACATATATAGAGTGGTTATGACTCAACGGGTCACTGTAAACGTTTACTTGTTAAATTCTTCTTTTTTTATACATATATAGAGTGGTTATGACTCAACGGGTCATTTTAAACGTGTACTTGTTAAATTCTTCTTTTTTCTTTTTTTATACATATATAGAGTGGTTATGACTCAACGGGTCACTGTAAACGTGTACTTGTTAAATTCTTCTTTTTTCTTTTTTTATACATATATAGAGTGGTTATGACTCAACGGGTCACTGTAAACGTTTACTTGTTAAATTCTTCTTTTTTTCTTTTTTTATACATATATAGAGTGGTTATGACTCAACGGGTCATTGTAAACGTGTACTTGTTAAATTCTTCTTTTTTCTTTTTTTATACATATATAGAGTGGTTATGACTCAACGGGTCACTGTAAACGTGTACTTGTTAAATTCTTCTTTTTTCTGTTTTTATTAATATATAGAGTGGTTATGACTCAACGGGTCACTGTAAACGTGTACTTGTTAAATTCTTCTTTTTTCTTTTTTTATACATATATAGAGTGGTTATGACTCAACGGGTCACTATAAACATGTTCTTGTTAAATTCTTCTTTTTTTCTTTTTTCTATACATATATTGAGTGGTTATGACTCAACGGGTCACTGTAAACGTTTACTTGTTAAATTCTTCTTTTTTTATACATATATAGAGTGGTTATGACTCAACGGGTCACTGTAAACGTGTACTTGTTAAATTCTTCTTTTTTCTGTTTTTATACATATATAGAGTGGTTATGACTCAACGGGTCACTGTAAACGTGTACTTGTTAAATTCTTCTTTTTTCTTTTTTTTATACATATATAGAGTAATTATGACTCAACGGGTCACTATAAACATGTTCTTGTTAAATTCTTCTTTTTTTCTTTTTTCTATACATATATAGAGTGGTTATGACTCAACGGGTCACTGTAAACGTGTACTTGTTAAATTCTTCTTTTTTCTTTTTTTATACATATATAGAGTGGTTATGACTCAACGGGTCACTGTAAACGTTTACTTGTTAAATTCTTCTTTTTTTCTTTTTTTATACATATATAGAGTGGTTATGACTCAACGGGTCACTGTAAACGTTTACTTGTTAAATTCTTCTTTTTTTATACATATATAGAGTGGTTATGACTCAACGGGTCATTGTAAACGTGTACTTGTTAAATTCTTCTTTTTTCTTTTTTTATACATATATAGAGTGGTTATGACTCAACGGGTCACTGTAAACGTGTACTTGTTAAATTTTTCTTTTTTCTTTTTTTATACATATATAGAGTGGTTATGACTCAACGGGTCACTGTAAACGTTTACTTGTTAAATTCTTCTTTTTTTCTTTTTTTATACATATATAGAGTGGTTATGACTCAACGGGTCATTGTAAACGTGTACTTGTTAAATTCTTCTTTTTTCTTTTTTTCACATATATAGAGTGGTTATGACTCAACGGGTCACTGTAAACGTGTACTTGTTAAATTCTTCTTTTTTCTGTTTTTATACATATATAGAGTGGTTATGACTCAACGGGTCACTGTAAACGTGTACTTGTTAAATTCTTCTTTTTTCTTTTTTTATACATATATAGAGTGGTTATGACTCAACGGGTCACTATAAACATGTTCTTGTTAAATTCTTCTTTTTTTATTTTTTCTATACGTATATAGAGTGGTTATGACTCAACGGGTCACTGTAAACGTTTACTTGTTAAATTCTTCTTTTTTTATACATATATAGAGTGGTTATGACTCAACGGGTCATTGTAAACGTGTACTTGTTAAATTCTTCTGTTTTCTTTTTTTATACATATATAGAGTGGTTATGACTCAACGGGTCACTGTAAACGTGTACTTGTTAAATTCTTCTTTTTTCTTTTTTTATACATATATAGAGTGGTTATGACTCAACGGGTCATTGTAAACGTGTACTTGTTAAATTCTTCTTTTTTCTTTTTTTATACATATATAGAGTGGTTATGACTCAACGGGTCACTGTAAACGTTTACTTGTTAAATTCTTTTTTTTTTCTTTTTTTCTACATATATAGAGTGGTTATGACTCAACGGGTCATTGTAAACGTGTACTTGTTAAATTCTTCTTTTTTCTTTTTTTATACATATATAGAGTGGTTATGACTCAACGGGTCACTGTAAACGTGTACTTGTTAAATTCTTCTTTTTTCTTTTTTTATACATATATGGAGTGGTTATGACTCAACGGGTCACTATAAACATGTTCTTGTTAAATTCTTCTTTTTTCTTTTTTCTATACATATATAGAGTGGTTATGACTCAACGGGTCACTGTAAACGTTTACTTGTTAAATTCTTCTTTTTTTATACATATATAGAGTGTTTATGACTCAACGGGTCATTGTAAACGTGTACTTGTTAAATTCTTCTTTTTTCTTTTTTATACATATATAGAGTGGTTATGACTCAACGGGTCACTGTAAACGTGTACTTGTTAAATTCTTCTTTTTTCTGTTTTTATACATATATAGAGTTGTTATGACTCAACGGGTGACTATAAACGTTTACTTGTTAAATTCTTCTTTTTTTCTTTTTTTATACATATATAGAGTGGTTATGACTCAACGGGTCATTGTAAACGTGTACTTGTTAAATTCTTCTTTTTTCTTTTTTATACATATATAGAGTGGTTATGACTCAACGGGTCACTGTAAACGTGTACTTGTTAAATTCTTCTTTTTTCTGTTTTTATACATATATAGAGTGGTTATGACTCAACGGGTCACTATAAACATGTTCTTGTTAAATTCTTCTTTTTTCTTTTTTCTATACATATATAGAGTGGTTATGACTCAACGGGTCACTGTAAACGTTTACTTGTTAAATTCTTCTTTTTTTATACATATATAGAGTGGTTATGACTCAACGGGTCACTGTAAACGTTTACTTGTTAAATTCTTCTTTTTTTCTTTTTTTATACATATATAGAGTGGTTATGACTCAACGGGTCATTGTAAACGTGTACTTGTTAAATTCTTCTTTTTTCTTTTTTTATACATATATAGAGTGGTTATGACTCAACGGGTCACTGTAAACGTGTACTTGTTAAATTCTTCTTTTTTCTGATTTTATACATATATAGAGTGGTTATGACTCAACGGGTCATCGTAAACGTGTACTTGTTAAATTCTTCTTTTTTCTTTTTTTATACATATATAGAGTGGTTATGACTCAACGGGTCACTGTAAACGTGTACTTGTAAAATTCTTCTTTTTTCTTTTTTTATACATATATAGAGTGGTTATGACTCAACGGGTCACTGTAAACGTTTACTTGTTAAATTCTTCTTTTTTTCTTTTTTTATACATATATAGAGTGGTTATGACTCAACGGGTCATTGTAAACGTGTACTTGTAAAATTCTTCTTTTTTCTTTTTCTATACATATATAGAGTGGTTATGACTCAACGGGTCACTGTAAACGTGTACTTGTTAAATTCTTCTTTTTTCTGTTTTTATACATATATAGAGTGGTTATGACTCAACGGGTCACTGTAAACGTGTACTTGTTAAATTCTTCTTTTTTCTTTTTTTATACATATATAGAGTGGTTATGACTCAACGGGTCACTATAAACATGTTCTTGTTAAATTCTTCTTTTTTTCTTTTTTCTATACATATATAGAGTAGTTATGACTCAACGGGTCATTGTAAACGTGTACTTGTTAAATTCTTCTTTTTTCTTTTTTTATACATATATAGAGTGGTTATGACTCAACGGGTCACTGTAAACGTGTACTTGTTAAATTCTTCTTTTTTCTTTTTTAATACATATATAGAGTGGTTATGACTCAACGGGTCACTGTAAACGTTTACTTGTTAAATTCTTCTTTTTTTCTTTTTTCTATACATATATAGAGTTGTTATGACTCAACGGGTCACTGTAAACGTTTACTTGTTAAATTCTTCTTTTTTTCTTTTTTTATACATATATAGAATGGTTATGACTCAACGGGTCATTGTAAACGTGTACTTGTAAAATTCTTCTTTTTTCTTTTTCTATACATATATAGAGTGGTTATGACTCAACGGGTCACTGTAAACGTGTACTTGTTAAATTCTTCTTTTTTCTGTTTTTATACATATATAGAGTGGTAATGACTCAACGGGTCACTGTAAACGTGTACTTGTTAAATTCTTCTTTTTTCTGTTTTTATACATATATAGAGTGGTTATGACTCAACGGGTCACTGTAAACGTTTACTTGTTAAATTCTTCTTTTTTTATACATATATAGAGTGGTTATGACTCAACGGGTCATTGTAAACGTGTACTTGTTAAATTCTTCTTTTTTCTTTTTTTATACATATATAGAGTGGTTATGACTCAACGGGTCACTGTAAACGTGTACTTGTTAAATTCTTCTTTTTTCTGTTTTTATACATATATAGAGTGGTTATGACTCAACGGGTCACTGTAAACGTGTACTTGTTAAATTCTTCTTTTTTTTTTTATACATATATAGAGTTGTTATGACTCAACGGGTCACTATAAACATGTTCTTGTTAAATTCTTCTTTTTTTCTTTTTTCTATACATATATAGAGTGGTTATGACTCAACGGGTCACTGTAAACGTTTACTTGTTAAATTCTTTTTTTATACATATATAGAGTGGTTATGACTCAACGGGTCATTGTAAACGTGTACTTGTTAAATTCTTCTTTTTTCTTTTTTTATACATATATAGAGTGGTTATGACTCAACGGGTCACTGTAAACGTTTACTTGTTAAATTCTTCTTTTTTTCTTTTTTTTATACATATATAGAGTGGTTATGACTCAACGGGTCATTGTAAACGTGTACTTGTTAAATTCTTCTTTTTTCTTTTTGTATACATATATAGAGTGGTTATGACTCAACGGGTCACCGTAAACGTGTACTTGTTAAACTCTTCTTTTTTCTTTTTTTATACATATATAGAGTGGTTATGACCCAACGGGTCACTGTAAACGTTTACTTGTTAAATTCTTCTTTTTTTCTTTTTTTATACATATATAGAGTGGTTATGACTCAACGGGTCATTGTAAACGTGTACTTGTAAAATTCTTCTTTTTTCTTTTTCTATACATATATAGAGTGGTTATGACTCAACGGGTCACTATAAACATGTTCTTGTTAAATTCTTCTTTTTTTCTTTTTTCTATACATATATAGAGTAGTTATGACTCAACGGGTCATTGTAAACGTGTACTTGTTAAATTCTTCTTTTTTCTTTTTTTATACATATATAGAGTGGTTATGACTCAACGGGTCACTGTAAACGTGTACTTGTTAAATTCTTCTTTTTTCTTTTTTAATACATATATAGAGTGGTTATGACTCAACGGGTCACTGTAAACGTTTACTTGTTAAATTCTTCTTTTTTTCTTTTTTCTATACATATATAGAGTTGTTATGACTCAACGGGTCACTGTAAACGTTTACTTGTTAAATTCTTCTTTTTTTCTTTTTTTATACATATATAGAATGGTTATGACTCAACGGGTCATTGTAAACGTGTACTTGTAAAATTCTTCTTTTTTCTTTTTCTATACATATATAGAGTGGTTATGACTCAACGGGTCACTGTAAACGTGTACTTGTTAAATTCTTCTTTTTTCTATTTTTATACATATATAGAGTGGTTATGACTCAACGGGTCACTGTAAACGTGTACTTGTTAAATTCTTCTTTTTTTATACATATATAGAGTGGTTATGACTCAACGGGTCATTGTAAACGTGTACTTGTTAAATTCTTCTTTTTTCTTTTTTTATACATATATAGAGTGGTTATGACTCAACGGGTCACTGTAAACGTGTACTTGTTAAATTCTTCTTTTTTCTGTTTTTATACATATATAGAGTGGTTATGACTCAACGGGTCACTGTAAACGTGTACTTGTTAAATTCTTCTTTTTTTTTTTTATACATATATAGAGTGGTTATGACTCAACGGGTCACTATAAACATGTTCTTGTTAAATTCTTCTTTTTTTCTTTTTTCTATACATATATAGAGTGGTTATGACTCAACGGGTCACTGTAAACGTTTACTTGTTAAATTCTTTTTTTCTACATATATAGAGTGGTTATGACTCAACGGGTCATTGTAAACGTGTACTTGTTAAATTCTTCTTTTTCTTTTTTTATACATATATAGAGTGTTTATGACTCAACGGGTCACTGTAAACGTGTACTTGTTAAATTCTTCTTTTTTCTTTTTTTATACATATATAGAGTGGTTATGACTCAACGGGTCACTGTAAACGTTTACTTGTTAAATTCTTCTTTTTTTCTTTTTTTATACATATATAGAGTGGTTATGACTCAACGGGTCATCGTAAACGTGTACTTGTTAAATTCTTCTTTTTTCTTTTTTTATACATATATAGAGTGGTTATGACTCAACGGGTCACTGTAAACGTGTACTTGTAAAATTCTTCTTTTTTCTTTTTTTATACATATATAGAGTGGTTATGACTCAACGGGTCACTGTAAACGTTTACTTGTTAAATTCTTCTTTTTTTCTTTTTTTATACATATATAGAGTGGTTATGACTCAACGGGTCATTGTAAACGTGTACTTGTAAAATTCTTCTTTTTTCTTTTTCTATACATATATAGAGTGGTTATGACTCAACGGGTCACTGTAAACGTGTACTTGTTAAATTCTTCTTTTTTCTTTTTTTATACATATATAGAGTGGTTATGACTCAACGGGTCACTATAAACATGTTCTTGTTAAATTCTTCTTTTTTTCTTTTTTCTATACATATATAGAGTAGTTATGACTCAACGGGTCATTGTAAACGTGTACTTGTTAAATTCTTCTTTTTTCTGTTTTTATACATATATAGAGTGGTTATGACTCAACGGGTCACTGTAAACGTGTACTTGTTAAATTCTTCTTTTTTTTTTTTATACATATATAGAGTTGTTATGACTCAACGGGTCACTATAAACATGTTCTTGTTAAATTCTTCTTTTTTTCTTTTTTCTATACATATATAGAGTGGTTATGACTCAACGGGTCACTGTAAACGTTTACTTGTTAAATTCTTTTTTTATACATATATAGAGTGGTTATGACTCAACGGGTCATTGTAAACGTGTACTTGTTAAATTCTTCTTTTTTCTTTTTTTATACATATATAGAGTGGTTATGACTCAACGGGTCACTGTAAACGTGAGTTGTTATGACTCAACGGGTCACTGTAAGTAAAATAAGTTTTGAACAGAAAAAAATGTATAAACCTATAACGATGACGTCATATACCTATTACTGTGACGTCACGTGCACAAGAATAAGTTGGTTGAAAATAAAATTATTATTACATAATTACATTGGCTGGTTTCCAAATTACTACTGAATAACATTAGAAAAGTTTGAAAAAACCAGACCCGCTGCCGAAGACTGGCCCCGTTGACCCCCAGCAACATTTTTTTTTTTTGTAATTTTGAGATATTATGATCCCAGGTGTTGTACGGTGCTGAAGATATAAACTTTTTGACATGTCGTCGCGTAGTTTTTTAGGAGAAGCTTCACATACAGACATACATACATACATACATACATACATACATACATACATACATACATACATATAGACAAGTGCCCTTTATATAAGAGACTAGCGGGGCTACCCGGCGTTGCTCGGGGTCATTAAAACATATAATTGAAGAAAAATCGTGTGTGTAACATCTTTATATACAAACTTCTATTTCTCCCCCCCCCCCTTCTCTATAGCCGTCTCTTTATCTTTCTACCTTTCTTTTCCCTGGTCGCCGCATTTCACCGCTACTTTCTAATTTTGCCTTTTGCGAAAGCTGTTCTTTCCCCACCATTTCTCCTACGTTGCCCAGGGCAATAGTATGATATATTTCTATAAAAAGTAACACCTCTATCTGCGCCTTCTATATAGGTACTTATCTCCACCCCGGTGTTCATGCTATATACGTATCTATCATCACCCCGGTGCGCATACTATATACGTACCTATCGCCGCCCCAGTTCACATACTATATACGTACCTATCGCCGCCCCAGTTCAGATACTATTTAAGTACCTATTGCCGCCCCAGTGCGAATGCTAAATAGTACCTATCGCCGCCCCGGTGTGCATGCTACATAAGTACCTATCGCTGCCCTAGTGGGAATAATTAATATGTACATATTGCCGCATTGGTGCGAATTTCTAAATACGTACCTATCACCACTTTGGTGCGAATGCTAAATACGTACCTATCGCCGGCCCGATGCGAATGCTAAATACGTACCTATAGCCGCCCTGGTGTGAATGCTAAATACGTACCTATAGCCGCCCCAGTGCGAATGCTAAATACGTACCTATCACCACCCTGGTGCGAATGCGAAATACATACCTTTCGCCGTTCTGGTGCACGTGCTATATACGTACCTATTGCCGCCCCGGTGCACGTGATATATATGTACTGATCGCCGCCTCGGTGCGCATGCTATGTACGTACTTATTGCTGCCCATGTGTACATGCTATATATGTAGCTATCGCCACCCCTGAATTCTGAATATGTACCTATCGCCGCCCCGGTGTGGAAGCTAAATACATACATATCGCCGCCCCGGTACGAATGCTAAATACATACATATCGCCGCCCCAGTGTGATTTCTAAATACGTACCTATCGCCGCTCTTGTGTGAATTCTAAATACGTACCTATCGCCGCCCCGGTGCGGAAGCTAAATACGTACATATCGCCACCCCGATGCGAATGCTAAATACATACCTATCGCCGCCCCGGTGCGAATGCTAAATACATACCTATCGCCGCCCCGGTGCGAATGCTAAATACATACCTATCGCCGCCCCGGTGTGAATGCTAAATACATATCTATCGCCGCCCCGGTGTGAATGCTAAATACATACCTATCGCCGCCCCGGTGTGAATGCTAAATACATACATATCGCCGCCCCGGTGTGAATGCTAAATACGTACCTTTCGCCGCCCCGGTGCGCGTGCTATATACGTACCTATCGCTGCCCCGGTGCGCGTGCTATATATGAACCGATCGCTGCCCCAGTGCGCATGCATAATACATACCTATCACGTACTTATTGCCGCCCATGTGCACATGCTATATACGTACCTATCACCACCGCTGAATGCTAAATAAGTACCTATCTCCGCCCAGGGATGAATGCTAAATACGTACATATTGCCGCCCAGGTGTTCATACACCATATGTACCTATCACTGCCCCAGTGCGAATACTAAATATGTACATATCGCCACCCCGGTGCGATTGCTGAATACATACCTATCGCAACCCCGGTGCGAATGCTAAATACGTAGCTATAGCCACCCCTATGCACTACTATATAGTACCTATTGCCACCCCGGTACACATACTATATATAAACCTATCGCCGGCCCGGTGTGCATACTATATTCGTACCTATCGCGGCTCTGGTGCGCATACTACATACTTACCTATCTCTGCAAGGGTACACATACTATATATGTACCAATCTCCAGCCCAGTTCGCATACGTAAGAACTTATATTTATTCGGCCCTGTCGTGTTAGAAAAACAAAATAGTGTTCATTTATGTATTGTCACTATCATAAATATAAATATTTTTAGTTACAAACAGAAAAAAATACATTTTTTTGCCTCCCCACAAGAAATTTTGTTTCTATCCTCCCATATACTTAGAAATATTTTTAATTTAAAGGAAAAAAAAAAGAAAATTTTTTGACCACCCTTACACCCCAAAAATTTTATGTTCATAGAAATATTTTTATTTTAAAAAAGAAAAAAAAAAAATTTTTTAGCCCCCCCCCGAAAATTTTTTTTTTTCATTCTCCCCCATACACATAAATATTTTCAATGAAAAAGATAAAAGACAAAATAAATGTTTTGCCTTTCGTCCCAATTTTTTTTATACTCCCGATGCGCATGCTATATAGTATTTATTGCCGCCCATGTGCACATGCTATATACTTCCTATCGCCACCGCTGAATGCTAAATACGTATTTATTGATGTCGCGGTGCGAATGCTAAATAGGTTTTCAGCGTAGATGCTCTTAAAATATTATCCAAACCTATCACTACAGTAGCTCTATCTAGGACATTGAACAATTTTCTCCCGGACAACGCTGAGTACTTTAAAAATAAAAGAGGCCTCATGAGCACTACTGAAATAACTTAGGTATCCTCTCTCCTTCTGATCTGCCAAATAGTCCAAAGGGGAACGAAGATGGCATTAAAATATTTTCCAAACCTATCACTACAGTAGCTCTATCTAGGATATTGAGCACTTTTCTGCCGGACAACGCCGAGTACTTTGAAAATCAAAGACGTCTCCTGAGCACTACTGAAATAACTCTTATCGATTCCCCCATCCTTTTCAGCGTAGATGCTGTTAAAATATTATCCAAACCTATCACTACAGTAGCTCGATCAAGGACATTGAACACTTTTCTCCAGGACAACGCCAAATACTTTGAAAATCAAGGAGGCCTCCTGAGCACTACTGAAATCACTTAGGTATCCCTCCTTTTGATCTGCAAAATAGTCCAAAGGGGAACGAAGATGGCGTTAAAATATTTTCAAAACCTATCACTACAGTAGCTCTATCTAGGATATTGAGCACTTTTCTGCCGGACAACGCCGAGTACTTTGAAAATCAAAGACGTCTCCTGAGCACTACTGAAATAACTCTTATCGATTCCCCCATCCTTTTCAGCGTAGATGCTGTTAAAATATTATCCTAACCTATCACTACAGTAGCTCTATCTAGGACATTCAGCAATTTTCTCCCGGACAACGCCGAGTACTTTGAAAATCAAGGAGGCCTCCTGAGCACTACTGAAATCACTTAGGTATCCTCTCTCCTTCTGATCTACAAAATAGTCCAAAGGGGAACGAAGATAGCGTTAAAATATTTTCCAAACCTATCACTACAGTAGCTCTATCTAGGATATTGAGCACTTTTCTCCCGGACAACGCCGAGTACTTTGATAATCAAAGACGCCTCCTGAGAACTACTGTAATAACTTATATCGATTCCCCCATCCTTTTCAGCGTAGATGCTGTTAAAATATTATCCAAACCTATCACTACAGTAGCTCTATCTAGGACATTGAGCAATTTTCTCCCGGACAACGCCGAGTACTTTGAAAATCAAAGAGGCCTCCTGAGGACTACTGAAATCACTTAGGTATGCTCTCTCCTTCTGATCTGCCAAATAGTCCAAAGGGGAACGAAGATGGCGTTAAAATATTTTCAAAACCTATCACTACAGTATCTCTATCTAGGACATTCAGCACTTTTCTTTCGGACAACGCCGAGTATTTGAAAATCAAAGACGTCTCCTGAGCACTACTGAAATAACTCTTATCGATTCCCCCATCCTTTTCAGCGTAGATGCTGTTAAAATATTATCCAAACCTATCACTACAGTAGCTCTATCTAGGACATTGAGCACTTTTCTCCCGGACAATGCCGAGTACTTTGATAATCAAGGAGGCCTCCTGAGGACTACTGAAATCACATAGGTATCCTCTCTCCTTCTGATCTGCCAAATAGTCCAAAGGGGAACGAAGATAGCGTTAAAATATTTTCCAAACCTATCACTACAGTAGCTCTATCTAGGACATTGAGCGCTTTTCTCCCGGACAACGCCGAGTACTTTGATAACAAAGGAGGCCTCCTGAGGCCTCCTGAAATCACTTAGGTATCCCTCCTTTTGATCTGCCAAATAGTCCAAAGGGGAACGAAGATGGCTTTAAAATATTTTCCAAACCTATCACTACAGTAGCTCTATCTAGGACATTGAGCACTTTTCTCCCGGACAACGCCGAGTATTTGAAAATCAAAGAGGCCTCATGAGCACTACTGAAATAACTCTTATCGATCCCCCCATCCTTTTCAGCGTAGATGCTGTTAAGATATTATGCAAACCTATCTCTACAGTAGCTCTATCTAGGACATTGAGCACTTTTTTCCCGGACAACGCCGAGTACTATGACCTGATATAACCGGACACAATATAGGGCAAGACCAGGTACATCCATCAAGGGATTATTGGACAGGTGCGGATGTGATTGAGCAACCCTTGTTTCACTACACACTTATAACGTAGGATTCCTATGTTGTTATTGATTTATCCGGACAGAAGTTATTGGATGATCTGATACAACCGGGCTGAATGTCGGGCAAGACCGGGTACATCCGGCAAGGGATTATGGGATGTTTACAGTGACTCTGCATTTTTATCGGATTAGTACATAAATACATTAGATTATTTCGAATTTACTACATATTAACGTTGAAAAAGTAGTGTAAAATACGAAAAAACTGCTACCTTTTGTCGGAAAGTGGTCCGGTTGACTGTCAGCGAGTGAATCGTTTTTCCATAGACCGGCGGAATGAAGCCAAGACGATTATGGAGTGCATAATCCAAACAGATACTACACTAAACAGAATTAGAGAAAAACGGCCTAGGGAGTTTTAAATTCATTGTTGCTCATCAAAAGTCATTAAAGAACTTGTTAAATAGTATTATACAATGTTTGTTCAAAGAAAATCATAGTTATTATTACTCGTTAATTTATTAATGTAATTTGAACAGTGTCTAGTGGATAGACCGCTGTTCAGGTGTAGATTGGTTATAAATAGTCCCTTTAAATCACATTAAATTTTTGAATTTCGGATGTTTCTCGGCCTTCACTTATCCCCGACTCCCCCTCCCCCTACATAACGGGCACTATGCCTAAGGGGCTGGTGAGTTCCCAAGGTTTGTAAAATCTTCATCTGTAGATAAAGATGAGGGGTGTCCGAAGGAACTCACCTGCCTAAATAAATCGGCCTTTTGGCTAAGATCAAAGTGTAGTATCTGTTCTCGGCATTATTGCCTTGAGATCAAGTGTATATCTAGTCCTATCCGATAGGTGTCGATCTTACACTGTCGAATAAAAAATCAGATTATCTTTTTATTTTTTAATCCCTTTTCCTTTAGCTCACTTCCTCTCCCCTAAAGTACCGGTTGATATACCCCCAAGGTCGGGATCTGTCTCACCGACGACTCCCCCCAAATTTCGCCTGAGGCGCTGACACCGGCGAATACTGACACTCCCCTCCCCCAAATTTCGCCTGCCTCACCGGCGTATGCCAATACGCCCCATCCCCAAATTTCGCCTGAGGCGCCCCACAGGCAATCGCTCATACCGCCGAATGCCGACATTTCCCTCCTCCCCTCCCCAGATTGGCCTGAGCCGCCGTATGCCGACATTCCCCCTCCCCAGATTTGGCCTGAGGCGCTCACACCGGCGAATGCCGACACTCCCCCTCCCCCAAATTTTCCCTTAGGCGTCCCACCGGTGTATGCTGATACCACCCCCCACCCCTCCCCCAAATTTCACCTGAAGCGCTCACACCGGCGAATGCCGACACCCCCCCGAAAGGAGGAGGGAATGCCTATCATGATAACAGAACGGCCATAGGGAGGGGGGGAATATTAGCGTCTATTAATAATTAAGAAAGAAAGTGTGGGAGGGAGCGGGAAAAAAGAAAGAAAGAAAAAAATGGTTGTAGTGTGAGTGAATTTCTTCCTGCCACTCTCTGACGTCAGGGTACCAACACATACTTCGTCAAGTGGCAGGGTACCCACACATACTTCGTCCGGTTGCAGGGTACTCACACATACTTCGTCATGTCGAAGTGTACCCACACATACTTCGTCAGGTCGCACGGTACCCACACATACTTTTTCCGGTCGCAGGGTACCCACACATACTTCGTCAGGTCGCAGGGTACCCAAACATACTTCGTCAGGTCGCATGGTACCCAGACATACTTCGTCCGGTCGCAGGGTACCCACACATACTTCGTCCGGTCGCAGGGTACCAACACATACTTTGTTAGGTCGCAGGGTACCCACACATACTTCGTCCAGTCGCAGGGTACCCACACATACTTCGTCCGGTCGCAGGGTACCCACTTATACTTCGTCCGGTCGCAGGGTACCAACACATACTTCGTCCGGTCGCAAAGTACCCACACATACTTCGTCCGGTCGCAGGGTACCCACACATACTTCGTCCGGTCGCAGGGTACCCACACATAGTTCGTGCGGTCGCAGGGTACCCACACATACTTCGTGCGGTCGCAGGGTACCCACACATATTCGTGCGGTCGCAGGGTACCCACAAATATTTCGTGCGGTCGCAGGGTACGCACACATATTTCGTGCGGTCGCAGGGTACCTATACATCCTACGTGCGGTCGCAGGGTACCCACACATACTTCGTTCGGTCGCAGGGTACCCACACATACTTCGTGCGGTCGCAGGGTACCAACACATACTTCGTCAGGTCGCAGGGTACCCACACATACTTCGTCTGGTCGCAGGGTACCCACACATACTTCGTCTGGTCGCAGGGTACCTACACATAGTTCGTGCCGTCGCAGGGTACTCACACATACTTCGTATGGTCGCAGGGTACCCACACATACTTAGTGCGGTCGCAGGGTACCAACACATACTTCGTCCGGTCGCAGGGTACCCACACATACTTCGTCCGGTCGCAGGGTACCCACAAATACTTCGTCCAGTCGCAGGGTACCCACACATACTTCGTGCGGTCGCAGGGTACCCACAAATATTTCGTTCGGTCACAGGGTACCCACACATACTTCGTGCGGCGCAGGGTACCTATAAATACTTCTGGTCGTAGGGTACCCACACATACATTGTCCGGTCGCAGGGTACCCACAAATACTTTGTCCGGTCGAAGGGTACTCACACATATTCGTGCGGTCGCAGGGTACCCACACATACTTCGTCAGGTCGCAGGGTACCCACACATACTTCGTGCGGTCGCAGGGTACCTATACATCCTACGTGCGGTCGCAGGGTACCCACACAAACTTCGTCCGGTCGCAGGGTACCCACACATACTTCGTCAGGCAGCAGGGTACCCACACATACTTCGTGCGGTCGCAGAGTACCCACAAATACTTCGTTCGGTCGCAGGGTACCCACACATACTTCGTCGGTCGCAGGGTACCCACACATTCTTCATCCGGTCTCAGGGTACCCACACATACTTTGTCCGGTCGCAGGGTACAAACACATACTTTGTCCGGTCGCAGGGTACCAACACATACTTCGTCCGGTCGCAGGGTACCCACAAATACTTCGTCCAGTCGCAGGGTACCCACACATACTTCGTCTGGTCGCAAGGTACCCACACATAATTCGTGCGGTCGCAGGGTACCCACACATACTTTGTCCGGTCGCAGGGTACCCACACATACTTCGTCCGGTCGCAGGGTACCCACAAATACTTCGTCCATACTTTTTTTATACATATATAGAGTGGTTATGACTCAACGGGTCACTGTAAACGTTTACTTGTTAAATTCTTCTTTTTTTCTTTTTTTATACATATATAGAGTGGTTATGACTCAACGGGTCACTGTAAACGTGTACTTGTTAAATTCTTCTTTTTTTTCTTTCTATACATATATTGAGTGGTTATGACTCAACGGGTCACTGTAAACGTTTACTTGTTAAATTCTTCTTTTTTTATACATATATAGAGTGGTTATGACTCAACGGGTCATTGTAAACGTGTACTTGTTAAATTCTTCTTTTTTCTTTTTTTATACATATATAGAGTGGTTATGACTCAACGGGTCACTGTACACGTGTACTTGTTAAATTCTTCTTTTTTCTTTTTTTATACATATATAGAGTGGTTATGACTCAACGGGTCACTGTAAACGTTTACTTGTTAAATTCTTCTTTTTTTGTTTTTTTATACATATATAGAGTGGTTATGACTCAACGGGTCATTGTAAACGTGTACTTGTTAAATTCTTCTTTTTTCTTTTTTTATACATATATAGAGTGGTTATGACTCAACGGGTCACTGTAAACGTGTACTTGTTAAATTCTTCTTTTTTCTGTTTTTATACATATATAGAGTGGTTATGACTCAACGGGTCACAGTAAACGTGTACTTGTTAAATTCTTCTTTTTTCTTTTTTTATACATATATAGAGTGGTTATGACTCAACGGGTCACTATAAACATGTTCTTGTTAAATTCTTCTTTTTTTCTTTTTTCTATACATATATAGAGTGGTTATGACTCAACGGGTCACTGTAAACGTTTACTTGTTAAATTCTTCTTTTTTTTATACATATATAGAGTGGTTATGACTCAACGGGTCATTGTAAACGTGTACTTGTTAAATTCTTCTTTTTTCTTTTTTTATACATATATAGAGTGGTTATGACTCAACGGGTCACTGTAAACGTGTACTTGTTAAATTCTTCTTTTTTCTTTTTTTATACATATATAGAGTGGTTATGACTCAACGGGTAACTGTAAACGTTTACTTGTTAAATTCTTCTTTTTTTCTTTTTTTTATACATATATAGAGTGGTTATGACTCAACGGGTCATTGTAAACGTGTACTTGTTAAATTCTTCTTTTTTCTTTTTGTATACATATATAGAGTGGTTATGACTCAACGGGTCACCGTAAACGTGTACTTGTTAAACTCTTCTTTTTTCTTTTTTTATACATATATAGAGTGGTTATGACTCAACGGGTCACTGTAAACGTTTACTTGTTAAATTCTTCTTTTTTTCTTTTTTTATACATATATAGAGTGGTTATGACTCAACGGGTCATTGTAAACGTGTACTTGTTAAACTCTTCTTTTTTCTTTTTTTATACATATATAGAGTGGTTATGACTCAACGGGTCACTGTAAACGTGTACTTGTTAAATTCTTCTTTTTTCTGTTTTTATACATATATAGAGTGGTTATGACTCAACGGGTCACAGTAAACGTGTAATTGTTAAATTCTTCTTTTTTCTTTTTTTATACATATATAGAGTGGTTATGACTCAACGGGTCACTATAAACATGTTCTTGTTAAATTCTTCTTTTTTTCTTTTTTCTATACATATATAGAGTGGTTATGACTCAACGGGTCACTGTAAACGTTCACTTGTTAAATTCTTCTTTTTTTATACATATATAGAGTGGTTATGACTCAACGGGTCATTGTAAACGTGTACTTGTTAAATTCTTTTTTCTTTTTTTATACATATATAGAGTGGTTATGACTCAACGGGTCACTGTAAACGTGTACTTGTTAAATTCTTCTTTTTTCTTTTTTTATACATATATAGAGTGGTTATGACTCAACGGGTCACTGTAAACGTTTACTTGTTAAATTCTTCTTTTTTTCTTTTTTTATACATATATAGAGTGGTTATGACTCAACGGGTCATTGTAAACGTGTACTTGTTAAACTCTTCTTTTTTCTTTTTTTATACATATATAGAGTGGTTATGACTCAACGGGTCACTGTAAACGTGTACTTGTTAAATTCTTCTTTTTTCTGTTTTTATACATATATAGAGTGGTTATGACTCAACGGGTCACAGTAAACGTGTACTTGTTAAATTCTTCTTTTTTCTTTTTTTATACATATATAGAGTGGTTATGACTCAACGGGTCACTATAAACATGTTCTTGTTAAATTCTTCTTTTTTTCTTTTTTCTATACATATATAGAGTGGTTATGACTCAACGGGTCACTGTAAACGTTCACTTGTTAAATTCTTCTTTTTTTATACATATATAGAGTGGTTATGACTCAACGGGTCATTGTAAACGTGTACTTGTTAAATTCTTTTTTCTTTTTTTATACATATATAGAGTGGTTATGACTCAACGGGTCACTGTAAACGTGTACTTGTTAAATTCTTCTTTTTTCTTTTTTTATACATATATAGAGTGGTTATGACTCAACGGGTCACTGTAAACGTTTACTTGTTAAATTCTTCTTTTTTTCTTTTTTTATACATATATAGAGTGGTTATGACTCAACGGGTCATTGTAAACGTGTACTTGTTAAACTCTTCTTTTTTCTTTTTTTATACATATATAGAGTGGTTATGACTCAACGGGTCACTATAAACATGTTCTTGTTAAATTCTTCTTTTTTTCTTTTTTCTATACATATATAGAGTGGTTATGACTCAACGGGTCACTGTAAACGTTTACTTGTTAAATTCTTCTTTTTTTTATACATATATAGAGTGGTTATGACTCAACGGGTCATTGTAAACGTGTACTTGTTAAATTCTTCTTTTTTCTTTTTTTATACATATATAGAGTGGTTATGACTCAACGGGTCACTGTAAACGTGTACTTGTTAAATTCTTCTTTTTTCTTTTTTTATACATATATAGAGTTGTTATGACTCAACGGCTCACTGTAAACGTTTACTTGTTAAATTCTTCTTTTTTTCTTTTTTTATACATATATAGAGTGGTTATGACTCAACGGGTCATTGTAAACGTGTACTTGTTAAATTCTTCTTTTTTCTTTTTGTATACATATATAGAGTGGTTATGACTCAACGGGTCATTGTAAACGTGTACTTGTTAAACTCTTCTTTTTTCTTTTTTTATACATATATAGAGTGGTTATGACTCAACGGGTCACTGTAAACGTGTACTTGTTTAATTCTTCTTTTTTCTGTTTTTATACATATATAGAGTGGTTATGACTCAACGGGTCACAGTAAACGTGTACTTGTTAAATTCTTCTTTTTTCTTTTTTTATACATATATAGAGTGGTTATGACTCAACGGGTCACTATAAACATGTTCTTGTTAAATTCTTCTTTTTTCTTTTTCTATACATATATAGAGTGGTTATGACTCAACGGGTCACTGTAAACGTGTACTTGTTAAATTCTTCTTTTTTCTTTTTTTATACATATATAGAGTGGTTATGACTCAACGGGTCACTATAAACATGTTCTTGTTAAATTCTTCTTTTTTTCTTTTTTCTATACATATATAGAGTGGTTATGACTCAACGGGTCACTGTAAACGTTTACTTGTTAAATTCTTCTATTTTTATACATATATAGAGTGGTTATGACTCAACGGGTCATTGTAAACGTGTACTTGTTAAATTCTTCTTTTTTCTTTTTTTATACATATATAGAGTGGTTATGACTCAACGGGTCACTGTAAACGTGTACTTGTTAAATTCTTCTTTTTTCTTTTTTTATACATATATAGAGTGGTTATGACTCAACGGGTCACTGTAAACGTTTACTTGTTAAATTCTTCTTTTTTTCTTTTTTTATACATATATAGAGTGGTTATGACTCAACGGGTCATTGTAAACGTGTACTTGTTAAACTCTTCTTTTTTCTTTTTTTATACATATATAGAGTGGTTATGACTCAACGGGTCACTGTAAACGTGTACTTGTTAAATTCTTCTTTTTTCTGTTTTTATACATATATAGAGTGGTTATGACTCAACGGGTCACAGTAAACGTGTACTTGTTAAATTCTTCTTTTTTCTTTTTTTATACATATATAGAGTGGTTATGACTCAACGGGTCACTGTAAACGTGTACTTGTTAAATTCTTCTTTTTTTTATACATATATAGAGTGGTTATGACTCAACGGGTCATTGTAAACGTGTACTTGTTAAATTCTTCTTTTTTCTTTTTTTATACATATATAGAGTGGTTATGACTCAACGGGTCACTGTAAACGTGTACTTGTTAAATTCTTCTTTTTTCTTTTTTTATACATATATAGAGTGGTTATGACTCAACGGGTCACTGTAAACGTTTACTTGTTAAATTCTTCTTTTTTTCTTTTTTTATACATATATAGAGTGGTTATGACTCAACGGGTCACTGTAAACGTTTACTTGTTAAATTCTTCTTTTTTTCTTTTTTTATACATATATAGAGTGGTTATGACTCAACGGGTCATTGTAAACGTGTACTTGTTAAACTCTTCTTTTTTCTTTTTTTATACATATATAGAGTGGTTATGACTCAACGTGGCACTGTAAACGTGTACTTGTTAAATTCTTCTTTTTTCTGTTTTTATACATATATAGAGTGGTTATGACTCAACGGGTCACAGTAAACGTGTACTTGTTAAATTCTTCTTTTTTCTTTTTTTATACATATATAGAGTGGTTATGACTCAACGGGTCACTATAAACATGTTCTTGTTAAATTCTTCTTTTTTTCTTTTTTCTATACATATATAGAGTGGTTATGACTCAACGGGTCACTGTAAACGTTTACTTGTTAAATTCTTCTTTTTTTTATACATATATAGAGTGGTTAGTACTCAACGGGTCATTGTAAACGTGTACTTGTTAAATTCTTCTTTTTTCTTTTTTTATACATATATAGAGTGGTTATGACTCAACGGGTCACTGTAAACGTGTACTTGTTAAATTCTTCTTTTTTCTTTTTTTATACATATATAGAGTTGTTATGACTCAACGGGTCACTGTAAACGTTTACTTGTTAAATTCTTCTTTTTTTATTTTTTTATACATATATAGAGTGGTTATGACTCAACGGGTCATTGTAAACGTGTACTTGTTAAATTCTTCTTTTTTCTTTTTGTATACATATATAGAGTGGTTATGACTCAACGGGTCATTGTAAACGTGTACTTGTTAAACTCTTCTTTTTTCTTTTTTTATACATATATAGAGTGGTTATGACTCAACGGGTCACTGTAAACGTGTACTTGTTAAATTCTTTTTTTTTCTGTTTTTATACATATATAGAGTGGTTATGACTCAACGGGTCACAGTAAACGTGTACTTGTTAAATTCTTCTTTTTTCTTTTTTTATACATATATAGAGTGGTTATGACTCAACGGGTCACTATAAACATGTTCTTGTTAAATTCTTCTTTTTTTCTTTTTTCTATACATATATAGAGTGGTTATTACTCAACGGGTCACTGTAAACGTGTACTTGTTAAATTCTTCTTTTTTCTTTTTTTATACATATATAGAGTGGTTATGACTCAACGGGTCACTATAAACATGTTCTTGTTAAATTCTTCTTTTTTTCTTTTTTCTATACATATATAGAGTGGTTATGACTCAACGGGTCACTGTAAACGTTTACTTGTTAAATTCTTCTATTTTTATACATATATAGAGTGGTTATGACTCAACGGGTCATTGTAAACGTGTACTTGTTAAATTCTTCTTTTTTCTTTTTTTATACATATATAGAGTGGTTATGACTCAACGGGTCACTGTAAACGTGTACTTGTTAAATTCTTCTTTTTTCTTTTTTTATACATATATAGAGTGGTTATGACTCAACGGGTCACTGTAAACGTTTACTTGTTAAATTCTTCTTTTTTTCTTTTTTTATACATATATAGAGTGGTTATGACTCAACGGGTCATTGTAAACGTGTACTTGTTAAACTCTTCTTTTTTCTTTTTTTATACATATATAGAGTGGTTATGACTCAACGGGTCACTGTAAACGTGTACTTGTTAAATTCTTCTTTTTTCTGTTTTTATACATATATAGAGTGGTTATGACTCAACGGGTCACAGTAAACGTGTACTTGTTAAATTCTTCTTTTTTCTTTTTTTATACATATATAGAGTGGTTATGACTCAACGGGTCATTGTAAACGTGTACTTGTTAAACTCTTCTTTTTTCTTTTTTTATACATATATAGAGTGGTTATGACTCAACGGGTCACTATAAACATGTTCTTGTTAAATTCTTTTTTTCTTTTTTCTATACATATATAGAGTGGTTATGACTCAACGGGTCACTGTAAACGTGTACTTGTTAAATTCTTCTTTTTTCTTTTTTTATACATATATAGAGTGGTTATGACTCAACGGGTCACTATAAACATATTCTTGTTAAATTCTTCTTTTTTTCTTTTTTCTATACATATATAGAGTGGTTATGACTCAACGGGTCACTGTAAACGTTTACTTGTTAAATTCTTCTTTTTTTATACATATATAGAGTGGTTATGACTCAACGGGTCATTGTAAACGTGTACTTGTTAAATTCTTCTTTTTTCTTTTTTTATACATATATAGAGTGGTTATGACTCAACGAGTCACTGTAAACGTGTACTTGTTAAATTCTTCTTTTTTCTTTTTTTATACATATATAGAGTGGTTATGACTCAACGGGTCACTGTAAACGTTTACTTGTTAAATTCTTCTTTTTTTCTTTTTTTATACATATATAGAGTGGTTATGACTCAACAGGTCATTGTAAACGTGTACTTGTTAAACTCTTTTTTTTTCTTTTTTTATACATATATAGAGTGGTTATGACTCAACGGGTCACTGTAAACGTGTACTTGTTAAATTCTTCTTTTTTCTGTTTTTATACATATATAGAGTGGTTATGACTCAACGGGTCACAGTAAACGTGTACTTGTTAAATTCTTCTTTTTTCTTTTTTTATACATATATAGAGTGGTTATGACTCAACGGGTCACTATAAACATGTTCTTGTTAAATTCTTCTTTTTTCTTTTTTTATACATATATAGAGTGGTTATGACTCAACGGGTCACTGTAAACGTGTACTTGTTAAATTCTTCTTTTTTCTTTTTTTATACATATATAGAGTTGTTATGACTCAACGGGTCACTGTAAACGTTTACTTGTTAAATTCTTCTTTTTTTCTTTTTTTATACATATATAGAGTGGTTATGACTCAACGGGTCATTGTAAACGTGTACTTGTTAAACTCTTTTTTTTTCTTTTTTTATACATATATAGAGTGGTTATGACTCAACGGGTCACTGTAAACGTGTACTTGTTAAATTCTTCTTTTTTCTGTTTTTATACATATATAGAGTGGTTATGACTCAACGGGTCACTGTAAACGTTTACTTGTTAAATTCTTCTTTTTTTTATACATATATAGAGTGGTTATGACTCAACGGGTCATTGTAAACGTGTACTTGTTAAATTCTTCTTTTTTCTTTTTTTATACATATATAGAGTGGTTATGACTCAACGGGTCACTGTAAACGTGTACTTGTTAAATTCTTCTTTTTTCTTTTTTTATACATATATAGAGTGGTTATGACTCAACGGGTCACTGTAAACGTTTACTTGTTAAATTCTTCTTTTTTTCTTTTTTTTATACATATATAGAGTGGTTATGACTCAACGGGTCATTGTAAACGTGTACTTGTTAAATTCTTCTTTTTTCTTTTTGTATACATATATAGAGTGGTTATGACTCAACGGGTCACCGTAAACGTGTACTTGTTAAACTCTTCTTTTTTCTTTTTTTATACATATATAGAGTGGTTATGACTCAACGGGTCACTGTAAACGTTTACTTGTTAAATTCTTCTTTTTTTCTTTTTTTATACATATATAGAGTGGTTATGACTCAACGGGTCATTGTAAACGTGTACTTGTTAAACTCTTCTTTTTTCTTTTTTTATACATATATAGAGTGGTTATGACTCAACGGGTCACTGTAAACGTGTACTTGTTAAATTCTTCTTTTTTCTGTTTTTATACATATATAGAGTGGTTATGACTCAACGGGTCACAGTAAACGTGTACTTGTTAAATTCTTCTTTTTTCTTTTTTTATACATATATAGAGTGGTTATGACTCAACGGGTCACTATAAACATGTTCTTGTTAAATTCTTCTTTTTTTCTTTTTTCTATACATATATAGAGTGGTTATGACTTAACGGGTCACTGTAAACGTTTACTTGTTAAATTCTTCTTTTTTTATACATATATAGAGTGGTTATGACTCAACGGGTCATTGTAAACGTGTACTTGTTAAATTCTTTTTTCTTTTTTTATACATATATAGAGTGGTTATGACTCAACGGGTCACTGTAAACGTGTACTTGTTAAATTCTTCTTTTTTCTTTTTTTATACATATATAGAGTGGTTATGACTCAACGGGTCACTGTAAACGTTTACTTGTTAAATTCTTCTTTTTTTCTTTTTTTATACATATATAGAGTGGTTATGACTCAACGGGTCATTGTAAACGTGTACTTGTTAAACTCTTCTTTTTTCTTTTTTTATACATATATAGAGTGGTTATGACTCAACGGGTCACTATAAACATGTTCTTGTTAAATTCTTCTTTTTTTCTTTTTTCTATACGTATATATAGAGTGGTTATGACTCAACGGGTCATTGTAAACGTGTACTTGTTAAACTCTTCTTTTTTCCTTTTTTATACATATATAGAGTGGTTATGACTCAACGGGTCACTATAAACATGTTCTTGTTAAATTCTTCTTTTTTTCTTTTTTCTATACATATATAGAGTGGTTATGACTCAACGGGTCACTGTAAACGTTTACTTGTTAAATTCTTCTTTTTTTTATACATATATAGAGTGGTTATGACTCAACGGGTCATTGTAAACGTGTACTTGTTAAATTCTTCTTTTTTCTTTTTTTATACATATATAGAGTGGTTATGACTCAACGGGTCACTGTAAACGTGTACTTGTTAAATTCTTCTTTTTTCTTTTTTTATACATATATAGAGTGGTTATGACTCAACGGGTCACTGTAAACGTTTACTTGTTAAATTCTTCTTTTTTTCTTTTTTTATACATATATAGAGTGGTTATGACTCAACGGGTCATTGTAAACGTGTACTTGTTAAATTCTTCTTTTTTCTTTTTGTATACATATATAGAGTGGTTATGACTCAACGGGTCATTGTAAACGTGTACTTGTTAAACTCTTCTTTTTTCTTTTTTTATACATATATAGAGTGGTTATGACTCAACGGGTCACTGTAAACGTGTACTTGTTAAATTCTTCTTTTTTCTGTTTTTATACATATATAGAGTGGTTATGACTCAACGGGTCACAGAAACGTGTACTTGTTAAATTCTTCTTTTTTCTTTTTTTATACATATATAGAGTGGTTATGACTCAACGGGTCACTATAAACATGTTCTTGTTAAATTCTTCTTTTTTTCTTTTTTCTATACATATATAGAGTGGTTATGACTCAACGGGTCACTGTAAACGTGTACTTGTTAAATTCTTCTTTTTTCTTTTTTTATACATATATAGAGTGGTTATGACTCAACGGGTCACTATAAACATGTTCTTGTTAAATTCTTCTTTTTTTCTTTTTTCTATACATATATAGAGTGGTTATGACTCAACGGGTCACTGTAAACGTTTACTTGTTAAATTCTTCTATTTTTATACATATATAGAGTGGTTATGACTCAACGGGTCATTGTAAACGTGTACTTGTTAAATTCTTCTTTTTTCTTTTTTACACATATATAGAGTGGTTATGACTCAACGGGTCACTGTAAACGTGTACTTGTTAAATTCTTCTTTTTTCTTTTTTTATACATATATAGAGTGGTTATGACTCAACGGGTCACTGTAAACGTTTACTTGTTAAATTCTTCTTTTTTTCTTTTTTTATACATATATAGAGTGGTTATGACTCAACGGGTCATTGTAAACGTGTACTTGTTAAACTCTTCTTTTTTCTTTTTTTATACATATATAGAGTGGTTATGACTCAACGGGTCACTGTAAACGTGTACTTGTTAAATTCTTCTTTTTTCTGTTTTTATACATATATAGAGTGGTTATGACTCAACGGGTCACAGTAAACGTGTACTTGTTAAATTCTTCTTTTTTCTTTTTTTATACATATATAGAGTGGTTATGACTCAACGGGTCATTGTAAACGTGTACTTGTTAAACTCTTCTTTTTTCTTTTTTTATACATATATAGAGTGGTTATGACTCAACGGGTCACTATAAACATGTTCTTGTTAAATTCTTTTTTTCTTTTTTCTATACATATATAGAGTGGTTATGACTCAACGGGTCACTGTAAACGTGTACTTGTTAAATTCTTCTTTTTTCTTTTTTTATACATATATAGAGTGGTTATGACTCAACGGGTCACTATAAACATGTTCTTGTTAAATTCTTCTTTTTTTCTTTTTTTATACATATATAGAGTGGTTATGACTCAACGGGTCACTATAAACATGTTCTTGTTAAATTCTTCTTTTTTTCTTTTTTCTATACATATATAGAGTGGTTATGACTCAACGGGTCACTGTAAACGTTTACTTGTTAAATTCTTCTATTTTTATACATATATAGAGTGGTTATGACTCAACGGGTCATTGTAAACGTGTACTTGTTAAATTCTTCTTTTTTCTTTTTTTATACATATATAGAGTGGTTATGACTCAACGGGTCACTGTAAACGTGTACTTGTTAAATTCTTCTTTTTTCTTTTTTTATACATATATAGAGTGGTTATGACTCAACGGGTCACTGTAAACGTTTACTTGTTAAATTCTTCTTTTTTTCTTTTTTTATACATATATAGAGTGGTTATGACTCAACGGGTCATTGTAAACGTGTACTTGTTAAACTCTTTTTTTTTCTTTTTTTATACATATATAGAGTGGTTATGACTCAACGGGTCACTGTAAACGTGTACTTGTTAAATTCTTCTTTTTTCTGTTTTTATACATATATAGAGTGGTTATGACTCAACGGGTCACTGTAAACGTTTACTTGTTAAATTCTTCTTTTTTTTATACATATATAGAGTGGTTATGACTCAACGGGTCATTGTAAACGTGTACTTGTTAAATTCTTCTTTTTTCTTTTTTTATACATATATAGAGTGGTTATGACTCAACGGGTCACTGTAAACGTGTACTTGTTAAATTCTTCTTTTTTCTTTTTTTATACATATATAGAGTGGTTATGACTCAACGGGTCACTGTAAACGTTTACTTGTTAAATTCTTCTTTTTTTCTTTTTTTTATACATATATAGAGTGGTTATGACTCAACGGGTCATTGTAAACGTGTACTTGTTAAATTCTTCTTTTTTCTTTTTGTATACATATATAGAGTGGTTATGACTCAACGGGTCACCGTAAACGTGTACTTGTTAAACTCTTCTTTTTTCTTTTTTTATACATATATAGAGTGGTTGTGACTCAACGGGTCACTGTAAACGTTTACTTGTTAAATTCTTCTTTTTTTCTTTTTTTATACATATATAGAGTGGTTATGACTCAACGGGTCATTGTAAACGTGTACTTGTTAAACTCTTCTTTTTTCTTTTTTTATACATATATAGAGTGGTTATGACTCAACGGGTCACTGTAAACGTGTACTTGTTAAATTCTTCTTTTTTCTGTTTTTATACATATATAGAGTGGTTATGACTCAACGGGTCACAGTAAACGTGTACTTGTTAAATTCTTCTTTTTTCTTTTTTTATACATATATAGAGTGGTTATGACTCAACGGGTCACTATAAACATGTTCTTGTTAAATTCTTCTTTTTTTTCTTTTTTCTATACATATACAGAGTGGTTATGACTCAACGGGTCACTGTAAACGTTTACTTGTTAAATTCTTCTTTTTTTATACATATATAGAGTTGTTATGACTCAACGGGTCATTGTAAACGTGTACTTGTTAAATTCTTCTTTTTTCTTTTTTTATACATATATAGAGTGGTTATGACTCAACGGGTCACTGTAAACGTGTACTTGTTAAATTCTTCTTTTTTCTTTTTTTATACATATATAGAGTGGTTATGACTCAACGGGTCACTGTAAACGTTTACTTGTTAAATTCTTCTTTTTTTCTTTTTTTATACATATATAGAGTGGTTATGACTCAACGGGTCATTGTAAACGTGTACTTGTTAAACTCTTCTTTTTTCTTTTTTTATACATATATAGAGTGGTTATGACTCAACGGGTCACTATAAACATGTTCTTGTTAAATTCTTCTTTTTTTCTTTTTTCTATACGTATATATAGAGTGGTTATGACTCAACGGGTCATTGTAAACGTGTACTTGTTAAACTCTTCTTTTTTCTTTTTTTATACATATATAGAGTGGTTATGACTCAACGGGTCACTATAAACATGTTCTTGTTAAATTCTTCTTTTTTTCTTTTTTCTATACATATATAGAGTGGTTATGACTCAACGGGTCACTGTAAACGTTTACTTGTTAAATTCTTCTTTTTTTTATACATATATAGAGTGGTTATGACTCAACGGGTCATTGTAAACGTGTACTTGTTAAATTCTTCTTTTTTTCTTTTTGTATACATATATAGAGTGGTTATGACTCAACGGGTCACCGTAAACGTGTACTTGTTAAACTCTTCTTTTTTCTTTTTTTATACATATATAGAGTGGTTATGACTCAACGGGTCACTGTAAACGTTTACTTGTTAAATTCTTCTTTTTTTCTTTTTTTATACATATATAGAGTGGTTATGACTCAACGGGTCATTGTAAACGTGTACTTGTTAAACTCTTCTTTTTTCTTTTTTTATACATATATAGAGTGGTTATGACTCAACGGGTCACTGTAAACGTGTACTTGTTAAATTCTTCTTTTTTCTGTTTTTATACATATATAGAGTGGTTATGACTCAACGGGTCACAGTAAACGTGTACTTGTTAAATTCTTCTTTTTTCTTTTTTTATACATATATAGAGTGGTTATGACTCAACGGGTCACTATAAACATGTTCTTGTTAAATTCTTCTTTTTTTCTTTTTTCTATACATATATAGAGTGGTTATGACTCAACGGGTCACTGTAAACGTTCACTTGTTAAATTCTTCTTTTTTTATACATATATAGAGTGGTTATGACTCAACGGGTCATTGTAAACGTGTACTTGTTAAATTCTTTTTTCTTTTTTTATACATATATAGAGTGGTTATGACTCAACGGGTCACTGTAAACGTGTACTTGTTAAATTCTTCTTTTTTCTTTTTTTATACATATATAGAGTGGTTATGACTCAACGGGTCACTGTAAACGTTTACTTGTTAAATTCTTCTTTTTTTCTTTTTTTATACATATATAGAGTGGTTATGACTCAACGGGTCATTGTAAACGTGTACTTGTTAAACTCTTCTTTTTTCTTTTTTTATACATATATAGAGTGGTTATGACTCAACGGGTCACTATAAACATGTTCTTGTTAAATTCTTCTTTTTTTCTTTTTTCTATACATATATAGAGTGGTTATGACTCAACGGGTCACTGTAAACGTTTACTTGTTAAATTCTTCTTTTTTTTATACATATATAGAGTGGTTATGACTCAACGGGTCATTGTAAACGTGTACTTGTTAAATTCTTCTTTTTTCTTTTTTTATACATATATAGAGTGGTTATGACTCAACGGGTCACTGTAAACGTGTACTTGTTAAATTCTTCTTTTTTCTTTTTTTATACATATATAGAGTTGTTATGACTCAACGGCTCACTGTAAACGTTTACTTGTTAAATTCTTCTTTTTTTCTTTTTTTATACATATATAGAGTGGTTATGACTCAACGGGTCATTGTAAACGTGTACTTGTTAAATTCTTCTTTTTTCTTTTTGTATACATATATAGAGTGGTTATGACTCAACGGGTCATTGTAAACGTGTACTTGTTAAACTCTTCTTTTTTCTTTTTTTATACATATATAGAGTGGTTATGACTCAACGGGTCACTGTAAACGTGTACTTGTTAAATTCTTCTTTTTTCTGTTTTTATACATATATAGAGTGGTTATGACTCAACGGGTCACAGTAAACGTGTACTTGTTAAATTCTTCTTTTTTCTTTTTTTATACATATATAGAGTGGTTATGACTCAACGGGTCACTATAAACATGTTCTTGTTAAATTCTTCTTTTTTCTTTTTCTATACATATATAGAATGGTTATGACTCAACGGGTCACTGTAAACGTGTACTTGTTAAATTCTTCTTTTTTCTTTTTTTATACATATATAGAGTGGTTATGACTCAACGGGTCACTATAAACATGTTCTTGTTAAATTCTTCTTTTTTTCTTTTTTCTATACATATATAGAGTGGTTATGACTCAACGGGTCACTGTAAACGTTTACTTGTTAAATTCTTCTATTTTTATACATATATAGAGTGGTTATGACTCAACGGGTCATTGTAAACGTGTACTTGTTAAATTCTTCTTTTTTCTTTTTTTATACATATATAGAGTGGTTATGACTCAACGGGTCACTGTAAACGTGTACTTGTTAAATTCTTCTTTTTTCTTTTTTTATACATATATAGAGTGGTTATGACTCAACGGGTCACTGTAAACGTTTACTTGTTAAATTCTTCTTTTTTTCTTTTTTTATACATATATAGAGTGGTTATGACTCAACGGGTCATTGTAAACGTGTACTTGTTAAACTCTTCTTTTTTCTTTTTTTATACATATATAGAGTGGTTATGACTCAACGGGTCACTGTAAACGTGTACTTGTTAAATTCTTCTTTTTTCTGTTTTTATACATATATAGAGTGGTTATGACTCAACGGGTCACAGTAAACGTGTACTTGTTAAATTCTTCTTTTTTCTTTTTTTATACATATATAGAGTGGTTATGACTCAACGGGTCACTGTAAACGTGTACTTGTTAAATTCTTCTTTTTTTTATACATATATAGAGTGGTTATGACTCAACGGGTCATTGTAAACGTGTACTTGTTAAATTCTTCTTTTTTCTTTTTTTATACATATATAGAGTGGTTATGACTCAACGGGTCACTGTAAACGTGTACTTGTTAAATTCTTCTTTTTTCTTTTTTTATACATATATAGAGTGGTTATGACTCAACGGGTCACTGTAAACGTTTACTTGTTAAATTCTTCTTTTTTTCTTTTTTTATACATATATAGAGTGGTTATGACTCAACGGGTCACTGTAAACGTTTACTTGTTAAATTCTTCTTTTTTTCTTTTTTTATACATATATAGAGTGGTTATGACTCAACGGGTCATTGTAAACGTGTACTTGTTAAACTCTTCTTTTTTCTTTTTTTATACATATATAGAGTGGTTATGACTCAACGGGTCACTGTAAACGTGTACTTGTTAAATTCTTCTTTTTTCTGTTTTTATACATATATAGAGTGGTTATGACTCAACGGGTCACAGTAAACGTGTACTTGTTAAATTCTTCTTTTTTCTTTTTTTATACATATATAGAGTGGTTATGACTCAACGGGTCACTATAAACATGTTCTTGTTAAATTCTTCTTTTTTTCTTTTTTCTATACATATATAGAGTGGTTATGACTCAACGGGTCACTGTAAACGTTTACTTGTTAAATTCTTCTTTTTTTTATACATATATAGAGTGGTTAGTACTCAACGGGTCATTGTAAACGTGTACTTGTTAAATTCTTCTTTTTTCTTTTTTTATACATATATAGAGTGGTTATGACTCAACGGGTCACTGTAAACGTGTACTTGTTAAATTCTTCTTTTTTCTTTTTTTATACATATATAGAGTTGTTATGACTCAACGGGTCACTGTAAACGTTTACTTGTTAAATTCTTCTTTTTTTATTTTTTTATACATATATAGAGTGGTTATTACTCAACGGGTCATTGTAAACGTGTACTTGTTAAATTCTTCTTTTTTCTTTTTGTATACATATATAGAGTGGTTATGACTCAACGGGTCATTGTAAACGTGTACTTGTTAAACTCTTCTTTTTTCTTTTTTTATACATATATAGAGTGGTTATGACTCAACGGGTCACTGTAAACGTGTACTTGTTAAATTCTTTTTTTTTCTGTTTTTATACATATATAGAGTGGTTATGACTCAACGGGTCACAGTAAACGTGTACTTGTTAAATTCTTCTTTTTTCTTTTTTTATACATATATAGAGTGGTTATGACTCAACGGGTCACTATAAACATGTTCTTGTTAAATTCTTCTTTTTTTCTTTTTTCTATACATATATAGAGTGGTTATTACTCAACGGGTCACTGTAAACGTGTACTTGTTAAATTCTTCTTTTTTCTTTTTTTATACATATATAGAGTGGTTATGACTCAACGGGTCACTATAAACATGTTCTTGTTAAATTCTTCTTTTTTTCTTTTTTCTATACATATATAGAGTGGTTATGACTCAACGGGTCACTGTAAACGTTTACTTGTTAAATTCTTCTATTTTTATACATATATAGAGTGGTTATGACTCAACGGGTCATTGTAAACGTGTACTTGTTAAATTCTTCTTTTTTCTTTTTTTATACATATATAGAGTGGTTATGACTCAACGGGTCACTGTAAACGTGTACTTGTTAAATTCTTCTTTTTTCTTTTTTTATACATATATAGAGTGGTTATGACTCAACGGGTCACTGTAAACGTTTACTTGTTAAATTCTTCTTTTTTTCTTTTTTTATACATATATAGAGTGGTTATGACTCAACGGGTCATTGTAAACGTGTACTTGTTAAACTCTTCTTTTTTCTTTTTTTATACATATATAGAGTGGTTATGACTCAACGGGTCACTGTAAACGTGTACTTGTTAAATTCTTCTTTTTTCTGTTTTTATACATATATAGAGTGGTTATGACTCAACGGGTCACAGTAAACGTGTACTTGTTAAATTCTTCTTTTTTCTTTTTTTATACATATATAGAGTGGTTATGACTCAACGGGTCATTGTAAACGTGTACTTGTTAAACTCTTCTTTTTTCTTTTTTTATACATATATAGAGTGGTTATGACTCAACGGGTCACTATAAACATGTTCTTGTTAAATTCTTTTTTTCTTTTTTCTATACATATATAGAGTGGTTATGACTCAACGGGTCACTGTAAACGTGTACTTGTTAAATTCTTCTTTTTTCTTTTTTTATACATATATAGAGTGGTTATGACTCAACGGGTCACTATAAACATGTTCTTGTTAAATTCTTCTTTTTTTCTTTTTTCTATACATATATAGAGTGGTTATGACTCAACGGGTCACTGTAAACGTTTACTTGTTAAATTCTTCTTTTTTTATACATATATAGAGTGGTTATGACTCAACGGGTCATTGTAAACGTGTACTTGTTAAATTCTTCTTTTTTCTTTTTTTATACATATATAGAGTGGTTATGACTCAACGAGTCACTGTAAACGTGTACTTGTTAAATTCTTCTTTTTTCTTTTTTTATACATATATAGAGTGGTTATGACTCAACGGGTCACTGTAAACGTTTACTTGTTAAATTCTTCTTTTTTTCTTTTTTTATACATATATAGAGTGGTTATGACTCAACAGGTCATTGTAAACGTGTACTTGTTAAACTCTTCTTTTTTCTTTTTTTATACATATATAGAGTGGTTATGACTCAACGGGTCACTGTAAACGTGTACTTGTTAAATTCTTCTTTTTTCTGTTTTTATACCTATATAGAGTGGTTATGACTCAACGGGTCACAGTAAACGTGTACTTGTTAAATTCTTCTTTTTTCTTTTTTTATACATATATAGAGTGGTTATGACTCAACGGGTCACTATAAACATGTTCTTGTTAAATTCTTCTTTTTTCTTTTTTTATACATATATAGAGTGGTTATGACTCAACGGGTCACTGTAAACGTGTACTTGTTAAATTCTTCTTTTTTCTTTTTTTATACATATATAGAGTTGTTATGACTCAACGGGTCACTGTAAACGTTTACTTGTTAAATTCTTCTTTTTTTCTTTTTTTATACATATATAGAGTGGTTATGACTCAACGGGTCATTGTAAACGTGTACTTGTTAAACTCTTTTTTTTTCTTTTTTTATACATATATAGAGTGGTTATGACTCAACGGGTCACTGTAAACGTGTACTTGTTAAATTCTTCTTTTTTCTGTTTTTATACATATATAGAGTGGTTATGACTCAACGGGTCACTGTAAACGTTTACTTGTTAAATTCTTCTTTTTTTTATACATATATAGAGTGGTTATGACTCAACGGGTCATTGTAAACGTGTACTTGTTAAATTCTTCTTTTTTCTTTTTTTATACATATATAGAGTGGTTATGACTCAACGGGTGACTGTAAACGTGTACTTGTTAAATTCTTCTTTTTTCTTTTTTTATACATATATAGAGTGGTTATGACTCAACGGGTCACTGTAAACGTTTACTTGTTAAATTCTTCTTTTTTTCTTTTTTATATACATATATAGAGTGGTTATGACTCAACGGGTCATTGTAAACGTGTACTTGTTAAATTCTTCTTTTTTCTTTTTGTATACATATATATAGTGGTTATGACTCAACGGGTCACCGTAAACGTGTACTTGTTAAACTCTTCTTTTTTCTTTTTTTATACATATATAGAGTGGTTATGTCTCAACGGGTCACTGTAAACGTTTACTTGTTAAATTCTTCTTTTTTTCTTTTTTTATACATATATAGAGTGGTTATGACTCAACGGGTCATTGTAAACGTGTACTTGTTAAACTCTTCTTTTTTCTTTTTTTATACATATATAGAGTGGTTATGACTCAACGGGTCACTGTAAACGTGTACTTGTTAAATTCTTCTTTTTTCTGTTTTTATACATATATAGAGTGGTTATGACTCAACGGGTCACAGTAAACGTGTACTTGTTAAATTCTTCTTTTTTCTTTTTTTATACATATATAGAGTGGTTATGACTCAACGGGTCACTATAAACATGTTCTTGTTAAATTCTTCTTTTTTTCTTTTTTCTATACATATATAGAGTGGTTATGACTTAACGGGTCACTGTAAACGTTTACTTGTTAAATTCTTCTTTTTTTATACATATATAGAGTGGTTATGACTCAACGGGTCATTGTAAACGTGTACTTGTTAAATTCTTTTTTCTTTTTTTATACATATATAGAGTGGTTATGACTCAACGGGTCACTGTAAACGTGTACTTGTTAAATTCTTCTTTTTTCTTTTTTTATACATATATAGAGTGGTTATGACTCAACGGGTCACTGTAAACGTTTACTTGTTAAATTCTTCTTTTTTTCTTTTTTTATACATATATAGAGTGGTTATGACTCAACGGGTCATTGTAAACGTGTACTTGTTAAACTCTTCTTTTTTCTTTTTTTATACATATATAGAGTGGTTATGACTCAACGGGTCACTATAAACATGTTCTTGTTAAATTCTTCTTTTTTTCTTTTTTCTATACGTATATATAGAGTGGTTATGACTCAACGGGTCATTGTAAACGTGTACTTGTTAAACTCTTCTTTTTTCCTTTTTTATACATATATAGAGTGGTTATGACTCAACGGGTCACTATAAACATGTTCTTGTTAAATTCTTCTTTTTTTCTTTTTTCTATACATATATAGAGTGGTTATGACTCAACGGGTCACTGTAAACGTTTACTTGTTAAATTCTTCTTTTTTTTATACATATATAGAGTGGTTATGACTCAACGGGTCATTGTAAACGTGTACTTGTTAAATTCTTCTTTTTTCTTTTTTTATACATATATAGAGTGGTTATGACTCAACGGGTCACTGTAAACGTGTACTTGTTAAATTCTTCTTTTTTCTTTTTTTATACATATATAGAGTGGTTATGACTCAACGGGTCACTGTAAACGTTTACTTGTTAAATTCTTCTTTTTTTCTTTTTTTATACATATATAGAGTGGTTATGACTCAACGGGTCATTGTAAACGTGTACTTGTTAAATTCTTCTTTTTTCTTTTTGTATACATATATAGAGTGGTTATGACTCAACGGGTCATTGTAAACGTGTACTTGTTAAACTCTTCTTTTTTCTTTTTTTATACATATATAGAGTGGTTATGACTCAACGGGTCACTGTAAACGTGTACTTGTTAAATTCTTCTTTTTTCTGTTTTTATACATATATAGAGTGGTTATGACTCAACGGGTCACAGAAACGTGTACTTGTTAAATTCTTCTTTTTTCTTTTTTTATACATATATAGAGTGGTTATGACTCAACGGGTCACTATAAACATGTTCTTGTTAAATTCTTCTTTTTTTCTTTTTTCTATACATATATAGAGTGGTTATGACTCAACGGGTCACTGTAAACGTGTACTTGTTAAATTCTTCTTTTTTCTTTTTTTATACATATATAGAGTGGTTATGACTCAACGGGTCACTATAAACATGTTCTTGTTAAATTCTTCTTTTTTTCTTTTTTCTATACATATATAGAGTGGTTATGACTCAACGGGTCACTGTAAACGTTTACTTGTTAAATTCTTCTATTTTTATACATATATAGAGTGGTTATGACTCAACGGGTCATTGTAAACGTGTACTTGTTAAATTCTTCTTTTTTCTTTTTTACACATATATAGAGTGGTTATGACTCAACGGGTCACTGTAAACGTGTACTTGTTAAATTCTTCTTTTTTCTTTTTTTATACATATATAGAGTGGTTATGACTCAACGGGTCACTGTAAACGTTTACTTGTTAAATTCTTCTTTTTTTCTTTTTTTATACATATATAGAGTGGTTATGACTCAACGGGTCATTGTAAACGTGTACTTGTTAAATTCTTCTTTTTTCTTTTTGTATACATATATAGAGTGGTTATGACTCAACGGGTCATTGTAAACGTGTACTTGTTAAACTCTTCTTTTTTCTTTTTTTATACATATATAGAGTGGTTATGACTCAACGGGTCACTGTAAACGTGTACTTGTTAAATTCTTCTTTTTTCTGTTTTTATACATATATAGAGTGGTTATGACTCAACGGGTCACAGAAACGTGTACTTGTTAAATTCTTCTTTTTTCTTTTTTTATACATATATAGAGTGGTTATGACTCAACGGGTCACTATAAACATGTTCTTGTTAAATTCTTCTTTTTTTCTTTTTTCTATACATATATAGAGTGGTTATGACTCAACGGGTCACTGTAAACGTGTACTTGTTAAATTCTTCTTTTTTCTTTTTTTATACATATATAGAGTGGTTATGACTCAACGGGTCACTATAAACATGTTCTTGTTAAATTCTTCTTTTTTTCTTTTTTCTATACATATATAGAGTGGTTATGACTCAACGGGTCACTGTAAACGTTTACTTGTTAAATTCTTCTATTTTTATACATATATAGAGTGGTTATGACTCAACGGGTCATTGTAAACGTGTACTTGTTAAATTCTTCTTTTTTCTTTTTTACACATATATAGAGTGGTTATGACTCAACGGGTCACTGTAAACGTGTACTTGTTAAATTCTTCTTTTTTCTTTTTTTATACATATATAGAGTGGTTATGACTCAACGGGTCACTGTAAACGTTTACTTGTTAAATTCTTCTTTTTTTCTTTTTTTATACATATATAGAGTGGTTATGACTCAACGGGTCATTGTAAACGTGTACTTGTTAAACTCTTCTTTTTTCTTTTTTTATACATATATAGAGTGGTTATGACTCAACGGGTCACTGTAAACGTGTACTTGTTAAATTCTTCTTTTTTCTGTTTTTATACATATATAGAGTGGTTATGACTCAACGGGTCACAGTAAACGTGTACTTGTTAAATTCTTCTTTTTTCTTTTTTTATACATATATAGAGTGGTTATGACTCAACGGGTCATTGTAAACGTGTACTTGTTAAACTCTTCTTTTTTCTTTTTTTATACATATATAGAGTGGTTATGACTCAACGGGTCACTATAAACATGTTCTTGTTAAATTCTTTTTTTCTTTTTTCTATACATATATAGAGTGGTTATGACTCAACGGGTCACTGTAAACGTGTACTTGTTAAATTCTTCTTTTTTCTTTTTTTATACATATATAGAGTGGTTATGACTCAACGGGTCACTATAAACATGTTCTTGTTAAATTCTTCTTTTTTTCTTTTTTTATACATATATAGAGTGGTTATGACTCAACGGGTCACTATAAACATGTTCTTGTTAAATTCTTCTTTTTTTCTTTTTTCTATACATATATAGAGTGGTTATGACTCAACGGGTCACTGTAAACGTTTACTTGTTAAATTCTTCTATTTTTATACATATATAGAGTGGTTATGACTCAACGGGTCATTGTAAACGTGTACTTGTTAAATTCTTCTTTTTTCTTTTTTTATACATATATAGAGTGGTTATGACTCAACGGGTCACTGTAAACGTGTACTTGTTAAATTCTTCTTTTTTCTTTTTTTATACATATATAGAGTGGTTATGACTCAACGGGTCACTGTAAACGTTTACTTGTTAAATTCTTCTTTTTTTCTTTTTTTATACATATATAGAGTGGTTATGACTCAACGGGTCATTGTAAACGTGTACTTGTTAAACTCTTTTTTTTTCTTTTTTTATACATATATAGAGTGGTTATGACTCAACGGGTCACTGTAAACGTGTACTTGTTAAATTCTTCTTTTTTCTGTTTTTATACATATATAGAGTGGTTATGACTCAACGGGTCACTGTAAACGTTTACTTGTTAAATTCTTCTTTTTTTTATACATATATAGAGTGGTTATGACTCAACGGGTCATTGTAAACGTGTACTTGTTAAATTCTTCTTTTTTCTTTTTTTATACATATATAGAGTGGGTATGACTCAACGGGTCACTGTAAACGTGTACTTGTTAAATTCTTCTTTTTTCTTTTTTTATACATATATAGAGTGGTTATGACTCAACGGGTCACTGTAAACGTTTACTTGTTAAATTCTTCTTTTTTTCTTTTTTTTATACATATATAGAGTGGTTATGACTCAACGGGTCATTGTAAACGTGTACTTGTTAAATTCTTCTTTTTTCTTTTTGTATACATATATAGAGTGGTTATGACTCAACGGGTCACCGTAAACGTGTACTTGTTAAACTCTTCTTTTTTCTTTTTTTATACATATATAGAGTGGTTATGACTCAACGGGTCACTGTAAACGTTTACTTGTTAAATTCTTCTTTTTTTCTTTTTTTATACATATATAGAGTGGTTATGACTCAACGGGTCATTGTAAACGTGTACTTGTTAAACTCTTCTTTTTTCTTTTTTTATACATATATAGAGTGGTTATGACTCAACGGGTCACTGTAAACGTGTACTTGTTAAATTCTTCTTTTTTCTGTTTTTATACATATATAGAGTGGTTATGACTCAACGGGTCACAGTAAACGTGTACTTGTTAAATTCTTCTTTTTTCTTTTTTTATACATATATAGAGTGGTTATGACTCAACGGGTCACTATAAACATGTTCTTGTTAAATTCTTCTTTTTTTTCTTTTTTCTATACATATACAGAGTGGTTATGACTCAACGGGTCACTGTAAACGTTTACTTGTTAAATTCTTCTTTTTTTATACATATATAGAGTGGTTATGACTCAACGGGTCATTGTAAACGTGTACTTGTTAAATTCTTCTTTTTTCTTTTTTTATACATATATAGAGTGGTTATGACTCAACGGGTCACTGTAAACGTGTACTTGTTAAATTCTTCTTTTTTCTTTTTTTATACATATATAGAGTGGTTATGACTCAACGGGTCACTGTAAACGTTTACTTGTTAAATTCTTCTTTTTTTCTTTTTTTATACATATATAGAGTGGTTATGACTCAACGGGTCATTGTAAACGTGTACTTGTTAAACTCTTCTTTTTTCTTTTTTTATACATATATAGAGTGGTTATGACTCAACGGGTCACTATAAACATGTTCTTGTTAAATTCTTCTTTTTTTCTTTTTTCTATACGTATATATAGAGTGGTTATGACTCAACGGGTCATTGTAAACGTGTACTTGTTAAACTCTTCTTTTTTCTTTTTTTATACATATATAGAGTGGTTATGACTCAACGGGTCACTATAAACATGTTCTTGTTAAATTCTTCTTTTTTTCTTTTTTCTATACATATATAGAGTGGTTATGACTCAACGGGTCACTGTAAACGTTTACTTGTTAAATTCTTCTTTTTTTTATACATATATAGAGTGGTTATGACTCAACGGGTCATTGTAAACGTGTACTTGTTAAATTCTTCTTTTTTCTTTTTTTATACATATATAGAGTGGTTATGACTCAACGGGTCACTGTAAACGTGTACTTGTTAAATTCTTCTTTTTTCTTTTTTTATACATATATAGAGTGGTTATGACTCAACGGGTCACTGTAAACGTTTACTTGTTAAATTCTTCTTTTTTTCTTTTTTTATACATATATAGAGTGGTTATGACTCAACGGGTCATTGTAAACGTGTACTTGTTAAATTCTTCTTTTTTCTTTTTGTATACATATATAGAGTGGTTATGACTCAACGGGTCATTGTAAACGTGTACTTGTTAAACTCTTCTTTTTTCTTTTTTTATACATATATAGAGTGGTTATGACTCAACGGGTCACTGTAAACGTGTACTTGTTAAATTCTTCTTTTTTCTGTTTTTATACATATATAGAGTGGTTATGACTCAACGGGTCACAGAAACGTGTACTTGTTAAATTCTTCTTTTTTCTTTTTTTATACATATATAGAGTGGTTATGACTCAACGGGTCACTATAAACATGTTCTTGTTAAATTCTTCTTTTTTTCTTTTTTCTATACATATATAGAGTGGTTATGACTCAACGGGTCACTGTAAACGTGTACTTGTTAAATTCTTCTTTTTTCTTTTTTTATACATATATAGAGTGGTTATGACTCAACGGGTCACTATAAACATGTTCTTGTTAAATTCTTCTTTTTTTCTTTTTTCTATACATATATAGAGTGGTTATGACTCAACGGGTCACTGTAAACGTTTACTTGTTAAATTCTTCTATTTTTATACATATATAGAGTGGTTATGACTCAACGGGTCATTGTAAACGTGTACTTGTTAAATTCTTCTTTTTTCTTTTTTATACATATATAGAGTGGTTATGACTCAACGGGTCACTGTAAACGTGTACTTGTTAAATTCTTCTTTTTTCTTTTTTTATACATATATAGAGTGGTTATGACTCAACGGGTCACTGTAAACGTTTACTTGTTAAATTCTTCTTTTTTTCTTTTTTTATACATATATAGAGTGGTTATGACTCAACGGGTCATTGTAAACGTGTACTTGTTAAACTCTTCTTTTTTCTTTTTTTATACATATATAGAGTGGTTATGACTCAACGGGTCACTGTAAACGTGTACTTGTTAAATTCTTCTTTTTTCTGTTTTTATACATATATAGAGTGGTTATGACTCAACGGGTCACAGTAAACGTGTACTTGTTAAATTCTTCTTTTTTCTTTTTTTATACATATATAGAGTGGTTATGACTCAACGAGTCATTGTAAACGTGTACTTGTTAAACTCTTCTTTTTTCTTTTTTTATACATATATAGAGTGGTTATGACTCAACGGGTCACTATAAACATGTTCTTGTTAAATTCTTTTTTTCTTTTTTCTATACATATATAGAGTGGTTATGACTCAACGGGTCACTGTAAACGTGTACTTGTTAAATTCTTCTTTTTTCTTTTTTTATACATATATAGAGTGGTTATGACTCAACGGGTCACTATAAACATGTTCTTGTTAAATTCTTCTTTTTTTCTTTTTTCTATACATATATAGAGTGGTTATGACTCAACGGGTCACTGTAAACGTTTACTTGTTAAATTCTTCTTTTTTTATACATATATAGAGTGGTTATGACTCAACGGGTCATTGTAAACGTGTACTTGTTAAATTCTTCTTTTTTCTTTTTTTATACATATATAGAGTGGTTATGACTCAACGGGTCACTGTAAACGTGTACTTGTTAAATTCTTCTTTTTTCTTTTTTTATACATATATAGAGTGGTTATGACTCAACGGGTCACTGTAAACGTTTACTTGTTAAATTCTTCTTTTTTTCTTTTTTTATACATATATAGAGTGGTTAGTACTCAACGGGTCATTGTAAACGTGTACTTGTTAAATTCTTCTTTTTTCTTTTTTTATACATATATAGAGTGGTTATGACTCAACGGGTCACTGTAAACGTGTACTTGTTAAATTCTTCTTTTTTCTGTTTTTATACATATATAGAGTGGTTATGACTCAACGGGTCACAGTAAACGTGTACTTGTTAAATTCTTCTTTTTTCTTTTTTTATACATATATAGAGTGGTTATGACTCAACGGGTCATTGTAAACGTGTACTTGTTAAACTCTTCTTTTTTCTTTTTTTATACATATATAGAGTGGTTATGACTCAACGGGTCACTATAAACATGTTCTTGTTAAATTCTTTTTTTCTTTTTTCTATACATATATAGAGTGGTTATGACTCAACGGGTCACTGTAAACGTGTACTTGTTAAATTCTTCTTTTTTCTTTTTTTATACATATATAGAGTGGTTATGACTCAACGGGTCACTATAAACATGTTCTTGTTAAATTCTTCTTTTTTTCTTTTTTCTATACATATATAGAGTGGTTATGACTCAACGGGTCACTGTAAACGTTTACTTGTTAAATTCTTCTTTTTTTATACATATATAGAGTGGTTATGACTCAACGGGTCATTGTAAACGTGTACTTGTTAAATTCTTCTTTTTTCTTTTTTTATACATATATAGAGTGGTTATGACTCAACGGGTCACTGTAAACGTGTACTTGTTAAATTCTTCTTTTTTCTTTTTTTATACATATATAGAGTGGTTATGACTCAACGGGTCACTGTAAACGTTTACTTGTTAAATTCTTCTTTTTTTCTTTTTTTATACATATATAGAGTGGTTATGACTCAACAGGTCATTGTAAACGTGTACTTGTTAAACTCTTCTTTTTTCTTTTTTTATACATATATAGAGTGGTTATGACTCAACGGGTCACTGTAAACGTGTACTTGTTAAATTCTTCTTTTTTCTGTTTTTATACATATATAGAGTGGTTATGACTCAACGGGTCACAGTAAACGTGTACTTGTTAAATTCTTCTTTTTTCTTTTTTTATACATATATAGAGTGGTTATGACTCAACGGGTCACTATAAACATGTTCTTGTTAAATTCTTCTTTTTTTCTTTTTTCTATACATATATAGAGTGGTTATGACTCAACGGGTCACTGTAAACGTTTACTTGTTAAATTCTTCTTTTTTTATACATATATAGAGTGGTTATGACTCAACGGGTCATTGTAAACGTCTACTTGTTAAATTCTTCTTTTTTCTTTTTTATACATATATAGAGTGGTTATGACTCAACGGGTCACTGTAAACGTGTACTTGTTAAATTCTTCTTTTTTCTTTTTTTATACATATATAGAGTGGTTATGACTCAACGGGTCACTGTAAACGTTTACTTGTTAAATTCTTATTTTCTTTTTTTATACATATATAGAGTGGTTATGACTCAACGGGTCATTGTAAACGTGTACTTGTTAAATTCTTCTTTTTTCTTTTTTTATACATATATAGAGTGGTTATGACTCAACGGGTCACTGTAAACGTGTACTTGTTAAATTCTTCTTTTTTCTGTTTTTATACATATATAGAGTGGTTATGACTCAACGGGTCACAGTAAACGTGTACTTGTTAAATTCTTCTTTTTTCTTTTTTTATACATATATAGAGTGGTTATGACTCAACGGGTCACTATAAACATGTTCTTGTTAAATTCTTCTTTTTATCTATTTTCTATACATATATAGAGTGGTTATGACTCAACGGGTCACTGTAAACGTGTACTTGTTAAATTCTTCTTTTTTCTTTTTTTATACATATATAGAGTGGTTATGACTCAACGGGTCACTATAAACATGTTCTTGTTAAATTCTTCTTTTTTTCTTTTTTCTATACATATATAGAGTGGTTATGACTCAACGGGTCACTGTAAACGTTTACTTGTTAAATTCTTCTATTTTTATACATATATAGAGTGGTTATGACTCAACGGGTCATTGTAAACGTGTACTTGTTAAATTCTTTTTTCTTTTTTTATACATATATAGAGTGGTTATGACTCAACGGGTCACTGTAAACGTTTACTTGTTAAATTCTTCTTTTTTCTTTTTTTATACATATATAGAGTGGTTATGACTCAACGGGTCACTGTAAACGTTTACTTGTTAAATTCTTCTTTTTTTCTTTTTTTATACATATATAGAGTGGTTATGACTCAACGGGTCATTGTAAACGTGTACTTGTTAAACTCTTTTTTTTTCTTTTTTTATACATATATAGAGTGGTTATGACTCAACGGGTCACTGTAAACGTGTACTTGTTAAATTCTTCTTTTTTCTGTTTTTATACATATATAGAGTGGTTATGACTCAACGGGTCACAGTAAACGTGTACTTGTTAAATTCTTCTTTTTTCTTTTTTTATACATATATAGAGTGGTTATGACTCAACGGGTCATTGTAAACGTGTACTTGTTAAACTCTTCTTTTTTCTTTTTTTATACATATATAGAGTGGTTATGACTCAACGGGTCACTATAAACATGTTCTTGTTAAATTCTTTTTTTCTTTTTTCTATACATATATAGAGTGGTTATGACTCAACGGGTCATTGTAAACGTGTACTTGTTAAATTCTTCTTTTTTCTTTTTTTATACATATATAGAGTGGTTATGACTCAACGGGTCACTATAATCATGTTCTTGTTAAATTCTTCTTTTTTTCTTTTTTCTATACATATATAGAGTGGTTATGACTCAACGGGTCACTGTAAACGTTTACTTGTTAAATTCTTCTTTTTTTATACATATATAGAGTGGTTATGACTCAACGGGTCATTGTAAACGTGTACTTGTTAAATTCTTCTTTTTTCTTTTTTTATACATATATAGAGTGGTTATTACTCAACGGGTCACTGTAAACGTGTACTTGTTAAATTCTTCTTTTTTCTTTTTTTATACATATATAGAGTGGTTATGACTCAACGGGTCACTGTAAACGTTTACTTGTTAAATTCTTCTTTTTTTCTTTTTTTATACATATATAGAGTGGTTATGACTCAACGGGTCATTGTAAACGTGTACTTGTTAAACTCTTCTTTTTTCTTTTTTTATACATATATAGAGTGGTTATGACTCAACGGGTCACTGTAAACGTGTACTTGTTAAATTCTTCTTTTTTCTGTTTTTATACATATATAGAGTGGTTATGACTCAACGGGTCACAGTAAACGTGTACTTGTTAAATTCTTCTTTTTTCTTTTTTTATACATATATAGAGTGGTTATGACTCAACGGGTCACTATAAACATGTTCTTGTTAAATTCTTCTTTTTTTCTTTTTTCTATACATATATAGAGTGGTTATGACTCAACGGGTCACTGTAAACGTTTACTTGTTAAATTCTTCTTTTTTTATACATATATAGAGTGGTTATGACTCAACGGGTCATTGTAAACGTGTACTTGTTAAATTCTTCTTTTTTCTTTTTTTATACATATATAGAGTGGTTATGACTCAACGGGTCACTGTAAACGTGTACTTGTTAAATTCTTCTTTTTTCTTTTTTTATACATATATAGAGTGGTTATGACTCAACGGGTCACTGTAAACGTTTACTTGTTAAATTCTTTTTTTCTTTTTTTATACATATATAGAGTGGTTATGACTCAACGGGTCATTGTAAACGTGTACTTGTTAAATTCTTCTTTTTTCTTTTTTATACATATATAGAGTGGTTATGACTCAACGGGTCACTGTAAACGTGTACTTGTTAAATTCTTCTTTTTTCTGTTTTTATACATATATAGAGTGGTTATGACTCAACGGGTCACAGTAAACGTGTACTTGTTAAATTCTTCTTTTTTCTTTTTTTATACATATATAGAGTGGTTATGACTCAACGGGTCACTATAAACATGTTCTTGTTAAATTCTTCTTTTTTTCTTTTTTCTATACATATATAGAGTGGTTATGACTCAACGGGTCACTGTAAACGTGAGTGGTTATGACTCAACGGGTCACTGTAAGTAAAATAAGTTTTGAAGAGAAAAAAATGTAAAAACCTATAACGATGACGTCATATACCTATTACTGTGACGTCACGTGCACAAGAATAAGTTGGTTGAAAATAAAATTATTATTACATAATTACATTGGCTGATTTCCAAATTACTACTGAATAACATTAGAAAAGTTTGAAAAAACCAGACCAGCTGCCGAAGACTGGCCCCGTTGACCCCCAGCAACATTTTTTTTTGTTGTAATTTTGAGATATTATGATCCCAGGATATGTACGGTGCTGAAGATATAAACTTTTTGACATGTCGTCGGGTAGTTTTTGAGGAGAAGCTTCACATACAGACATACATACATACATACATACATACATACATACATATAGACAAGTGCCCTTTATATAAGAGACTAGCGGGGCTACCCGGCGTTGCTCGGGGTCATTAAAACATATAATTGAAGAAAAATCGTGTGTGTAACATCTTTATATACAAACTTCTATTTCTCCCCCCCCCCCCTTCTCTATAGCCGTCTCTTTATCTTTCTACCTTTCTCTGCCCTGGTCGCCGCATTTCACCGCTACTTTCTAATTTTGCCTTTTGCGAAAGCTGTTCTTTCCCCACCATTTCTCCTACGTTGCCCAGGGCAATAGTATGATATATTTCTATAAAAAGTAACACCTCTATCTGCGCCTTCTATATAGGTACTTATCTCCACCCCGGTGTTCATGCTATATACGTATCTATCATCACCCCGGTGCGCATACTATATACGTACCTATCGCCGCCCCAGTGCACATACTATATACGTACCTATCGCCGCCCCAGTTCAGATACTATTTAAGTACCTATCGCCGCCCCGGTGCGAATGCTAAATAGTACCTATCGCCGCCCCGGTGGTCATGCTACATAAGTACCTATCGCTCCCCTAGTGGGAATATTTAATATGTACATATTGCCGCATTGGTGCGAATTTCTAAATACGTACCTATCACCACTTTGGTGCGAATGCTAAATACGTACCTATAGCCGGCCCGATGCGAATGCTAACTACGTACTTATAGCCGCCCTGGTGTGAATGCTAAATACGTACCTATAGCCGCCTCGGTGCGAATGCTAAATACGTACCTATCACCACCCTGGTGCGAATGCGAAATACATACCTTTCGCCGTTCTGGTGCACGTGCTATATACGTACCTATTGCCGCCCCGGTGCACGTGATATATATGTACTGATCGCCGCCCCGGTGCGCATGCTATGTACGTACTTATTGCTGCCCATGTGTACATGCTATATACGTAGCTATCGCCACCCCTGAATTCTGAATACGTACCTATCGCCGCCCCGGTGTGGAAGCTAAATACGTACATATCGCCGCCCCGGTACGAATGCTAAATACATACATATCGCCGCCCCAGTGTGATTTCTAAATACGTACCTATCGCCGCTCCTGTGTGAATTCTAAATACATACCTATCGCCACCCCGGTGCAGAAGCTAAATACGTACATATCGCCACCCCGGTGCGAATGCTAAATACATACCTATCGCCGCCCCGGTGCGAATGCTAAATACATACCTATCGCCGCCCCGGTGCGAATGCTAAATACATACCTATCGCCGCCCCGGTGCGAATGCTAAATACATACCTATCGCCGCCCCGGTGTGAATGCTAAATATATACCTATCGCCGCCCCGGTGTGAATGCTAAATACGTACCTTTCGCCGCCCCGGTGCGCGTGCTATATACGTACCTATCGCTGCCCCGGTGCGCGTGCTATATATGAACCGATCGCTGCCCCAGTGCGCATGCATAATACATACCTATCACGTACTTATTGCCGCCTATGTGCACATGCTATATACGTACCTATCGCCACCGCTGAATGCTAAATAAGTACCTATCTCCGCCCAGGGATGAATGCTAAATACGTACATATTGCCGCCCAGGTGTTCATACACCATATGTACCTATCACTGCCCCAGTGCGAATACTAAATATGTACATATCGCCACCCCGGGTGCGATTGCTGAATACATACCTATCGCAACCCCGGTGCGAATGCTAAATACGTAGCTATAGCCACCCCTATGCACTACTATATAGTACCTATTGCCACCCCGGTACACATACTATATATAAACCTATCGCCGGCCCGGTGTGCATACTATATTCGTACCTATCGCGGCTCTGGTGCGCATACTACATACTTACCTATCTCTGCAAGGGTACACATACTATATATGTACCAATTTCCAGCCCAGTTCGCATACGTAAGAACTTATATTTATTCGGCCCTGTCATGTTAGAAAAACAAAATAGTGTTCATGTATGTATTGTCACTATCATAAATATAAATATTTTTAGTTACAAACAGAAAAAAATACATTTTTTTGCCTCCCCACAAGAAAATTTTTTTTCTATCCTCCCACATACTTAGAAATATTTTTAATTTAAAAGAAAAAAAAAAAGAAAATTTTTTGACCTCCCTTACACCCCAAAAATGTTATGTTCCCCCCATACATAGAAATATTTTTATTTTAAAAAAGAAAAAAAAAAATTTTTTTAGCCCCCCCCCCGAAATTTTTTTTTTCATTCTCCCCCATACACATAAATATTTTCAATGAAAAAGATAAAAGACAAAATAAATGTTTTGCCTCCCCCCCCAATTTTTTTTATACTCCCGATGCGCATGCTATATACGTATTTATTGCCGCCCATGTGCACATGCTATATACTTCCTATCGCCACCGCTGAATGCTAAATATGTACCTATTGCTGTCGCGGTGCGAATGCTAAATAGGTTTTCAGCGTAGATGCTCTTAAAATATTATCCAAACCTATCACTACAGTAGCTATATCTAGGACATTGAACAATTTTCTCCCGGACAACGCCGAGTACTTTAAAAATAAAAGAGGCCTCATGAGCACTACTGAAATAACTTAGGTATCCTCTCTCCTTCTGATCTGCCAAATAGTCCAAAGGGGAACGAAGATGGCATTAAAATATTTTCCAAACCTATCACTACAGTAGCTCTATCTAGGATATTGAGCACTTTTCTGCCGGACAACGCCGAGTACTTTGAAAATCAAGGAGGCCTCCTGAGCACTACTGAAATCACTCTTATCGATTCCCCCATCCTTTTCAGCGTAGATGCTGTTAAAATATTATCCAAACCTATCACTACAGTAGCTCGATCAAGGACATTGAACACTTTTCTCCCGGACAACGCCAAATACTTTGAAAATCAAGGAGGCCTCCTGAGCACTACTGAAATCACTTAGGTATCCCTCCTTTTGATCTGCAAAATAGTCCAAAGGGGAACGAAGATGGCGTTAAAATATTTTCCAAACCTATCACTGCAGTAGCTCTATCTAGGATATTGAGCACTTTTCTCCCGGACAACACCGAGTAATTTTTAAATCAAGGAGGCCTCATGAGCACTCCTTAAATAACTCTTATCGATTCCCCCATCCTTTTCAGCGTAGATGCTGTTAAAATATTATCCTAACCTATCACTACAGTAGCTCTATCTAGGACATTCAGCACTTTTCTCCCGGACAACGCCGAGTACTTTGATAATCAAGGAGGCGTCCTGAGGACTACTGAAATCACTTAGGTATCCTCTCTCCTTCTGATCTGCGAAATAGTCCAAAGGGGAACGAAGATGGCTTTAAAATATTTTCCAAACCTATCACTACAGTAGCTCTATCTAGGACATTGAGAACTTTTCTCCCGGACAACGCCGAGTATTTGAAAATCAAAGAGGCCTCCTGAGCACTACTGAAATAACTCTTATCGACCCCCCCCCATCCTTTTCAGCGTAGATGCTGTTAAGATATTATGCAAACCTATCACTACAGTAGGTCTATCTAGGACATTGAGCACTTTTTTCCCGGACAACGCCGAGTACTTTGAAAATCAAAGAGGCCTCCTGAGCACTACTGAAATAACTCTTATCGATTCCCCCATCCTTTTCAGCGTAGATGCTGTTAAAATATTATCCAAACCTATCTCTACAGTAGCTCTATCTAGGACATTGAGCACTTTTTTCCCGGACAACGCCGAGTACTATGACCTGATATAACCGGACACAATTTAGGGCAAGACCGGGTACATCCAGCAAGGGATTATTGGACAGGTGCGGATGTGATTGAGCAACCCTTGTTTCACTACACACTTATAACGTAGGATTCCTATGTTATTATTTATTTATCCGGACAGAAGTTATTGGATGATCTGATACAACCGGGCTGAATGTCGGGCAAGACCGGGTACATCCGACAAGGGATTATGGGATGTTTACAGTGACTCTGCATTTTTATCGGATTAGTACATAAATACATTAGATTATTTCGAATTTACTAATTACATATTAACGTTGAAAAAGTGGTGTAAAATACGAAAAAACTGCTACCTTTTGTCGGAAAGTGGTCCGGTTGACTGTCAGCGAGTGAATCGTTTTTCCATAGACCGGCGGAATGAAGCCAAGACGATTATGGAGTGCATAATCAAAACAGATACTACACTAAACAGAATTAGAGAAAAACGGCCTAGGGAGTCTAAAATTCATTGTTGCTCATCAAAACTCATTTAAGAACTTGTTAAATAGTATTATACAATGTTTGTTCAAAGAAAATCATAGTTATTATTACTCGTTAATTTATTAATGTAATTTGAACAGTGTCTAGTGGATAGACCGCTGTTCAGGTGTAGATTGGTTATAAATAGTCCCTTAAATCACATTAAATTTTTGAATTTTCTCTAGAGTGAAATTCCCACCTTCCGACCTTGTGTCACATTCTACTTTGTGGGACGTAGATAAATAGCTGAATTTCGGATCCTTCCTTGGTCTTTTGGCTAAGATCAGGGTGTAGTATCTGTTCTGACTGTCCTGTGCAGTTATGGGAGGTTAACCCCCTCCCATGCTTTGACTCCCCTCTTTGGGGAGGAGTGAGTTTATTGCTTACTGTCTGAGGCGCCCTGCCCAGGCAATTTTTTGAGATTCACCTCACTCTTCCTCTAGAGTGAAAATTCCCACCTTCCGACCTTGTGTCACATTCTACTTTGTGGGAAGTAGATAAATAGGTGAATTTTCTCTAGAGTGAAATTCCCACCTTCCGACCTTGTGTCACATTCTACTTTGTGGGACGTAGATAAATAGCTGAATTTCGGATCTTTCTCGGCCTTTTGGCTAAGATCAAAGTGTAGTATCTGTTCTCGGCATTATTGCCTTGAGATCAAGTGTATATCTAGTCCTATCCGATAGGTGTCGATCTTACACTGTCGAATCTAAAATCAGATTATCATTTTATTTTTTAATCCCTTTTCCTTTAGTTCACTTCCTCTCCCCTAAAGTACCGGTTGATATACCCCACAGGGCGGGATCTGTCTCACCGACGACTCCCCCCAAATTTCGCCTGAGGCGCTGACACCGGCGAATACCGACACTCCCCCTCCCCCAAATTTCGACTGCCTCACCGGCGTATGCCAATACGCCCCATCCCCAAATTTCGCCTGAGGCGCCCCACAAGCGATCGCTCATACCGCCGAATGCCGACATTTCCCTCCTCCCCTCCCCAAATTGGCCTGAGCCGCCAAATGCCGACATTCCCCCTCCCCAGATTTGGCCTGAGGCGCTCACACCGGCGAATGCCGACACTCCCCCTCCCCCAAATTTTCCCTTAGGCGTCCCACCGGTGTATGCTGATACCACCCCCCCCACCCCTCCCCCAAATTTCACCTGAAGCGCTCACACCGGCGAATGCCGACACCCCCCGAAAGGAGGAGGGAATGCCTATCATGATAACAGAACGGCCATAGGGACGGGGGGGGGGGGATATTAGCGTCTATTAATAATTAAGAAAGAAAGTGTGGGAGTGAGCGGGAAAAAAGAAAGTAAGAAAAAAATGGTTGTAGTGTCAGTGAATTTCTTCCTGCCACTCTCTGACGTCAAGGTACCAACACATACTTCGTCCGGTGGCAGGGTACCCACGCATACTTCGTCCGGTTGCAGGGTACTCACACATACTTCGTCAGGTCGAAGTGTACCCACACATACTTCGTCAGGTCGCACGGTACCAACACATACTTTTTCCGGTCGAAGGGTACCCACACATACTTCATCAGGTCGCATGGTACCCACACATACTTCGTCCGGTCGCAGGGTACCCACACATACTTCGTCCGGTCGCAGGGTACCAACACATACTTTGTTAGGTCGCAGGGTACCCACACATACTTCGTGCGGTCGCAGGGTACCCACACATACTTCGTGCAGTCGCAGGGTACCCACACATACTTCGTGCGGTCGCAGGGTACCCACACATACTTCGTCCGGTCGCAGCGTACCCAAACATACTTCGTGCGGTCGCAGGGTACCCACACATACTTCGTGCGGTCGCAGGGTACCCACACATATTTCGTCCGGTCGCAGGGTACCCACACATACTTCGTGCGGTCGCAGGGTACCCACACATACTTCGTAAGGCAGCAGGGTACCCACAAATACTTCGTGCAGTCGCAGAGTACCTATACATACTTCGTACGGTCGCAGGGTACCCACACATACTTCGTGCGGTCGCAGGGTACCCACACATACTTCGTCAGGCAGAAGGGTACCCACACATACTTCGTCCGGTCGCAGGGTATCCACACATACTTCGTCCGGTCGCAGGGTACTCACACATACTTCGTGCGGTCGCAGGGTACCCAGACATACTTCGTCCGGTCGCAGGGTACCCACAAATACTTCGTCCGGTGGCAGGGTACCCACAAATACTTCGTCCGGTCGCAGGGTACCCACACATATTCGTGCGGTCGCAGGGTACCTATACATACTTCGTCCGGTCGCAGGGTACCCACACATACTTCGTCGGGTCGCAGGGTACCCACAAATACTTCGTCCAGTCGCAGGGTACCCACACATACTTCGTATAGCAGCAGGGTACCCACACATACTTCGTGCAGTCGCAGAGTACCTATACATACTTCGTACGGTCGCAGGGTACCCACACATACTTCGTGCGGTCGCAGGGTACCCACACATACTTTCTCAGGCAGCAGAGTACCCACACATACTTTGTGCGGTCGCAGGGTACCCACACATATTTCGTCCGGTCGCAGGGTACCCACACATACTTCGTGCGGTTGCAGGGTACCCACACATACTTAGTCAGGCAGCAGGGTACCCACAAATACTTCGTGCAGTCGCAGGGTACCTATACATACTTCGTACGGTCGCAGGGTACGCACACATACTTCGTGCGGTCGCAGGGTACCCACACATACTTCGTCAGGCAGAAGGGTACCCACACATACTTCGTCCGGTCGCAGGGTATCCACACATACTTCGTCCGGTCGCAGGGTACTCACACATACTTCGTGCGGTGGCGGGGTACCCACAAATACTTCGTCCGGTCGCAGGGTACCCACACATATTCGTGCGGTCGCAGGGTACCTATACATACTTCGTCCGGTCGCAGGGTACCCACACATACTTCGTCGGGTCGCAGGGTACCCACACATACTTCGTCCGGTGGCAGGGTACCCACACATACTTCGTGCGGTCGCAGGGTACCCACAAATACTTCGTCCGGTCGCAGGGTACCCACACATACTTCGTGTGGTCGCAGGGTACCTATACATACTTCGTCCGGTAGCAGGGTACCCACACATACTTCGTCCGGTCGCAGGGTACCCACACATACTTCGGCCGGTCGCAGGGTACCCACACATACTTCGTGCGGTCGCAGGGTACCCACACATACTTCGTCAGGCAGCAGGGTACCCACACATACTTCGTGCGGTCGCAGGGTACCCACAAATACTTTTAGCGGTCGCAGGGTACCCACACATACTTCGTCCGGTCGCAGGGTACCCACACATACTTCGTGCGGTAGAAGGGTACCCACACATACTTCGTCAGGCAGCAGGGTACACACACATACTTCGTGCGGTCGCAGGGTACCCACACATATATCGTGCGGTCGCAGGGTACCTACACATACTTCGTGCGTTAGCAGGGTACCCACACATACTTCGTGCGGTCGCAGGGTACCCACACATACTTCGTGGGGTCGCAGGGTACCCACACATACCCTACCTCTACACTGCTCAAAAAAGGAGGAGGTAATGCATGGCAATAGTGCATCATGACAACGGAACCGATACGACCCTACCTCTACACTTCTCAAAAAAGGAGGAGGTAATGCATGGGAATAGTGCATCATGACAACGGAACCGATACGACCCTACCTCAACACTTCTCAAAAAAGGAGGAGATAATGCATGGGATGAGGGCATAATGACAACGGAACCGATACGACCCTACCTCAACACTTCTCAAAAAAGGAGGTGATAATGCATGGGATGAGGGCATCATGACAACGGAACCGATACGACCCTACCTCAACACTTCTCAAAAAAGGAGGAGATAATGCATGGGAATAGTGCATCATGACAACGGAACCGATACGACCCTACCTCAACACTCCTCAAAAAAGGAGGAGATAATGGATGGGATGAGTGCATCATGACAACGGAACCGATACGACCCTACCTCAACACTTCTCAAAAAAGGAGGAGATAATGCATGGGATGTGTGCATCATGACAACGGAACCGATACGACCCTACCTCAACACTTCTCAAAAAAGGAGGAGATAATGCATGGGATGAGTGCATCATGACAACGGAACCGATACGACCCTACCTCTACACTGCTCAAAAAAGGAGGAGGTAATGCATGGCAATAGTGCATCATGACAAAGGAACCGATACGACCCTACCTCTACACTTCTCAAAAAAGGAGGAGGTAATGCATGGGAATAGTGCATCATGACAACGGAACCGATACGACCCTACCTCAACACTCCTCAAAAAATGAGGAGATAATGCATGGGATGAGTGCATCATGACAACGGAACCGATACGATCCTACCTCAACACTTCTCAAAAAAGGAGGAGATAATGCATGGGATGAGTGCATCATGACAACGGACCCGATACGACCCTACCTCAACACTTCTCAAAAAAGGAGGAGATAATGCATGGGATGAGTGCATCATGAGAACGGAACCGATACGACCCTACCTCAACACTTCTCAAAAAAGGAGGAGATAATGCATGGGAATAGTGCATCATGACAACGGAACCGATACGACCCTACCTCAACACTCCTCAAAAAAGGAGAAGATAATGCATGGGATGAGTGCATCATGAGAACGGAACCGATACGACCCTACCTCAACACTTCTCAAAAAAGGAGGAGATAATGGATGGGATGAGTGCATCATGACAACGGAATCGATACGACCCTACCTCAACACTTCTCAAAAAAGGAGGAGATAATGCATGGGAATAGTGCATCATGACAACGGAACCGATACGACCCTACCTCAACACTCCTCAAAAAAGGAGGAGATAATGCATGGGATGAGTGCATCATGAGAACGGAACCGATACGACCCTACCTCAACACTTCTCAAAAAAGGAGGAGATAATGGATGGGATGAGTGCATCATGACAACGGAACCGATACGACCCTACCTCAACACTTCTCAAAAAAGGAGGAGATAATGCATGGGATGAGTGCATCATGACAACGGAACCGATACGACCCTACCTCAACACTTCTTAAAAATGAGGAGATAATGCATGGGAATAGTACATCATGACAACGGACCCGATACGACCCTACCTCAACACTTCTCAAAAAAGGAGGAGATAATGCATGGGATGAGGGCATCATGACAACGGAACCGATACGACCCTACCTCAACACTTCTCAAAAAAGGAGGAGGTAATTCATGGGATCAGTGCATCATGACAACGGAACCGATACTACCCTACCTCTACACTTCTCAAAAAAGGAGGAGGTAATGCTCACACCGGCGAATAATGTAACCCCCCCCCCCCAATTCGGCCTGAATGGAGGAGGTAATTCCTATCAGGATAACAGAACGGCCACAGGGAGGGAGGGAGGTGAGGGGGAGGAATATTAGCGTCTATTAATAATTAAGAATGAAAGTGTGAGAGCGAAAAATGACAGAAAGGAAAACTGCCACTCTCTGACGTCATGATGACCTGATATAACCGGACACAATTTCGGGCAAGACCGGGTACATATGGCAAGGGATTATGGGATGTTTACAATGACTCTGCATTTTTATCGGATTAGTACATAAATACATTAGATTATTTCAAATTTAGTACATATTAACGTTAAAAAAGTCGTGGAAAATACGAAAAAACTGCTACCTTTTGTCGGAAAGTGGTCCGGTTGACTGTCAGCGAGTGAATCGTTTGTCGCGATTTTTAGTTATTATGATTCCGGGATATGTACGGTGCTAAAGATATCAACTTTTTGACATGTCGCCGCGTAGTTTTTGAGGAAAACCTTCACATACAAACAGACATACATACATACAGACAACTGCCCTTTATATAAGAGACTAGCGGGGCTACCCGGCGTTGCTCGGGGTCATTAAAACATATAATTGAAGAAAAATCGTGTGTGTAACATCTTTATATACAAACTTCTATTTCTCCACCCCCCCCCTTCTCTATAGCCGTCTCTTTATCTTTCTACCTTTCTCTTCCCTGGTCGCCGCATTTCACCGCTACTTTCTAATTTTGCCTTTTGCGAAAGCTGTTCTTTCCCCACCATTTCTCCTACGTTGCCCAGGGCAATAGTATGATATATTTCTATAAAAAGTAACACCTCTATCTGCGCCTTCTATATAGGTACTTATCTCCACCCCGGTGTTCATGCTATATACGTATCTATCATCACCCCGGTGCGCATACTATATACGTACCTATCGCCGCCCCAGTGCACATACTATATACGTACCTATCGCCGCCCCAGTTCAGATACTATTTAAGTACCTATTGCCGCCCCGGTGCGAATGCTAAATAGTACCTATCGCCGCCCCGGTGTGCATGCTACATAAGTACCTATCGCTGCCCTAGTGGGAATAATTAATATGTACATATTGCCGCATTGGTGCGAATTTCTAAATACGTACCTATCACCACTTTGGTGCGAATGCTAAATACATACCTATCGCCGGCCCGATGCGAATGCTAAATACATACCTATAGCAGCCCTGGTGTGAATGCTAAATACGTACCTATAGCCGCCCCGGTGCGAATGCTAAATACGTACCTATCACCACCCTGGTGCGAATGCGAAATAGATACCTTTCGCCGTTCTGGTGCACGTGCTATATACGTACCTATTGCCGCCCCGGTGCACGTGATATATATGTACTGATCGCCGCCCCGGTGCGCATGCTATGTACATACTTATTGCTGCCCATGTGTACATGCTATATATGTAGCTATCGCCACCCCTGAATTCTGAATATGTACCTATCGCCGCCCCGGTGTGGAAGCTAAATACGTACATATCGCCGCCCCGGTACGAATGCTAAATACATACATATCGCCGCCCCAGTGTGATTTCTAAATACGTACCTATCGCCGCTCTTGTGTGAATTCTAAATACGTACCTATCGCCGCCCCGGTGCGGAAGCTAAATACGTACATATCGCCGCCCCGATGCGAATGCTAAATACATACCTATCGCCGCCCCGGTGCGAATGCTAAATACATACCTATCGCCGCCCCGGTGTGAATGCTAAATACATACATATCGCCGCCCCGGTGTGAATGCTAAATACGTACCTTTCGCCGCCCCGGTGCGCGTGCTATATACGTACCTATCGCTGCCCTGGTGTGCGTGCTATATATGAACCGATCGCTGCCCCAGTGTGCATGCATAATACATACCTATCACGTACTTATTGCCGCCCATGTGCACATGCTATATACGTACCTATCGCCACCGCTGAATGCTAAATAAGTACCTATCTCCGCACAGGGATGAATGCTAAATACGTACATATTGCCGCCCAGGTGTTCATACACCATATGTACCTATCACTGCCCCAGTGCGAATACTAAATATGTACATATCGCCACCCCGGTGCGATTGCTGAATACATACCTATCGCAACCCCGGTGCGAATGCTAAATACGTAGCTATAGCCACCCCTATGCACTACTATATAGTACCTATTGCCACCCCGGTACACATACTATATATAAACCTATCGCCGGCCCGGTGTGCATACTATATTCGTACCTATCGCGGCTCTGGTGCGAATACTACATACTTACCTATCTCTGCAAAGGTACACATACTATATATGTACCAATCTCCAGCCCAGTTCGCATACGTAAGAACTTATATTTATTCGGCCCTGTCGTGTTAGAAAAACAAAATAGTGTTCATTTATGTATTGTCACTATCATAAATATAAATATTTTTAGTTACAAACAGAAAAAAATACATTTTTTTGCCTCCCCACAAGAAAATTTTTTTTCTATCCTCCCACATACTTAGAAATATTTTTAATTTAAAGGAAAAAAAAAAGAAAATTTTTTGACCACCCTTACACCCCAAAAGTTTTATGTTCCCCCCATACATAGAAATATTTTTATTTTAAAAAAGAAAAAAAAAAAAATTTTTTAGCCCCCCCCCGAAAATTTTTTTTTTTCATTCTCCCCCATACACATAAATATTTTCAATGAAAAAGATAAAAGACAAAATAAATGTTTTGCCTTCCCCCCCAATTTTTTTTATACTCCCGATGCGCATGCTATATACGTATTTATTGCCGCCCATGTGCACATGCTATATACTTCCTATCGCCACCGCTGAATGCTAAATACGTACCTATTGCTGTCGCGGTGCGAATGCTAAATAGGTTTTCAGCGTAGATGCTCTTAAAATATTATCCAAACCTATCACTACAGTAGCTCTATCTAGGACATTGAACAATTTTCTCCCGGACAACGCCGAGTACTTTAAAAATAAAAGAGGCCTCATGAGCACTACTGAAATTACTTAGGTATCCTCTCTCCTTCTGATCTGCCAAATAGTCCAAAGGGGAACGAAGATGGCATTAAAATATTTTCCAAACTTATCACTACAGTAGCTCTATCTAGGATATTGAGCACTTTTCTGCCGGACAACGCCGAGTACTTTGAAAATCAAGAAGGCCTCCTGAGCACTACTGAAATCACTCTTATCGATTCCCCCATCCTTTTCAGCGTAGATGCTGTTAAAATATTATCCAAACCTATCACTACAGTAGCTCGATCAAGGACATTGAACACTTTTCTCCCGGACAACGCCAAATACTTTGAAAATCAAGGAGGCCTCCTGAGCACTACTGAAATCACTTAGGTATCCCTCCTTTTGATCTGCAAAATAGTCCAAAGGGGAACGAAGATGGCGTTAAAATATTTTCAAAACCTATCACTACAGTAGCTCTATCTAGGATATTGAGCACTTTTCTCCCGGACAACACCGAGTAATTTTTAAATCAAGGAGGCCTCATGAGCACTTCTTAAATAACTCTTATAGATTCCCCCATCCTTTTCAGCGTAGATGCTGTTAAAATATTATCCTAACCTATCACTACAGTAGCTCTATCTAGGACATTCAGCAATTTTCTCCCGGACAACGCCAGGTACTTTGAAAATCAAGGAGGCCTCCTGAGCACTACTGAAATCACTTAGGTATCCTCTCTCCTTCTGATCTACCAAATGGTCCAAAGGGGAACGAAGATGGCGTTAAAATATTTTCAAAACCTATCACTACAGTATCTCTATCTAGGACATTCAGCACTTTTCTCCCGGACAACGCCGAGTATTTGAAAATCAAAGATGCCTCCTGAGCACTACTGAAATAACTCTTATCGATTCCCCCATCCTTTTCAGCGTAGATGCTGTTAAAATATTATCCAAACCTATCACTACAGTAGCTCTATCTAGGACATTGAGCACTTTTCTCCCGGACAATGCCGAGTACTTTGATAATCAAGGAGGCCTCCTGAGGACTACTGAAATCACATAGGTATCCTCTCTCCTTCTGATCTGCCAAATAGTCCAAAGGGGAACGAAGATAGCGTTAAAATATTTTCCAAACCTATCACTACAGTAGCTCTATCTAGGACATTGAGCGCTTTTCTCCCTGACAACGCCGAGTACTTTGATAACAAAGGAGGCCTCCTGAGGACTACTGAAATCACTTAGGTATCCCTCCTTTTGATCTGCCAAATAGTCCAAAGGGGAACGAATATGGCTTTAAAATATTTTCCAAACCTATCACTACAGTAGCTCTATCTAGGACATTGAGCACTTTTCTCCCGGACAACGCCGAGTAATTGAAAATCAAAGAGGCCTCATGAGAACTACTGAAATAACTCTTATCGATCCCCCCATCCTTTTCAGCGTAGATGCTGTTAAGATATTATGCAAACCTATCTCTACAGTAGCTCTATCTAGGACATTGAGCACTTTTTTCCCGGACAACGCCGAGTACTATGACCTGATATAACCGGACACAATATAGGGCAAGACCAGGTACATCCAGCAAGGGATTATTGGACAGGTGCGGATGTGATTGAGCAACCCTTGTTTCACTACACACTTATAACGTAGGATTCCTATGTTGTTATTGATTTATCCGGACAGAAGTTATTGGATGATCTGATACAACCGGGCTGAATGTCGGGCAAGACCGGGTACATCCGGCAAGGGATTATGGGATGTTTACAGTGACTCTGCATTTTTATCGGATTAGTACATAAATACATTAGATTATTTCGAATTTACTACATATTAACGTTGAAAAAGTAGTGTAAAATACGAAAAAACTGCTACCTTTTGTCGGAAAGTGGTCCGGTTGACTGTCAGCGAGTGAATCGTTTTTCCATAGACCGGCGGAATGAAGCCAAGACGATTATGGAGTGCATAATCCAAACAGATACTACACTAAACAGAATTAGAGAAAAACGGCCTAGGGAGTCTAAAATTCATTGTTGCTCATCAAAACTCATTAAAGAACTTGTTAAATAGTATTATACAATGTTTGTTCAAAGAAAATCATAGTTATTATTACTCGTTAATTCATTAATGTAATTTGAACAGTGTCTAGTGGATAGACCGCTGTTCAGGTGTAGATTGGTTATAAATAGTCCCTTAAATCACATTAAATTTTTGAATTTCGGATGTTTCTCGGCCTTTTGGCTAAGATCAAAGTGTAGTATCTGTTCTCGGCATTATTGCCTTGAGATCAAGTGTATATCTAGTCCTATCCGATAGGTGTCGATCTTACACTGTCGAATCAAAAATCAGATTATCTTTTTATTTTTTAATCCCTTTTCCTTTAGCTCACTTCCTCTCCCCTAAAGTACCGGTTGATATACCCCTCAAGGTCGGGATCTGTCTCACCGACGACTCCACCCAAATTTCGCCTGAGGCGCTGACACCGGTGAATACTGACACTCCCCCTCCCCCAAATTTCGCCTGCCTCACCGGCGTATGCCAATACGCCCCATCCCCAAATTTCGCCTGAGGCGCCCCACAGGCGATCGCTCATACCGCCGAATGCCGACATTTCCCTCCTCCCCTCCCCAGATTGGCCTGAGCCGCCGTATGCCGACATTCCCCCTCCCCAGATTTGGCCTGAGGCGCTCACACCGGCGAATGCCGACACTCCCCCTCCCCCAAATTTTCCCTTAGGCGTCCCACCGGTGTATGCTGATACCACCCCCCCACCCCTCCCCCAAATTTCACCTGAAGCGCTCACACCGGCGAATGCCGACACCCCCCCCCCCGAAAGGAGGAGGGAATGCCTATCATGATAACAGAACGGCCATAGGGAGGGGGGGAATATTAGCGTCTATTAATAATTAAGAAAGAAAGTGTGGGAGGGAGCGGGAAAAAAGAAAGAAAGAAAAAAATGGTTGTAGTGTCAGTGAATTTCTTCCTGCCACTCTCTGACGTCAGGGTACCAACACATAATTCGTCCGGTGGCAGGGTACCCACACATACTTCGTCCGGTTGCAGGGTACTCACACATACTTCGTCATGTCGAAGTGTACCCACACATACTTCGTCAGGTCGCACGGTACCCACACATACTTTTTCCGGTCGCAGGATACCCACACATACTTCGTCCGGTCGCAGGGTACCCACACATAGTTCGTGCGGTCGCAGGGTACCCACACATACTTCGTGCGGTCGCAGGGTACCCACACATATTCGTGCGGTCGCAGGGTACCCACAAATATTTCGTGCGGTCGCAGAGTACCCACACATATTTTGTGCGGTCGCAGGGTACCTATACATCCTACGTGCGGTCGCAGGGTACCTATACATATTTCGTCCGGTCGCAGGGTACCCACACATACTTCGTCCGGTCGCAGGGTACCCACACATATTTCGTCTGGTCACAGGGTACCCACACATACTTCGTGACGTCGCAGGGTACCACACACAGGTAGCAGGGTACCCACAAATACTTCGTGCGGTCGCAGGGTACCTATACATACTTCGTTTGGTCGCAGGGTACCCACACATACTTCGTCCGGTCGCAGGGTACCCACACATACTTCGTGCGGTCGCAGGGTACCCACACATACTTGGTCCGGTCGCAGATTACTCACACATACTTCGTCCGGTCGCAGGGAACCCACACATACTTTGTCCGGTCGCAGGGTACCTACACATACTTCGTCCGGTCGCAAGGTACCCACACATAGTTAGTGCGGTCGCAGGGTACCATCACATACTTCGTGAGGTCGGAGGGTACCCACACATACTTCGTGCGGTCGCAGGGTACCCACACATACTTCGTCCGGTCGCAGGGTACCTACACATAGTTCGTGCGGTCGCAGGGTACCCACACATACTTCTTGCGGTCGCAGGGTACCCACACATACTTCGTCCGGTCGCATGGTACCCACAAATACTTCGTCAGGTCACAGGGTACCCACACATATTCATGCGGTCGAAGGGTACCCACAAATATTTCGTGCGGTTGCAGGGTACCCACACATATTTCGTGCGGTCGCGGGGTACCCACACATATTTCGTGCGGTCGCAGGGTACCTATACATACTTTGTGCGGTCGCAGGGTACCCACACATACTTGGTTCGGTCGCAAGGTACCCACACATACTTCGTGCGGTCGCAGGGTACCCACACATACTTCGTCCGGTCGCAGGGTACCCACACATACTTCGTCCGGTCGCAGGGTACCCACACATACTTCGTCTGGTCGCAGGGTACCTACACATAGTTCGTGCCGTCGCAGGGTACCCACACATACTTCGTCCGGTCGCAGGGTACCCACACATACTTAGTGCGGTCGCAGGGTACAAACACATACTTCGTCCGGTCGCAGGGTACCCACACATACTTCGTCCAGTCGCAGGGTACCCACAAATACTTCGTCCGGTCGCAGGGTACCCACACATACTTCGTGCGGTCGCAGGGTACCAACACATATTTCGTTCGGTCACAGGGTACCCACACATACTTCGTGCGGTCGCAGGGTACCTATAAATACTTTGTCTGGTCGCAGGGTACCCACACATGCATCGTCCTATCGCAGGGTACCCACAAATACTTAGTGCGGTCGCAGGGTACCCACACATATTCGTGCGGTCGCGGGGTACCCACACATATTTCGTGCGGTCGCAGGGTACCTATACATACATTGTGCGGTCGCAGGGTACCCACACATATTTCGTTCGGTCGCAGGGTAACCACACATACTTCGTGCGGTCGCAGGGTACCCACACATACTTCGTCAGGTCGCAGGGTACCCACACATACTTCGTCCAGTCGCAGGGTACCCACACATACTTCGTCTGGTCGCAGGGTACCTACACATAGTTCGTGCCATCGCAGGGTACCCACACATACTTCGTATGGTCGCAGGGTACCCACACATACTTAGTGCGGTCGCAGGGTACCAACACATACTTTTTCCGGTCGCAGGGTACCCACACATACTTCGTCCGGTCGCAGGGTACCCACAAATACTTCGTCCGGTCGCAGGGTACCCACACATACTTCGTGCGGTCGCAGGGTACCCACACATATTTCGTTCGGTCACAGGGTACCCACACATACTTCGTGCGGTCGCAGGGTACCTATAAATACTTCGTCTGGTCGCAGGGTACCCACACATACATTGTCCGGTCGCAGGGTACCCACAAATACTTTGTCCGGTCGAAGGGTACCCACACATATTCGTGCGGTCGCAGGGTACCCACACATACTTCGTCAGGTCGCAGGGTACCCACACATACTTCGTGCGGTCGCAGGGTACCTATACATACTTCGTGCGGTCGCAGGGTACCCACACAAACTTCGTCCGGTCGCAGGGTACCCACACATACTTCGTCAGGCAGCAGGGTACCCACACATACTTCGTGCGGTCGCAGGGTACCCACAAATACTTCGTCCGGTCGCAGGGTACCAATACATACGTCGTGCCGTCGCAGGGTTCCCACACATACTTCTGTCTGGTCGCAGGGTACCCACACATTCTTCGTCTGGTCGCAGGGTACCCACACATACTTCGTCCAGTCGCAGTGTACCCACACATACTTCGTCCGGTCGCAAGGTACCCACACATAGTTTGTGCGGTCGCAGGGTACCCACACATACTTTGTCCGGTCGCAGGGTACCCACACATACTTCGTGGTTATGACTCAACGGGTCACTGTAAACGTGTACTTGTTAAATTCTTCTTTTTTTATACATATATAGAGTGGTTATGACTCAACGGGTCATTGTAAACGTGTAATTGTTAAATTCTTCTTTTTTCTGTTTTTATACATATATAGAGTGGTTATGACTCAACGGGTCACTGTAAACGTGTACTTGTTAAATTCTTCTTTTTTCTTTTTTTATACATATATAGAGTGGTTATGACTCAACGGGTCACTATAAACATGTTCTTGTTAAATTCTTCTTTTTTTCTTTTTTCTATACATATATAGAGTGGTTATGACTCAACGGGTCACTGTAAACGTTTACTTGTTAAATTCTTCTTTTTTTATACATATATAGAGTGGTTATGACTCAACGGGTCATTGTAAACGTGTACTTGTTAAATTCTTCTTTTTTCTTTTTTTATACATATATAGAGTGGTTATGACTCAACGGGTCACTGTAAACGTGTACTTGTTAAATTCTTCTTTTTTCTTTTTTTATACATATATAGAGTGGTTATGACTCAACGGGTCATTGTAAACGTGTACTTGTTAAATTCTTCTTTTTTTCTCTTTTTATACATATATAGAGTGGTTATGACTCAACGGGTCATTGTAAACGTGTACTTGTTAAATTCTTCTTTTGTCTTTTTTTATACCTATATAGAGTGGTTATGACTCAACGGGTCACTGTAAACGTGTACTTGTTAAATTCTTCTTTTTTCTTTTTTTATACATATATAGAGTGGTTATGACTCAACGGGTCACTGTAAACGTGTACTTGTTAAATTCTTCTTTTTTCTTTTTTTATACATATATAGAGTGGTTATGACTCAACGGGTCACTGTAAACGTTTACTTGTTAAATTCTTCTTTTTTTCTTTTTTTATACATATATAGAGTGGTTATGACTCAACGGGTCATTGTAAACGTGTACTTGTTAAATTCTTCTTTTTTCTTTTTTTATACATATATAGAGTGGTTATGACTCAACGGGTCACTGTAAACGTGTACTTGTTAAATTCTTCTTTTTTCTGTTTGTATACATATATAGAGTGGTTATGACTCAACGGGTCACTGTAAACGTGTACTTGTTAAATTCTACTTTTTTCTTTTTTTATACATATATAGAGTGGTTATGACTCAACGGGTCACTGTAAACGTGTACTTGTTAAATTCTTCTTTTTTCTTTTTTTATACATATATAGAGTGGTTATGACTCAACGGGTCATTGTAAACGTGTACTTGTTAAATTCTTCTTTTTTTTTTTTATACATATATAGAGTGGTTATGACTCAACGGGTCACTGTAAACGTGAGTGGTTATGACTCAACGGGTCACTGTAAGTAAAATAAGTTTTGAAGAGAAAAAAATGTAAAAACCTATAATGATGACGTCATATACCTATTACTGTGACGTCACGTGCACAAGAATAAGTTGGTTGAAAATAAAATTATTATTACATAATTACATTGGCTGATTTCCAAATTACTACTGAATAACATTAGAAAAGTTTGAAAAAACCAGACCCGCTGCCGAAGACTGGCCCCGTTAACCCCCAGCAACATTTTTTTTTGTTGTAATTTTGAGATATTATGATCCCAGGTGTTGTACGGTGCTGAAGATATAAACTTTTTGACATGTCGTCGCGTAGTTTTTGAGGAGAAGCTTCACATACAGACATACATACATACATACATACATACATACATACATACATATAGACAAGTGCTCTTTATATAAGAGATTATAACAAAATAAGGGTACTTAAATTTATTTGTAACCTTAAAAAGAATAAAGAAATTAATGGATAATAATTTTTCAACTTCTATAAACTATTACAAAACCATTTTTATATATAAAGTTAAAAATGATAAATTATGACATTTTTGTCTTCCATATATTTTGCATAGCGATAGTCAATTGGTAAACAAAGTCGTTTGCCGATTATGTGACGCCGCATTTTACCCATTTATGACTTTTGGGGGATAATTTTGCTAATTTTGAGTAAAATGTGGGAATTTTTTTTTTAATTCAATATCTTATGACTTTAATTTAATAATTATCTTTGAAATAGTTCCCAAAAACTTATATTTATCTTTCAAGGGATTTTTACAAGTAATTTTTTCAAAGTTCAAAATTCACTGAATTTTTAGGGTTTTCAGCCGCCGTAATTACATATTTCATTATGATTTATTTTTCACACGTAAATATGCAGGGTTTTTTCATTTAGAGATTAAGTTTAGGCTTTTATCTTTCAAACACAATCAAAGTTTACACGGAAACTAATTAAATAATTAATAATAAGCCCTTTTTGATAAGCATAGTCCGTACAAGAGGCGGCCATTTTTGCACATACCTAGTAGTTACAGATTAGAATTAAAGTTACGTGTTAGGATATGACGTCATGGACAGAAAGTCTAAAGTGACACGTTAACAATATCTCTCTCTTTGGTTTGCGAGCTGATTTGATTCAGACGTCTTTTCTGAAGCTCCACACTTAATATTGGACCTGGGTTTGTAAAATAGTGTTAAAAACGGAATTTTCCACATACGGTTAAAGTAAGTAGAAACACGCAAAATTCTTTTGAAAGTTAACGATTAGAATTATAGTCACGTGTTAGGATATAATGCTATGGACAGAAAACCTTAAGTGACACGTAGTAAAGAAGATAGCAATATCTTTCTCTTTGGCTTGCAAGTTGATTTTATTCAGACGTCTTTTTAGAAGCTCTACACCCACCAAATATTGGATCTGGGTGTGTGAAATAGTGTTATAAATGGAATTTTCCACATTAGGTTAGATAAAGGAGAAAAACAGAAAATTATTTTTATAGTGAAAGATTAGAATTAAAGTTACGTGTAAGGATATGATGTCATGGGCAGAAAGTCTGAAGTGACACGTAGTAAAGAAGATAGCAATATTTTTCTCTGTGACTTGCGAGCTTATTTGATTCAGACATATTTTCGAAGCTGTATACACACCCACCAATATTGGATCTGGGTGTGTGAACTCGTGTTATAAATGAAATTTTCCACATTAGGTTAGATAAAGTAGAAAAGCGTACAATTCTATTGAAACTTATAGATTAGAATTAGAGTAACGTGTTCAATGTGTTGGGTCACAGACAAGAAGTCTTCAGTGATATGTAGCAGTAAATATTTTTCTCTTATTTTTGAACCACGACGAAGAATATTCGCGTTTTTGACAGTTGCCCCCTCCCTCATATAGGGGTGGGTTAGGGTAATACCCACCGAGTATTATGTATATTTATACTGTATACTATAAAATAAAAATAAAACCTCCGAAAGATTTTTAAATGATTATGTGCTATCATTAGTAATAACTTTTACAACAGCTGTTCGTTCTCTTCGTTCTCTTCGTTCTCTTCTTCTTCTTCTTCTTCTTCTTCTTCTTCTTCTTCTTCTTCTTCTTCTTCTTCTTCTTCTTCTTCTTCTCCGTCTTCTTATTGGTCCCCCGATTTATAAAATCGGGGGACTTATGTTTTGAGGTATGTCCGTCCGTCCGTCCGTCCGGATTTTTCTCCGCAACCATCCATTGAATTTCTCTGAAATTTTGCATGAAGCTGTAACTTTGGTAAGGTTAGAAAGTGACATTCTCTGATTTTTGAAAAAAATCTGGGTAGCCCCCCAGGAGGTCAAAAGGCCCCGAAATGGCAAAAAATGACATTTTTTGCCCCATAACTTTTCATCCATCCATTCAATTTCTCTGAAACTTGGCCAAAATGTGGAGGCAATTGTTCCTAATAGAAAATAAGTATCGCTGACCTTGGAAACAATCTGGTTCGCGTCCCCAGGAGGTCAAACCCCCCAAAATCGCAAAAAATGACCATTTTCACCCATAACGTTTGATCCATTAATTTTCCTGAAACTTGGCCAAAATGTAGAGGCAATTGTTCTGGATATAAAATGAGCATCCTTGACCTCAGAAAAATTCTGGTTCGCGCCCCCTAGCCAACGATAAGTGTTAAATAGATAGATTCCGTCACAGAACACAACAATTATTTCCCCTTTATCAGAAATATCGCTCATTAAATGTGAGGACAAAAAAAACAAAATAAGGGAAGCGAGAGTTACGAGGCTGCCGAAAGTAAACCCAAGGTCCACTTTATCCTCTTCTAATTTAGGTGGCAATACGCCTCCCAACGGCCCCAGTACTCTTCGCACTCATCCAGTGCAGATCTGGTTAGTGCTCTCCCTCTTTGGTCTTTCCATCCTCCTTGACCCCTTTCACGAATATTTTGTGTGCTTTCAGCTGATGCTATTTTGGGGGGGGGAGGGGAGGAGGTCTGGAACACAGTTTATAATATTTCTTGCAGTTTCAGTTCTCTTGGGGTCATTTGCTGTTTCTTTCCATCTTTTTATATTACTTCTTTTGCAGTTTCCATGTGGCTGGTTAGTGTTTGTAGTTTATGTGAGTTGGTTTCCGCATTCGAGGATTTTCCTTAAGATTTCAGCTGTTGTTATCATTGCCGTCCTCTGTATAGTCTCAGTCTTTTTCTTTGATTCCAATTTAGAAAAATTAGAAAGTCGTCAATATATCTAAAGTATTCAGTGTTTGGAGGTAATATAAATTTGAAAGGGCCAGACTCTAGGAATTCCAAGAATAGACACACTAGTACTCCACTCAGATGGTTGCTGATAGGGAGTACACACTTTTGCTTGTAGAACTTATTGTCAAATTGAAAATATGTCATGTCAGTGATAAGTCTGATTATCTCTATGAAAGTGTTGGGGAGGAACGGTAAGTTGATGTTAGTCTTTTTTAGGTGCATATGGAGTAAAATTAAACACTTTTAAACAGGGACATTAGTGTATAAAGATATTACGTCTAAGCTGTGTTTTGTTTTGTACATTAATGTGTTTTAGTTTGTTTAATAAGTCTATCGAGTTTTTTTATATGTGAAAAGCTGATGGTGCCCATTAGTGGAGTTAGAATATTGGCTATGGCTCGTGCGATCTTATGTGTGGTGCTACCGATGCCAGATATTATGGGGCGCATAGGGATTATGAGTTTTGGGGAAGCCGTATAATGTGGGTATAATGGGGTGATATTCAATATATGATATCCATTCCCTATCGTTTTTTATAAGGTTTTTGAAAGATTTGTTAAAAGTTTCAATGCTCTTGTTTATAGTTTTTAAGTCGGTGTTGGTGTATGTATTTTCGTCTGATAGTAGTAGTAGTAGTAGTAGTATATATATATATATATATATATATATATACAGAGAGAGAGAGAGAGAGAGAGAGAGAGAGAGGGGGAGAGAAGGAGAGATAGAGAGAGAGAGAGAGAGAGAGAGAGAGAGGATCGTTTACAAAGGACACATGGTTGATGAAACACTTCTCAGAAGTATTTCGGACAAAACAACGAAGTTTCTTATTGTCTGCAACAATGCACGCCTCTTTACTGTGCTTTTGGAGAAGGTATTCCAAGAAGACGTAATTTATCGACGCCATTACAATTCTCAATTTTCCCGCGCGAGGAGGACACACTCAGCAGCAGCAGCAGCAGCAACAAAAACAACAACAACAACAACAATAACAACCATACGAGGACGGAAGTGTAATTGGGCGCCGTGAAGCCTCGGATGGTCGAAACATTTGAGATAATGAGAGCTTTATCACAAGCAGGATGAGTTTATTAAAACAGAGTACAGATTATGACATGCGCGAAGAAGCAATGAAAATCGGTGTTACTCATTTTAAATCCTATATTCATGAGCCAATAGCATGTGCACAAACACGCATTAAAGTAAGATAAAAAAGAGCTATTATATTTCTGTCAAAAAGAGGCTCCAACAAGAAAACAGATGAAATTATAAAGATAAAGGTCACGTGACTCGTCTACAATTACGTTCGCAGACTAAAATCCTTTTACCTGCCAAAAAAACAAAAACAAATCGGTTCCGTAGAGTCGGTTGTTTTCAGATGAAAAGAATACAACACAACAAGAGGCCAGTTATTGAGAAACCGGTCATAAATGAAAACACAAAATGCTTTCAATTATGACGTAATTTCTCAAAGTGTAGTATCTGTTCTCTGATACTACACTTAATCTTTTCTGTCCTCAGTCAGTGAAGGAGAAATCTTAGACTGAGGCATTTAAAAATTTTTTGTTCTAATCAGAGTGCCCCTTTTGGAGGGGATCTGGCCTTTCCCCACATTAAAAACCGACCTTGTGTCTAATTCTGCTCTCGGGGTGGAGGCAATTAAATCGGAACAAACAAATAAACAAATTCCACAGATTCTTAGTAGTATACTAGAACAGTGTTATATGTTGGGTCACCTATTTAGATCGTTTTAATTAGGAAAAAAGTGAGTTTGAAATGCCAGTTAAATTTAAAAAAAAACACTAAAAAGACAAAATCCAAAATTATTCTCTTTCTGCTCGCTCTGTCTCAAGTTACGTGGCTGGAGGAAACGAAATAACTTCAATGCCACACATACGTATGCACTGACAAGAATAAGCACATATATACACACACACACACACACACACACTTTTTAATTTCTCGCATTCGTTTTCGACACAAAAAAAAGAAAACCGATTTAACTGTCTGAACTCACAAACATAAATAAACAATCCACTTCTACAGTTTAATAGATTTTTGGGGCCTTTTAAGTTTAGGATTTCAAATTTCTCATTCAGACATAATCTACACGGGTCACCTAAATTTCTACATGTACTGGCCTGTCGTACTATTTTCCATTCGATTATTGGTGAGCGTCTGCTTTCTTTGAGCTCCCAATAATGGTTCGCTAGTGATGTTTTTATTCGGCGTTTTTTTTTGAATGTGCTGTTGTGGTCGTAATATCTGGTTTCAAAATCGAGGGAGGTCATACCCACGTAGTACTTTTTTTGAGCTTTCAGTAATGGTTCGGTCTGTGTAGATTAATTGCTATAAATATATTTTCATAACTTTTTATTTATCGTATTGAGCACTGTTGAAGTAAATACTGAAAATCGATACATAAAATATTGTATCTCCTTATAAAATTTTATGTGGATACATGAAATAATAATAATAATAATAATAATAATAATAATAATAATAATAATAATAATAATAATAATAAGATTCTACGTGAAGAGAAACGAAGAGGGAAGAGGACTGGTAAGTATAGAAGACTGTGTGGATAACACTAAAAACGAACTGGAGAAATACATAAACCAGAACACAGAAAGTCTGATCACCGCAGCAAGAGATACCGTTCCAACGAACAACGCAGGAAGCATCGAAACTGGACACAAACAGACAAGAAAAGAAAAATGGGAAGAAAAACAACTACATGGACGTTTCATAAGACTCACAAGAGAAGAAACCAACGAAAATAGCTGGACGTGGCTAAGAAAAGGAAACTTGAACAGAGAAACGGAATCTTTACTGATGGCTGCACAGAACAATGCGATTAGGACAAACTACATTAAAGCTAAAATAGATAAAACCCAGGAAAACAATAAATGCAGACTGTGTGGACAAAGAGACGAAACAATAAATCATATAATAAGTGAATGTAGCAAACTTGCTCAAAAAGAATACAAGAACAGATATGATTGTGTTGGGAAAGTAATACACAGGGAACTGTGCAAACAATTGAAATTCGAATATGCACACAAATGGTATAAACATAATCCAGAAACAGTACTGGAAAACGAAAAACACAAAATCCTCTGGAATATGGATATACAAACAGATAAACTCATACAAGCAAAGAGACCTGACGTTATTATAATAGACAAAAAGGAAAAATCTTGTAAAATCGTAGACTTCGCCGTTCCAGCAGGCCACTGAGTGAAGATCAAAGACACGGAAAAACGAAGTAAATACACAGAACTAGCCAGAGAACTGAAAGGAATATGGAGCATGAAGAAAGTTAGTATAATACCAATAATCGTAGGATCACCAGAAACAATCCCAAAACACTGGAGAAAAGAAAATTGGAATCAAAGGGACTATCGAAACCATACAAAAGACGGCAATGAATAAAACAGCTGCAATCTTAAGGAAACTCCTCGAATGCGGAAACTAACACGCATAAGCTACAAAGGCTAACCAGTCACAAGGAATTTACAACGGAGAAAACAAAACCACACGAAGAACACCACAACAAGAGCCAAGGAACAGACACTGCAAGAAACAACAGTTCATAATCCCCCCCCCCCACAATAAATTACACCGGCCTCAGCTATCACTACACAAAAATGAACCAAAGAAACCTAAATTACAAGAAACACTATAAGCTCCTTCCCTCTCTCCTCACCCCCACCGAATTTTTTTTTTAAAATTAAAAAGAATTAAAAAATTATTTTTTTTAAACAAGGAAAGAGAAAAGGAACAAATTAAGGAATTGAAAGGAAAAAAAAGAAAAAAATTAAAAAATTAAAAAAAATTAAACTTTTTTTTTTTTAAATTAGTTAAAAAAAATATTATTATATTTATTTATTTATATATATATTTTTTAACTAGTGCTGACACCAGACAAAATATTTGTAGAGGGTCGAGGATGATGAGAAAACCGAGGAGGGACAGCACAAACCAGACCTCCACTGGAAAAGTGCAGAGAATGCTGGGACCTTGGGGAGGCTTATTGCCACCCAAATCCCAGAGAAGACCAATTGTCCTAACCAGCGAGAAATCAATGGTAGAGGCGATACCGCATCGTTATCGAAAAGAGGTGAAGAATACTGGAAATCTGGGGAGACTTGTTGTCACTCAGACCTCAGGAAATACCACTGGTTATTGTCGGTGAGCAATCACTGACGGTGATCTGTGTGAGAACTCCTAGTGAGTACAAATAATAATATATATATATATATATATATGTATATATACGTACATAGATAATGAACAATAACAAATATTATTATTTATCGCTCCTCGAAAAAGTAGAGCACCGTATTTGTAGTATTAACACAGCATTAAGTCACTAGCTTTAAAATGCATCGTCAAAAAAGTAGAACGCTCTGGACGTTATAGCCGTCGATAACGTGTTAAAATTATCACAGTTTATCTGTTATTTAGAATTGGCCGTGTGGTTAAGGCGTCGGATTTGAGTTGTAAAATACTCGTAATCCGGGGTTTCGAAACGCATGACCGGTAGTGAATAGTCATATCTCTATGCTGATGAGTCCCGGTTTAAGGACGAAACGTATACGTACATAGATAATAAACAATAACAAATATTATATATATATAATGTTAGACGCACTGCCATTATTATCAATAGTGAGGATCTTTTTAATGATTTATATTATAAAAGAGGAATAAAGAACCACGAGAAGGGGGACAAATATTTTATTGATTCATTCCAAAGGACATGCAAAAAGCAAGCCAAAATCATAATTTTCATTAGTTCTTTCAATTTATTATTTCCATATTCCGGTAGATATTTATCATTTTAATTTCCATATCACATACCAAAGACTTATTTTCATATTTTATTCTTACACGTGTTTCTTGGCAGATTGCGACAAATTTACAAATTTACGTCTATCATCAGAGAATATCTGAATATGTAGTAAAATCGTAGCAACAACTGCAGAAGAAAAACCGAAGAAAATGAAGATTTTAAAAATTAGTTTTCAAATAAAAGTCTATTCTCCTCTAGGATGCTATTCTCGCAACTTATGTCGAACTCGGGAATCTATACGGAATTTAATTCACGGGGTAGATTGTTCTCGTTCTGCCGACCATGATCGAGTAGAAGTGTTGAATAAACAATTTTTATTTTATTTTTTGTTTGTATCGCCTATATTGAGGATTGAACCTTCAACCTCCACGAAGTTGGTTGATTTTGTACTCAACACCTTTAGCCGTTGTTACACGTGCCCATCTATGTTGTCATGGCTGAGGTGTCGAGAACAATCTATTCCCATGGGGTCAGTTCGAAATTCTTTATAGATTCTCGAGTTTGACAGAATGCACCTGAAGAAGGTCGGAGGTTAAATCGGCCGAACCTTTGTTGGAATAACATCCAAAAATAAGAATAGTAGTCCGAATAATCTAAATGATGCAAAGTATGCTTCCCCATCTAAAAAATTCAGAAACATAAATTCTTTTAGTTTTAAAAAGTAGTTTTTGTTTCACGAGTATAAATTGTTAACACCAAAAGTAAGACATATTTATCTAACGCTATTAACCATTACGCCACGTGTTCGGATTGTCAATTTGATAAAATTCATAGTAGAATGTCCAAGTTTAAAATACTATAAATTAAAAGTGGATTGAGCGAACAAAGGCAGAAAAAGCAGAGTTTTTTGTTGATTTTATTGTCCGTTCTCTGATGTACGTGGCTATGAATGTTGCATTTCAACCTTGTATCATACATGGAACATGATATTGCTAGGCTGGGGAAACGCCGCCTGCAATTAAGTTTCTTTACACATAGAAAAAAAAAACGACAAATCAAAAAAAAAATGTTGAAGACAGAGGGAGTTTATTCGCTTTGTTCTTGCTCCAAATCGGTGGGGTACGGAGACAGGAAGAAGTCGATAATTACTGTTTAATCATATCTTATCAGGACATTTTAAAATAAGATGTTCGCACTTCTAAGCTTCCAATCGAACTAACGACATCTCTCACTCACTCTCTCTTTGAGCTAGCTGTTTCTATCAATTCCCACGGGCAAGTCGATGCTAACCTCGATGTCACCAGGTTGCCCAGACTGAACTTTATTACTTGTTATTTTCAACTAACAAAATCTTATACACAGAGAGATTTTGTCTGTTCGTGTTTCATTTTTCAAACGTAATAGAATACATTGCGGAATTTGTCTCATTTCGAAATATCAGAGATCTGAACCACTTTTAGAAATGTAGAATATTGCATTAATAGAAAATAATGAATTCCCAACAAATAAAGCGAACCGGAAATCAAAACCGAAACCTTGAGATTTTCAGACTGAGGTGCTACCAACTGACCTATCCGGGCTTTCTTATAAATAAAGCTTAAAACATTACCGTAAGAAAATAATTATAGCTTTGGCGTGACGTCATGTCATGTTTCAAAACATGAATTCAAACATAAGCGATAACAAAAATAAATAAATGGATGGGTAAACATTATCAATAGGGTTGGAAAATTATTTTACTAGTCCAAAGCAATTTATTTTGCTTTAACTAGGTATTGTATGTAGTTCTTTCACAATTATATAAATCCTCTCAGCGTTTCAAACAACAAAATCACATACTCGCGGGTCTATTCACCCAATAATTAACATGAACAGTTTTAGCGTATTCTTTTAAATGTTCAAATTTAATTAAAATTCATTACTATTACCAACACAAATTATAGGAAATTTATTAAAAAAAATTGTTTATATACTCATTTGTGACCCATTTGGGTTAAACATTTTTTAACAGTTAATATTTTAAATAAGTTTAAAGCAATTTAATTGGCCGCAAATAGTGACTATGTAACATAATCCGCGTTCAGCCATTACAGGAAGTAAGTACATAGCCGGATTATTTTACTTACAGTAAGAAGTTTTAAGCAATTTAATTTGCCGTAAATTAATTACGGCAAATTAAATTGCTTAAAACTTCTTTAAATATTAAACATATAAACTTTTTTATGTAAATAGATAAAAAAAAATGAGTAGGTAAAGCAAAATAAATTATTTTTGAATAATTTCACAAGTATAATGATTCATGTCGTAGTGATTGTCCGATACTTGATTCTGACTAACCTATTTTTTCGTTTTTCTTTCCACTATGTTATTAGTACAAATATATTTTATTTCGTTTGAGTTTTTTTTTTCTAAAAAATAATTGTCCCGGCTAAGAAAACTTGTAGAGTGGATATAGTTTCCATTACTCACCAATGATTATTAAACAAGAAAATGGAAGTAATTATATAATGAGTTATTTCCCTTGACATCTGTAAAAATGAATATCTAAAACCACATTATATTTTTAAACACTAAAAGGGAGTTTTCATATGAATTATTGTGTGTTCTTTACTATTGATCAAGTATTAAAATGAACTTGTCAAGAATTACTATTTCACAAAATAATTTGATTCCGAAATTAAAATCACTAAATTTAATTTCCGTTTCTTTGTAAAAAAGTCAGTAATTTAAATTTTTTTATCGCCGGTCAACGCCAGGTAGGTACAACTAGTTTTAAGCAAATTCGTAATTTTTAATTTTCTTTTCTCAAAAGCAGAAAGCCTTCAGATATGATCAACTAAAATGGAAAAAGAAACACTAACAGATTAACCTTACTTAACCACCGATTTTTTTTCGTCGCCAGAAACAGCTGTTTGGCTCTCTGACACGCAAGTCAAATGTTTACAAAATAAAGTTTTATTCATTTTTGAAAAAGTCATGAAAGTTTGATTAAAATTCGATAATTATTTGATTTCTGAAAGAGTTCCCAAATGTGGTGCACTGTGAATAAAAGTGGCTTGCCACATTTAACGTCTTTAAAACCAAGCTTCCCTCTTTTCATCGCCAATGCTCGGATCCCTGTTCTTCCTCAGCTGTAATTAATGTCTCTCTCCTTGGCGAAACCCTTTGCTTGGACAAGCTCTTAGAACTGCCTTTCACTTCAGATCTAAAACGGGTGATGTATATCTAGTCTGTTACTAAGGCCACTGGAATTATGGTTGGATCATTCTACTGCTCCAGAAAGTGTCTGACTTCAGATGCAATCCTTTACCTATATGAGTCAGATGGGTTCAAAGTTGGAGTACTCTTTCCACATCTTGGGAGTTGCCGCACAAAGCACTCTTTCTTGTGTTGACAAAGTACAAAATCAACTTCGAAATCTAGTTGAGGTGTTTATCTTTTATCTTCCCTACAACCCCTTTTCTCACAAAAGAGACGTTGCTAGTCTCTCTCTACTCTATCATTATTCCTAGGTGTTTGACCCAGCTCGTCTTACTGCCACAACGAAAAAAGACTTTCTTTTCTCCTATCATGTGTGTAGCGTCAGGCGGAATTTCCATGCAAGGGTTCTTCGTCGTTGGAACACATTACCGCGATTCTGCTTCCCCGGTTATTACAACTTTGTCATCTATAAATCTTATGTCAACAAATTCTTTTCATAAACATCCCCATTAGTAATTTAACGCAGTTCATACCATTGCTATATGTAAGTACTTCCATTATATTCCTCATCTTTTGGACGGCAATCATTTTCGTCTCATTGCCCGTAATCGTCAAGTGGCTTTGATATCGATAATTGGTGACCAAATAGTAAGAAGAAATCGTGTTTTTTGATTGAAACAAAAATGCTAAAAAACAAAATGGCTACTTTACATGGCAAGAAAACAATGACCCATGAATTAGCTAACAAGAAACACAGTTTGAAATAAATTTGGAAATTTTAATTGCTTTTGCTAAAAAGACGAAAGTCTTAGCTATGATATAACAACATATTAATGTTAAAAGATTTAATTTTCCTCTGAGGTCATCAGCTGTAGGTATGTTTTTAAGACTCATATTACACACTCATCAACTTTCACTGACAAGGTTTAACTTCTATACATAAAGCTGCATCACTACAAGACAAGTCTTCAAAGAGTTTATGGCAGAGCGCCTGAACATGATCGACGCTCATGCGGCACTGTTCCTGCTGCAAAACTGTTTTGCAATGCCCAGACTTCTATTCTATGTAAATTTTGATGACACCGGTTGGCACCCGGCCACTTTGCCGTTTCGGTTCGGTGGCCTTGGTTTGCGCTCTGCAACCGATACTGCGCTGCTGGCATATGCTTCCTCAACTCACGCTTCGGCAGGTCTCGTTGACGAGATTCTCTCCTCATATCCCGAATCCCCGTCTTCAGATATTTTGACAACCGTTTTGTCAATATGGACGTCGACAAACCTTCAGCAACCACCCGATCTCATACATCAGTCGTCCTGGGACGGCATTCAATGTCAATCCGTGTTTGCCGAACTCGTCCGTAGCAGTAACCAACATAGAGCTGCCTGCCTGAGAGCGTCAGCTTCACCTTACAGCGATGCTTGGCTCAGTGCCATCCCTTCAGCGACACGTGGAACCTTCTTGAACAACGGCTGGGACTCCGTTTGTGTCACCCACGCCGGTGTCGCTGTGGTCAGGTCGTTGACGAGTTTGCCCTGCATCCCTTCTCTTGTCGATTTAGTGCCGGCCGCCTGCCTCGCCACTCTGCCCTTAACGAAATAGTCAGGCGAGGTCTCGACAGGTTTTGCATCAGTCCTTGAACCAGTCGGCTTGGACAGGGGCGACGGTCGCAGGGCTGACGGGATGACTGTGTTTGCTTTCCGAGCCGGAAAGTCGCTGATCTGGGACGCCACTTGTTCCGACTCCTTTTCACCAGCAAGGATTGCGGAATCCGCGGTGAAGCCCGGCACGGCGGCTCTGCTCGCCGAAACAAGGAAGCGCGGAAAATACAGCTCGCTCACTGACCGTTTCGTCTTCCAACCAATTTCAGTGGAAACGTCGGGTGTTCTTGGCCCCGAGACTGTTAATTTTTTTCAGGACATTGGACGGAGGATTTCAACGTCTAGGCACGAGCCCTGTGAGTCAGCCTAGTTGTTCCAACGCATCTCCCTGGCTATCGTTCGTGGCAACGCTATGTCAGTAACGGCGGCGTCACTTCCGTTCTAATCGTCATCTGTTGACTCTCCCTTTCTTTCTCTCGCCCTCTCTATCTACCTGTCTGTATCTGTCTCTTTGCTTCTCTTTCTCTCACATTATTGTTTAAAAATACATTAATGTATCTATTATTAAAAAATTAAATCCGAGTTGATTAAATATACTTAGAAATAATTACTTTTCCCTATCACACTGTGTACATATGCTTGATAGACTCTTCCCTTGGTTGACAGTGGTAACACTCTGCTGGTTAGTAATGGCAGAAGTTCCCCGAACTAACTCCATCCAGTCCTAATTCTTGCAGTTACACTAGCACCTGCTCCTCCCTGTGCCCCAATAGTGTTTCCTAGGTAACCAAACTTCTGAACAAGCTCAATAGCTTTGCCATCAAAATATATTTTCTCCACATCTGAATTCTGATTTTTTTCCAGTGTTTTTCACTTCTTGCACAAACCAGGAGCGGCCAACGTTGTTTTCAGTTTTTGCTCAGCTGTTACGGTTACATGTTACTTGGGTTAAAACACTTTTAGACTTAGGTGTATATCAAATTATGAAGTATGATTCACGAGGTTCGACCTCCGATTTTTTGTTGACGCACAGAAGACAGAAGACGACAGGTACTAATACACAGGTGGTAGCGGTTACGCTTCTTAATATATATGTGGTTTTAGCATCTTCATGAATTAAAATAAAATATTAATGAGTGCAGTATATGTTCAGCAAAGAATATTGTAAATGAAAACATTATCTGATAAGCTAAATTTTTAGATAAAATCCCACCACCACCACCACCACCACCACCCAAACAACAAGAAAACAAAAACGATAAGTATATGATTAAAAAAACAAACATTTACTTATCTCAGGTTAACTGTCAACAAATGTTACCTATATTTTTTAATTTGTTTACGTTTTATTTTTTTGTGCAAGTCTCTATACTACACTACTAAAACTCTGTGGATCTTGTTTGTTTGTTTGTTTGTTTGTTTGTGTTTGTTATTCTTCGTATACATTGGGTGACGTCACAAAGGGATGTCTTCATAAATGGATAACGTCACCCACTTAAACAGAGTTTCAAGGAACGGGGAAACTCTTTCATGACGTTAATAAAGGTAATGACGGCACATAGAGATGACGGCAGCCACTTAAACTGATGTGGAAGACACATGGAAAACCATTTATGACTTAACAAAGAGATGCCATCACATGAGGATAACGTCACATAAGGATGACGTCATCCATTAAAAAAGAGACCACAGATGACCCGTGATCTGTTGATATCCTTCGCACGCAAACAATCGAGAAATCCAGTAGCACAGTTAAACTGTTGCATCTGATTAACTCAGGCGTACATTTCACTGCTCACCACACTGTTCGCTTGAATGAGTACGAGAGACATTTCACTGCTCACCACACTGTTCGCTTGAATGAGTACGAGAGACATTTCACTGCTCACCACACTGTTCGCTTGAATGAGTACGAGAGACATTTCACTGCTCAACACACTGTTCGCTTGAATGAGTACGAGAGACACTTCACTGCTCAACACACTGTTCGCTTGAATGAGTACGAGAGACATTTCACTGCTCACCACACTGTTCGCTTGAATGAGTACGAGAGACATTTCACTGCTCAACACACTGTTCGCTTGAATGAGTACGAGAGACATTTCACTGCTCAACACACTGTTCGCTTGAATGAGTACGAGAGACATTTCACTGCTCAACACACTGTTCGCTTGAATGAGTACGAGAGACATTTCACTGCTCCACACACTGTTCGCTTGAATGAGTACGAGAGACATTTCACTGCTCACCACACTGTTCGCTTGAATGAGTACGAGAGACATTTCACTGCTCAACACACTGTTCGCTTGAATGAGTACGAGAGACATTTCACTGCTCACCACACTGTTCGCTTGAATGAGTACGAGAGACATTTCACTGCTCCACACACTGTTCGCTTGAATGAGTACGAGAGACATTTCACTGCTCACCACACTGTTCGCTTGAATGAGTACGAGAGACATTTCACTGCTCAACACACTGTTCGCTTGAATGAGTACGAGAGACATTTCACTGCTCAACACACTGTTCGCTTGAATGAGTACGAGAGACATTTCACTGCTCAACACACTGTTCGCTTGAATGAGTACGAGAGACATTTCACTGCTCACCACACTGTTCGCTTGAATGAGTACGAGAGACATTTCACTGCTCAACACACTGTTCGCTTAGAAGGAGTACCAGATACATTTCACTGCTCACCACACTGTTCGCTTGAATGAGTACGAGAGACATTTCACTGCTCACCACACTGTTCGCTTGAATGAGTACGAGTGACTTTAAACCTGGATATCGTAGGCGTCATCATGGCCTGCTCAAACAAGCTGTTACAAGGAGCAGAAACACGGACAGAGAATGCTGGATTCCTTCTGTTGAGACGGAAACGACGATGGTACATCTTTTGCGGCTGTCCGCGGAGACCGCGATTAGGTGTTGGTGTTAAAAACTCATCGAAAAGTTAGATTTATATTAAAACATCATCAAGCATCTTTCTTTCAATAAATATTGTTATATTGTGACCATTGTATTATCCTCATTTATTTGTTATCTTCATCATTGGTGTTTTGAACTTTTATTCTATTTTGCTTGTCGTGTAATTTACAAGGCTTGCAGCAGATGTAGTCAAACCACTACCTGTTATTAGTAGGACTACTACTACTACTACTACTACTTGGTGCAGTCAGTGTTTTTGTGCCTTTGTTCGTTAGACGAGTCCAAATATAGTAAGGAAATATCCCCCGTCACAACACTTAGAACAATCATTCTATTTTGCTTGTCGTATAATTTATAAGGCCCTCGAGAATCCCATTTCGACTAAAGCGTGACAGGCCAATAGAGCGACTGACAGACTGAGCATTTTCTATAGATACGTGGAGGCATAAACAATGCTATTTCAAACTAACCGACTTCGATATCTAGTGGGAGAATGTCCTCTTCTCTTTCGCAACGTCTCTGTCTCACAGTCTCTTAGTCTTTCTATTCTCTATCGTTATTTTCATGGTAGATGCCCGACTGATATCCAATATTTTGCCCCCCCCCCCTGTAAAACATTTACAACAAAAACTCTTCTAACTACAACCACTGTAATTCATTTTCTTTTCTCCTTCTGTGTATCTAAAATTAAACACAGAACTTCCGTGAGTAAAGTTTATTCCCAAGAACTACCCGTCTATGGCACACAATACCACGGGGATGCTTCCCGGCTGACAATAACATGGTCGTTTTCAAGTCCAATGTTAACAAATTCTAATTGAACCGTCCACTTAGAAAATTAAATCCTGCCTAGTTTCGACATCGTTAGCAATCCTCGCGATGCTGTCTTACCGTCTACCTGAATCATTAACCGTTATTCTCGAGTGGCCTTTGGGCCTTGATAAGCGGTGATTAGTTAATACATAAAAAACAACTTTTTAAAATCTTGACATGGTAGCCTGAGTATTATTTACTCCTCTCCAGGAGTTAGGCACAAGGCCAGTTTTATCCTACTCCCACAAGTAAGATGTGACCCAAGATCGGGTCGGAAAGTGGGGGTTGAAAAGCCAGCGCCCGAGAGGTGAGCACTCTGACCATCAAAAATTGCCTGGGCAGCCCCGTCGGCATTCTCCGGTAGGGGCGCCTCAAGCAGTAAGCAATTAACTTACTCCTCCCCAAAGAGGGGAGGCAAAGCCTGGGAGGGTGGACCTCCTAGAACTGCACAGGACAATCCCATAGACCGGCGTAAATCAAGCCCCGAAGGCCAAGACAATACCAGTCTATGGGGTGCAGTATCCATCGGAACAGATACTACACTTTGATCTTAGCCAAAAGGCCAAGGCCTGAGTATTATTTACTCCTCTCCAGGAGTTAGGCACAAGGCCAGTTTTATCCTACTCCCACAAGTAAGATGTGACCCAAGGTCGGGTCGGAAAGTGGGGGTTGAAAAGCCAGCGCCCGAGAGGTGAGCACTCTGCCCATCAAAAATTGCCTGGGCAGCCCCGTCGGCATTCCCCGGTAGGGGCGCCTCAGGCAGTAAGCAATTAACTTACTCCTCCCCAAAGAGGGGAGGCGAAGCCTGGGAGGGTGGACCTCCTAGAACTGCACAGGACAGACCCATAGACCGGCGTAAATCAAGCCCCGAAGGCCAAGACAATACCAGTCCATGGGGTGCAGTATCCATCGGAACAGATACTACACTTTGATCTTAGCCAAAAGGCCAAGAGCCTTCGTCTATTTATACCACGGTTCACGCTACGAGCTCGATGTGTTGCCTGCAAAAAACTAAAACGAAAACATTTGTAAATAATAAATATCGACATGATACATTCGTTCAGTATTATTTCGGACTACTATTCTCACTTTGAATCTTGTCAAACTCGGGAATCTATACGGAATTTCGAACTGAACCCTTTATTTGATTCATAGGGGTGGATTGTTCTCGTTCAATCAGCCATGACCAAGTGTTAAGTAATTTTAATTGCATTCTTAGTTAGTATCGCCTCCTGGAGTGAGGATTGAAACTTCAAGCTGCAGAAGACTGTCACCTAGAATTGGTTGTTACTAAATGTCTCTATCAGTTGTGATCCATGTTTATGTGTGTTGTCATGGCTGAGGGGACAAGAACAATCTACCTCTGTAAATTAAATAAAGGTTCATTTCCAAAGTCCTTATAGATCCTCGAGTTCGGCATGAATATTCATGAGTTTTACAAAATGCACCCGGAGGAGGTCAGAGGTTACATCAGCCGAAACATTCTAAGAATAATATCCAAGAATAAGAATAATAGTCCGAATAATCCAAATATTACAAATTATCCATCCTTGTCTAAAAAAAAAAATTACGGATCGTAAATTCTTTTAGATTTAGAAAATATTTTTGTTTCGCGGCACCGTGAGAGACCGATGTAAATGATATTTTAAATTGAGGCGTGACAGACAAACGGACGGACAGAGTCAATATTAACTCTTTTATTTTTATTCTTTTACGTGAGGAATCCACCTTCTCCCCCAAAAGGTGATAGCACTCAATCGACAGAAAATAATAATTTATTCATGTAAGCTGCTACAGTCCTACCGAGGGAATGCTGACGCGTCCAATCCCGGATATTTTTATAACTATCCAGAGATACTTGATGCCCCCTTGCTGAACACTCGGCACAATAAGGTGAGGATCAAGGGTAAGTGGAGTAATTCTGGGAAAGGAGTGGCGACCTTCCCCTACACTCCGGTTTAATCTTCTAATAAAAAGGGAGCCTTCAGGTCGCCTTTGACTATGGTCAACAATTTTACCCTTTTTGTTTTGTCTCTGACGGGTATTTCGGTAGTTAAACTATAATTATATGGCACTTGTAACGTACTTTATGGCCATGATAATTCTATTGTTTATTCGAAAGTTTAACTTTTAAGGCCCCCGCCGGCTTCATAAGTAAATGAATATTTTTCTGTGTCTGTTTTTATTCAGGATTTCATTCAGGATTTATCATACATACAAGGAAATTTATGAGGGATTATTTTTTTTTCTTTCTCCCCCTCCATAGTATGTTCTTATAAAGATTTCGATACATTATTTAGAAAAAAAAGAAAGCCACAGTAAATGTTTTGTATCTTGTTTTCATGCAAAAAGATACAATTGGAAAAAAGAAATCGGTGCATTTTTACATTAGAACCCGCGCTAAAAGTACCTCGGTGTCGGTACTTTCTGGATATTTACGTAAAACGCCGAATGAAAAATCCGCTGGCTTAACTGCGTCTCAAAAAGCACAAACAAGGCTTAATTTATAAGCGGGGGAAAACAAGCAAAAATTACAGCCCCCAAAAATTGTATTAAATACATATTTATTTTTTTAACGAAGAAATAAGTGATTCAAACAAGTGCTTAAATTAAGAAGTTTTAATGAAGAAATAACAGTGATTCAAATAAGTGTTTAAATTAAAAAAGTTCTATCAAGTAAGTGTTTTTTTTTAATTTACAAAAATTATTTGTTTTTTGTTTTTACTGATTATTATTGTTGCTTTCGTTAAGAGTTTGGGGTTAGGGTTTGGGCAGGGTTAGGAATTAAGGTTAGGGGTAGGGTTTGGGCAGGGTTAGGAATTAGGGTTAGATTAGGTTTAGGGTTTGGCCAGGGTAAGGAATTAGGGTTCTGCTTATTCATTTCAATCCGTTATTCATTTTCTCGCAGTTTGATTGACTAACCGCTTCGTGCCTTTCCGGTAAAACGCCAGAAAGCACCGACACCAATGGACTTTTAGCGTGGGCCCCAATCTAAAATGGTACCAAGAAATCTTCGGATTCCCAGCATTTAAGATTTAAGAATAGATTAGAAAAATTTCTGTTTTCTAAATGAAGAAATAAATAAATAAAATTAAATTTAAATTAAAGTTTGTCCTTGTTTTCATATTCTCGCATGTCAAGTTTGAACCTTAAACAAGAAGGTTGGCCACGCTTGCAACTAAAGTTGTTTTAACTAATCGAAATTAATCACTTTTGTTTTCTTTAAAATAGAATTAGATTATTGAATTGGGATTGTTTCTCTTTCTTAAACTCATCAATAATTATTACAATTTCTTATTTCATTCATTCGGTCGAGAACTTTCACAAGAAGCAAGGATTAACTCCCCCATTACCAGCGACAACTTTTCCATTTCACAAACATTGAAAAACGGTCAATGTCAATCGCTAATGTCTGTGTTGACAAAGAGAACTTACAACCCAACCTACCCAACTTATTTGTGGAATTGGGACAGTCCTCAAAACGAGACTTGACTATTTCCCCCCTCCCTGCCCCCAACAAGTAGTGCGCGAGGGTGTGTGGGGGTTATTATTCAGCCTTGTATCATATTTACTGTCGTAACGCTTACCTGTTACCATGGCAACATTAGAATATTCCTAAGCTGAACAAATTTCAACGATTTTGTTTTGTGCTAAATAAATAATAAACAAATAAAAATGGTTGTGAGTGGAAATGTCGTCGTGGCTATATCAACCTAAAAATATGATTCACTGATAATAAAAGATTTTACGCACACCTGCAATATCAGATATGTACACTATACACACATATCTAATTATGTGTCTATATCTATATATGTGTAAGTAGATGTATATATGTATATTTATTTAAATTACTGTTTCGTATACGTGTCCGTGGAAAACTATTTTATCTATAAATTAATATTATATATATATATATAATACATATACACCTATATACATATATACACATATATATGAATTTATCAGATTTACTGCTAAATTTGAAATTCCTTTTATACGCAAATATATTTTATATTTAATTTCTACTGATTAAATCTATTAGTTACACTTGTTTGTTCTATCTCTGTTCGTCTGTCTTTCTGCCTGTTTGTCTGTCTGTCTGTTCTTCTCTCTCTGTGTCTGTCTATCTCTCTCTATACCCCCTATATATATATATATATATATATATATTATTTCATTTAAAAACTATACATTACATTGTCTGTTGGGTGTACCGAGGTCGCGTCGATCTGATCACTCCGTCTCATAGTGGGAGACCGACCTTTCAGCACTATTCAGTAGGTGACGAATAAAAAAAATGGGGGAAGACATCGGTTCAAGACAAGCGATGTATGATTTTTTTTGTGTTTCTCCATAATAGATATTTATTGTTCGTAAAGAGCTTTCTATTGTTATTGCTAGTTTAGGAAAGTTTTAAGAAAAAAATCTTAATTTATTTAATTTAAATTTATTTTCAAGCATTTATATTAGCTCTTGTAGAACCTACAATCGAGTACTTTATTGATTTTTAACTAACTTATCATACCTGCTATATATATATATATATATATATATATATATATATATATATATATATATATATATATATATATATATATGATAGAAAAATGAGTTCTGATTAAATTGTTTAATTCAGGAAACAGTGAGTTTGCAAAGACAGTTAAATATAATGAAAAAAGAAAATATCCAAAATTAGCCCCATTTCTGTCTGTTATGCATATCTCTCTATTTGTCTCGTTTTCGTCTGTAACTACAGATTAAATAGTATTACTGCTATATTGATATTCCCTTTTGTTTATAATGGACTATTCCAATCTTTGCATTCTCATTTCTTTGTTACTCTCGACTGTTAATATTCAGAGAGTGTGTGTGTGTGTGTGTGAGAGAGAGAGAGAGAGAGAGAGAGAGAGAGAGAGAGAGAGAGAGAGAGAGAGAAAAGAGAGAGGGCAGGGGAAGATAAAATAAGAGCGAGAGTTCACACAAGATACTTTCAGGGAGTATGAGTTACGACTAATTAATATGGAAGGTTTTAATAAAATAACCCAATTCTCAAATTTGAGGAATATATTAGAATGTATTTTGTGTGATTACGAAATCTATATAAAAAACCTTAGGGAAACAAACGTTGATTAAATCCAATCTATGATATTGTGTCTGTCTTCAAGATGAAAGTCTTCTTTAGATCTATTGTTTTCCTGAACACTAGAGTAACGATTTTTGTGTTTGGTGCTGTTTTATGGATCTCTTTATCCGATCTGTAAATTACGTGTGGTATTTTTCGATTCCTACGAGGTGAACCCTCGTTTTTTCGTCGACTGAAAACTGAGTCTCTCGTTGACACATTGTAAGTAGTTAGCTAAAAGGATAGTGACGTCTCCCAGCAGTGGTGGCAGTGGTGGTCGTCGTAGTGGTGATGTAGCAGCAGGCACAGAGTTCTTCTTTTGTGATTCTTCTTCTTTTTATTATTCTTTGTATACGTAATAATAATATAAAAATGACCAACAGCATACTTGCTCAATGGCTTATGCACTCGGATATTTTATTCTTTTACAGCACTGTAAAATCACACATATTGCTAAGTTAGTCTGGAAGTAAATTTCTAAAAGCCGTCCAACACATGTCAGCATGTAAAACGGACGTTAAACCGAATATGATGATTCACATGGTAACGTTACGTGGTAGTAATAAGCCATTCATTACGTTCAATGGAGAATCCTTTCGACCCTACCAGATGGCCCGAAATCTTCTCGTCGACAGAAAACAGCAGTTGTCCTTCGTTGACATGTTCTAAGTAGTTGGCTCAATAGTTAGTGACGTCTAGTTGTAAAATTAGTCGTAGTAGTGATGTGACAGCAGAAGTTTATGTATCTTTCCTTTTGGGTTTGTAATAATGTAAAAAATGAATGAATAAATAAATAAATTAAAAAACGGCCAACCGCATACTTGCTCAATTACTCATGCACTTTAGTATTTTTTTTCTTTTACAACATTGCAAAGTCACACATTATGTAAGCTTCTCCTCGTTCTCTCCCCGTTTGAAAATGACATCCGAATCTAATCAGCTCATCTGTCTAAAAGAAAAACTTTTCATGCTTTGTTATTACGTGTCACTTTGGACTTCCTACCAATGACACCATATCCCAACACGTAGCATTAATTCTAATATTTTAATTTTTAATGGAATTTTCGACTATTTTGCTCAACTTAGCCTTATATAAAAAATTGAAAAATAAATAAATAACAAATGGCAACAACATAATTGCTCAATGACGTCATGCGCTTTGATGTTTTATTCCCTTTTCAGCATTACAAATTTACACATTACGGAGGAGCGGCGAAGAAAGCTTCGAAAAAAGGCGTCCTAACCCAATCAACTCACCGTCACCACGTCTCACTTGTGACTTCCTGTTTATAACGTACCATCCGACACGCATCCTTAATTCTAATCTTTTAACTTCTAATAGAATTTTCTACTTATGCTTAATTTAACGTCAAGTAGAAAGTACCGTTTTTAACATTATTTTTACGCACCCAAATCTAACCTTGCCACAAGTTGTTCTTTCTAGATATTGGTGGAGACGTATAGTTGTTATTTTGTAGGATAACCCGAATTGAATTGATTTTCTCCAGCTATCAGCTCCGATAACATAGAGACGGTCAACACCAGCTTTAGAGTAGTCCATTTGGGGAAAAGTCAATAATGCACGAGATTTAACACCCATTCTTTTTAGATCTTGTATTACTCTATTATAAAACTGTCGATTGCATAAATTATGTTCTTCGAATTTACCCCAGAGGCCAGAGCAAGAAACAAGCCTCTGCAGTAAAGATCGCTGAAAAAATGGTTGGATTATTCTACCGCTCCTGAAAGTACATAATTTCTAATGCAATTTTCTACCTGTATCCTAAGATGGAGTACTTCTCTCATATATGGGAAGGTGCCGCCCGGGACACTCTTTTTTTTGCTTTGATAGAGTAAAAAAACGATTTCGCAATCTAGTAGAGCATGATCTCTTCTCTTCCCTACAGCTGTTAGATAAGAGTTATCTCCCTTTATAGCTCTTACCATTCTCCTTGACTGCAACCTCCCACCACCACACTAACCAGTACATAGCAGCAGAGGTCCATCTACATACAAGAGGAGTAGTCTCAATAAAGTCATAAAAACGTCAGCACGTGTCTGCCTTATTTCTTGTTGTTGACTTTTTCATTATGTATTTGCACATAATATAACAACGGCCTCTTTCACCCAAAAGAGATGTTGCTAGCTTCTCTTTACTGTATCGTTATGTTCATGGTAGGTTCTCGGCTGAACCCCAATCTCTGGCTTCCCTGTAAAACATTCACATCAATAACTCACCTAACTATTACGACAGCAAAGAACTTTCCTTTATTTGTTCTTTGCACCAAAACAGACAGAACTTGCATGAACATTTTTTATTTCCTGGAACACCCGATCTGTGGAAGAAAATACCACGGAGCTGCTTCTCAACCGACTACAACATGGTCGTCTTCTAGTCTAATCTAAACAAATACTTGTTGAATCGCCATCTTGGATAATCAATTCCTCTTAAGTAACTTTCTGCTTATTCCACCCATTATTTTCAATCGTCTCGTAGTGGCGATCATCGACTAACTTAAATCTTTTAAACCCTTATCCTCGAGTGGTCTCCGGAACTTGATAAGCGGTGGCCCATTAGTAAAAAAGAGAAGAAAAAAGTAATCCCTCATTTTATCTTTCATAATGGATTTCTTTATGCTGCCTTTATTTCAAGTTCCTATTTTTGGTGTGTAAATCTAAATTTGTATAACACTTTATCTTATTTTGCGCATTTATTTTCACAAAACTCGTCATCAGTAAAATATTTTACTGTTTTTAGAACACCCTCAAATTCATTATCATCGTTCGCGAATATAAAGTAGAGCCAGTACATTCAACGTTTCTTTGACGTTAATACTCCTTTTAATACAAGGCACATACTTAAATCGGTTTCTATTGTCATATATGGGAAGTATTGTTCGGTGTTGTTAAAAATATAAATTGTATTTCATATCGATTTTAATATTTTAATATTTAATCCATTTTTTATTTTGTATTAGCAATAAATAAAAGAATAAGGAAGCGTTTACTCTCCCACTATCACTCAGAAATACCGGGAACAAATTTAATACGAAATATCTTTCGAGATCCACCGATAATAATAAATATTTTAAGTGTTTTCATTGGCTAATATTCTTACTTGCGCACATTTCTTGCCTTGACAGCATACACCATCGACTTCACAATCTAGTGAGGATGATCTCTTTTTTCCCCCTCGAGTCCCTTTCTTACAAAAGTGACGTAGCTAATATTTCTCTACTCTGTCAATATTTCCATAGAAGGTGTTCGACTGATGGTTCAATATCTGGTTCCTACCTGTAAAACATTCACAGGAGGACCGCTGCTTTCTATCAGCATTGCAAAGACATTCTTTTCTTCCTCTGTGTACCTAAAAAATGAAATTTCTATGAACAAAGTTTCTTCCAAGTAATTTCATCTGTGGAACACCTAACCACAGGACCGCTTCTCTTCGGACCACAAAATGGTCATCATTTTGAAGTTTAAATAACAACTTCCTGTACGTGCAGCAACATACACCAACAATTTCCAAGATTATTGGACGACAGAAAAAATATTTTTAAAAACAACTCCACCCTAAACGCAATGAAATTTTTTTTCTGCAAAGAAGGTTAAAGCTAGATTAATTGCTGTCCGGACGGGTAGTATTTTTTCTTGTTAGTATAGAATAAATGTTCAATTTTGTAAGAAGTGTTCATAAGTTAACGTTATGTCGAAGAGAATAAGAAAAACCCCTCAATGAATGCTAATTGTGGATTTGAGTGGTATAAAAGTAGTGGTGTTGTCCAGATATCCATGTTATATTTTAGAAAGTTTATTATTACGTTGGATAATCTATATAATAAAAGTGACCGTACGTGTGTCCGTCTCGCGCCAATAATCACGTATGCACATTCATTTTTATGAGAAAAGGAGAGGAGGCTTATCTTAATCTTAATAATAACTGATAATAATAAATAAAGAAAGGAATAATCACGTATGCACATTTATTTTTATGAGCAAAGAAGATGAGGCTTGCCCTTAATCTTAATAATGGCTGATAATAATAAATAAAGAAAGGAATAATCACGTAATCAAATTTATTTTTATGAGCAAAGTAGAAGAGGCTTAATCTTAACTGATAAAAAAAGGAAACAATTTCTTTCAATTTTAGTCGACACAAAAATTATTCCTTGTTGAATTAATCTACGGGAAGTCAGATGCTTTATTTACAGATTCAGGAGAGAAAGAGAGTTGATTAGTTTATTTTTTGAAGCAAAACGTATCTCGCGTATTATTATTATTATTATTATTATTATTATTATTATTATTATTATTATTATTATTATTATTATTATTGTTGTTGTTGTTGTTGTTGCTGTTGCTGTTGCTGTTGCTGTTGCTGTTGCTGTTGTTGGTGTTGTTGTTGTTGTTGTTGTTGGTGTTGTTGTTGTTGTTGTTGTTGAGCTTTACTCGTATATTTGTTCTTTAAGATTTAGTTCGCGTATTTTTTTTTGGGGGGGGGAGAGGGAGTTCGTTTCACTTCAATTAGTTGTTTCGGTTTTTGCATTAAGATTTACCTCGCTCCTGACAACAGTAGGAAATCAATTGTCATTGATGAAAATAAATTACTTACAACTACATCGGGCAATGCCGGGTAGCCCTGCTAGTTTACAAATATTAAGAGACTGCAGAATCCATGAATGACGAATATTGTCAGAGAATTTCCGATAACTCATCTACTATTTACCGAGATTTCTCCTGTTTTTCAATTTTCACCCCCTATTCTAACAACAACAATAACAACCGGTGTCTTAGTCATTCGATATTTGTTTGACGTAAATGTTTGATACTGATTAGTTCAGAATACGCAATCTCCATTAGTTACTTTAACCAATTAGTAACAGTCTTCGTGGGAGCCGGGAACATGTTTGTAAAACCTATATAAATAGTAGTATTCGCGCTTTCCACACATAGAGCCAACGAGAAGGCCAAGGTGCCGAATAAATCCTTGTCACCCTGAACACCACCAACTTCTTTTTGGCGTGCAAACAAACCCCTCAGTAGCTCCCGACTACGGGCGGCATCGATACGTGAACTTACTTTCTAAAAATGGTGGCACTTCGGTATACGGACTGACTTCCTAATAATAATACGAAGTCTTACAAACTTCCTACTCTAATTTGCGTACGTACGATCATAACATTTTCCTCTCCAGACTTATGGACTTATAATAACATTTCTCTCGTATTGACTTTTGGACTTTTAACATAACATTTTTTCCGCCAAGAGACACGAACATTTAATAACCTCTTTCTTTTGCTTGTTGAACGAAGGCGAGAAATAAAATTGCTAAATTATGTTCAGAAAGACTTTGCCATTAATGTACTTGGAACTAAATATATTGGGTTGGCCCACATTTTCGTTTCTTTCACACCTACCAAAGATTGTTTTATATTCCATTCTTCAAATCCTGTATTTGGTGTAACGAGTATGCTGACGTCAATGTGTAATAAGCCTCCGAGCAAAGTTCTTACATTTTTGCTTGTATTTCAGGCCTTGAAATAGAAGATCAATCAGAGCACTACCGATATCTGATGCTTTCTTTACTACAGAAAAGAAAAAACTACAGAAACCTGCATAAAGATATGCTATGCATATGGGACGAAAGCTGTTACATAACGGGTGTGCCAGAAATGGTTTGTTCGATTCCGAAAAGGAACATTTTCAATGAGAGATGCCTCTCGTTCTGACCGGCCAAAGATGACCGACAGTGACTAAGTGAAAACCGTAGTTGAACAAGATTGCCGTTTGCCAACCAGACAAATCGCAGAAATTCTCAAGATTTCCAAATCGAGCGTTGAAAAATGAATTGCATAAACTCTGTTATGTTTCTAAACTTGATGTTTGGGTTCCTCCATTCCTAAAAAAAAACGAACGAACCTTTTGGCACAACCAAATATTTTATTTTTACACCATTAATTTTCAAAAAAAATTATACTTATCATCAACTTATTTTTACAGTCTGTTGTTCTCAATGGGCAACGTATTATTTCTTTCAAGGAAGTAAGTAATATGTAAGGTCTACCATGATATAGGGTGACCCCTTAAAATGCAACTCATTGAATCGTTAATAAAATTCATAATCCTTCTGCAATCAAACCATATTTGGTACAAATGAACTTTAGTCTGTTGAATAATGTAAAGGAGGAGGGAGCGCGAGTTGCTTACCGCCCGATCATGTAAGGGGGGGGGGGGGCTTACGTCATGAGTCATGTGACTTCCATGTCCCAGTCGGCTCATTGTTTTGTAGTTCGGGATTTCGGCCGCGTTGGACGTGTGCTAATTAGCGGCTGGTTTCTAAGCCGCTGGAAAGGGCCAACACCATCCCTGGGCTAATTAAAATGACCAAAGTTCACAGAGATTGTCTTTTCGAAAGAAGCAATAAACTAAGTGAATTTATTTGTGTTGTCTTGTGTTGTTTTTAAAAAGTTTTTATTTCCAGTTTGATCGATAAAAACCCGTTCAAATTTAAGATGGCTGACTGGGAACTAATAGGTAAGGTTTACAATCATATAGATTATCACTAATGGAATCGAAAATCACATTTTATGATCCTATGAGTAAAGGCCAAGGGTCAACATGGGAGAAAGTTATAAAAATTGACTTGAGAGAAAGAGGGATAAATAAAGACCTGACCAGAGAGAAGTTAGTTTGGAAGTCAATTTCTTAATGCCGTCCAATGTCGGACGTTAAACCGAATATGATGATTATGATTATCATTTTTGCAATAAAACCATATTTGATAAAAAAAAATCAGTCTATGCCTGACTTGCCCACCAAGTTTCAGCCATGAATATTCAACAGTCTTTATTTTATTGCCGTTCAATGATAAGCACACCTGGATACGAAGATCAAATTTATCAATAATCCTGCCACATTCCTCTTTTGGCACTACCTTAATTTTTGCTGTGTATGGTCCTATTTAATTTAGCAATAGTACAATGTTTTTTTTGATAGGCATTATCTTTGAAATAACCCCATTAATAAAAATCTTGCGGGGGGGAGGGGAGTTATTATCCGGTTAGTCTGAAGCCCATTTAGGATCACACTACCTTCTAATAAGACGATCCCAAAAGATCATGTTATTGAACGGCGATAAACTGTTGGACATTTATGACTGTAACTTAGTGAACAAATCAGGCCAAGACTAAAGTTTATTTGTACCAAATATGGTTGGATTGCAAACAGGATTGTGAATGTTATTCACGATTCCATGGTTGGCATATTTTTGGGTCACCCAGTAGAAATAAAATGTTTATACGTGGTTGGCAAGCATTTTATTGATCTGTATTTATTTTTTGGATGGGTGGGTGGCCAGTAACGTAATACCGTCAGTGACCCACTTTAGTGTCTCCATGGGATAATTCATAACTTTTTAAATAGTGCCTGCCAATTAAATTATAAGTAGAAGTTAGACGATGATGCTAAAAGTTTTGTACTTTGCCATTTCTTGAGAATTTTCATTTCTGTTTCTTTTTGATAGTCTGACATGTTTAGACTAGCGTATTCTTTACACTTTCTTTTTCACTTGGAATTTCCATTATGTTACTTTGGATGGATCTAGATATTTTTACAGAAGTTTCGAACGTCTAAAATCGATAGATAATTCTTTATTTCGATTGATCGTTTCACTATTTCTCGGTAAAACTTTTTCTATCAGTTTGAAAAATTCTGTTTTGTTTATCTTTTATATATTGAAGGTGGTTACGTTAGCTAGTTTTTTAAAAATAAGGTTTAACTTTCACTCGGCTGTTTTGAGAAGTATTGAAGAGCAGGGCTGTCTGGCGGGGCCAGATGTTAAATAAGACGAACGTGAGAACAACGATATAGCAAGCTGGAACCGCATGGGGAATTTTGTCAGCAGAGAAGGGAGAAAGGACTTGGAAAATGATAATTCAGTTAGCGGCGAGGAACGAAGTCGAATAGACGATAAATGGGTACGTAGAACAGTATAAGATAGAGTCTCTCGTTTTCACTCACTCGCCGTGACAATCAATCAACCAAATCGAGAACTGTCATTTGCATCTTTCTGACGGCTGATGACATCTATATTCTTCACTACTATAGATGTGCATGCTCTCGTTCTGTCAGCTTTCTATTACTAAGTGAAATTCAGTTCTAAGTGACACTTTTATGGAGGTTTAAGGTTCAATCCTCGGTGCGGGTGATACTAAGAAACAATTGCGAACTAGTTATGACTTCTACTTGGTCATGGCTGACGTAACGAGGGCATGCTACCACTATGGATTAAAGGGTTCAGTAGCACAACTTCTGTTTATGGTTACAATCAACTCCCCAACCCCAACCTGGAGGAGCAGAACGTGCAACGCCTACTCGCGTCGATCGTCAAGTCTGTTCTCCTCTTCTTTTATCAATCTTCTCTAGATCGCTGAATTACGTCTGCAACTGTTTTTGGTACATTTCTGAATCAGCATACTTGAAAACAAAGAAGTATTAGCCTCAACCTTGCGATAATCAAAGCAATCGCAGTCGCATTCATAACGAGATGCCTACCCACACCCCTGACTTACACCACGTTACCATTTATCATTTCTATTCACTATCCTGCTTTTTTCCCAATAACTCCGGGGTAATCTAGTCACACTACAAACTCAAAATGCTGCTCTGATTCTTTAGTTTCCGTAATGGAAACTTGGCCCATGTTCTTTACAACAAAAATGTATCTCTATTCACTGTCTATAAAATCAATTTGTATCCTACTCGGAAATAATTTACAATGGTGACGTATTTTAATAATGACCGACAAACCAATAGACAGTAGCATATTGCATTTATTAATTATATCCTATAACCAAACTGCTGCATCTAACTCATATGGTAGCAGATCAGACTGAACATCTAAATGTCCTGTTTTCAGTCTCGACTTTCACCATCCGCTTTTTCTTTCTTTCCCTCTCTTTCTTTTAGTAAATCCAGTACTTCATACTAATATATTTTTTAAAACCCAGGCGATGCCGGATAGGGACAGTCAGTAGTAAACAAAATAAAAACATCATGTGTATTTATCAAAATTCCGTATAGCAGAAAAACACAGACAGACATGCGGACACAGTAGATCTTGTCTGATAATTTTATTAACACAGAAATTAAGCACCAAATATTCAGCTGGTGATACCAGATCAGGCTGCCCTGTGGCTCCCTGAGACGAAATTCACCTACATTGACGTTTTTTTTTTTTTTTTTTTTTGTAAAACTTAATTTTTAGATGGCCCGAAAAGGGTTGATATGCCGTAAAACAAAACTACCAAACCAAAAACGATGATTAAACATTTGAAGATATAAAGAACTTGAAGCATAAAAACTTTTACTATAATGACCAGATTCGGCATTAAATAACCCAAAAAGGGTTGATATGCCGTAAAACAAAACTACCAAACCAAAAACGATGATTAAACATTTGAAGATATAAAGAACTTGAAGCATAAAACTTTTACTATAATGACCAAATTCGGCATTAAATAACCCAAAAAGGGTTGATATGCCGTAAAACAAAACTACCAAACCAAAAACGATGATTAAATATTTGAAGATATAAAGAACTTGAAGCATAAAAACTTTTACTATAATGACCAGATTCGGCATTAAATAACCCAAAAAGGGTTGATATGCCGTAAAACAAAACTACCAAACCAAAAACGATGATTAAACATTTGAAGATATAAAGAACTTGAAGCATAAAAACTTTTACTATAATGACTAGATTCGGCATTAAATAACCCAAAAAGGGTTGATATGCCGTAAAACAAAACTACCAAACCAAAAACGATGATTAAACATTTGAAGATATAAAGAACTTGAAGCATAAAAACTTTTACTATAATGACCAGATTCGGCATTAAATAACCCAAAAAGGGTTGATATGCCGTAAAACAAAACTACCAAACTACCAAACTACCAAATATTCAGATAAAAGGAAATACTTCAATTGTAAAAAAAGAAACGTTGAAAAATGGCGAACATTTTGGATAAAATTTATCGTTGGTCTTAAATTTTATGTTTAGTCCTTAAATAAAATTCGAATTCATTTTTTAATTTGTTGAAAACAAATAATTCTAATTTAGTGTTATTATCAGTGATATTTCCATCGAGTTTTATGAAGAAATAAAAACAAAGAAGTTTATTCAATATAAAATATAAGTAAGTAAAGTGGTCGACCGTAGTCGAAGGCGATCCGAAGGCTTTTTTTCATTAGCTGCTGCGTCGAAATGGCGTTATTCTTTTCCCAGAATTACTCTACTTATCCTCACCGTATAATGCTGAGTGTTTAGCAAGGGACGCCAAGTATCACTTTTTTAGCCTTGGGTATGACTCGCTCGAGGATTGAACACCGATGTCCCAGCCTATTAACGACCACTCTAAGCATTATGCCAAAATGATAATTTATTAATACGTAAATTCTAAACATTTCGTTTAAATCGTATAATTCCTTGATTGTTGGTAAATATTTATGAGCTTCACTTTTTTTCCAAAGTTCACGTGTACCTTAGAAGTTCCTGTTAACGCTTGGGCCGCTTCGTAAGATTTGGTAATTACTTCTCTTCTCAGTTTATTGGGTGCAACTTGTTTCAAAGATGGCCGCCATCTTACCCGCGTTAATTGTGTGAACTTTGTTAATGCTATGTATGAAAATTCATTAACAGCTGTTGCAATGATAACAATGTCGGGAAAAAGGGTTATTGATTTAGAGTTCTGTACTCAGTAGCGATCCCAAATATGAATATTTGAAGTACTAATAACATTAAGAAATTAATGCCAAGTCTGAGTTTAAAATTTACTACAGTTGACAACATAAAACGCAAACATAACATTATACATAACATTAATAATACGAGTAGTGGCCGTTCTCTACCTTTTAAGTAGGATATATATATATATATATATATATATATATATATATATATATATATATATATATATATATAAACAATAATATTTTAATAAATAAATATTAATTATTTAAATACCTAGAGACATCGATGTTTCATGCTAACGCAATCTTCAGTCTAGGAACTAATTCCCGACGGTCGGTAGGCGCGAACCCCGAACACAAATCGCCACTGATTCGTAGTCGGTGATCTTATCCAAACGACCATCGTCAATTAGTTAGTAAATATAAAGTAACTTTAACTGTAAATAGCGACAAGCGGCTGCTATTCACCAGGCAGCTAGAGTGATCTTACGAAACGGTGTTCGGATCGCGCATATAGCTATTTGTACTGCTTGTTATTAAAGCTACTCGAAAGTGCCCAGCCCTGGTGGGGAGGGGGGCTGATAAACAATAATATTTTAATAAATAAATATTAATTATTTAATATATATATATAAATTTATTTAAGTTTGCACAAAACCTTATGCAGTAGCTCAATAGTGTTAAATAACAGGTTTAATATAGTTCGTATCGGGAATTTCTGTTGTCGTAGAACTGTTCCTTGTTGATCCAGAACGAACGGCATCGCTACTAATGGGACGATATGTCGTTTCTCGATTCGCATTTCCCAGCTGCAGGGAAACTATTCGTACTAACCGTGGCTCTTTCTTTCTCCGCCATTGCCTCGCCGTTGTATGAAACTATTTGTACTAACCGTGGATTATTCTTCCTGCCATTGTTGTCCCTGCTTTGTGTCGTGACTACTATCATCTGCCGTTTCGCCGAGCGTCAACTTCGCTCGTATTTCTTCGTAGGCTGAAATCAAATCCCACACGCACAATAAAATATAACAAGGCTTCTCCTTTTTAATTTAGAGCCATTTATTTACTATACTGCTTGTCGATACTGGGCAAGTTCGTTGTAGCAGAGAGAGAGGCTTACGCTAGTTATTTTTCTAACTACTTAGCTACTTGTAAAGGAAAGAAGATGGGGACTTCGTCTGGCTCTACTTCGGGGGATCCGAAATCCCCTAGCTTGTAATCGCTACATGGCTAAAGCGTGTTCTCTCGTTGGCTTCCAGTCAAGAACTCTTAATCTCACTTAGTTTTCTAACCGGGAAAACTGTGACGTCACGAAATCTCGTGATCAACACGCAGGTGTGATCTAACCTTTGAACTTTAGGTCTCGTCACCCGTCACCGCGACCGTGAGAAACATCGTACCAAAGTTGCATGAGTGACTCTGCTACAAATCGCACAAGTCAAACCCGATCTCCAACAGACACGTCCACTATCATAGGGCCATTATCTAACAATAGTGTATACTATGACTAATGCTATTAATTTAACATGATGTAATCATAGTTATTCAGAAAAAAATTCAATATTTCATCCATAGTTTATTGATTTCACTAAAGCGTTTGATAGCATCACGCTTCCATCTCTTTGGATTTTTTGGAAGAAACAAAACTTAATAAACAACATAAATAATACACCCTTGAAAATGACATATACTAATTTGACTGCTGCAATTAAAGCTGATATAGGCACATCACACCCAATTAGAAACCTCAACGGTGTAAAGCAACGTGATGTTCTTTCAGCGCTTTTATTCTGCGTCGTTATGGCACCAGTTATTTAGAAAAGAAGACAACAATTGGTGGCCATCTTTTGTTCAATCTGAGCGAGATGGATGACATAGTTGCAACCAATAACTCTAGCTTCGATCTGCAGTTATTCATGGATAATCTTGTGAAGTACTCGAACGAAGTTGGTCTTTCGATTAACACGCCCAAGACTAAATGCATGACTACTGATAAAAGACAAACCCCTTTTAACACCAACATCAACGACCAACGAATTTAACAATTTACAGCATTTTTTTTTACCTTGGACACAAGCCAGCTTTCATCTGACGACGGGCAAACAGCTGTAAATCACAGAATCGATTAAAGTTGGTCAGCCTTCACAAGAAACAAAACCACTCTAACTTCTAAACGCATACAATACAAAATCAAAGCGAACATCTATAACACATATGTCATTCCTGTAGTTTTATACGGTCTTGAATGTGTCAACTCGACTGTAAAATTACGTCAGAAAATAGAAACTTTCCAAAGTCACATCATGCGCTTCATTACTGATCATAAACTATCTGATCACATCAGTATTGCAGAGTTGTGAAAACTCACTGGCATCCCGTCAATGTCCTCTGTCATCAAATGTAAAGTCATCAGATTATTTTCCAACATTAAGTGTTCCAGTGTGGGGCTATGCAATATATATATATATATATATATATATATATATATATATATATATATATATATATATATATATATATATATATATATTAAACAAAAATTAGTTCACCCCAAATAAGGAAAGTTGCCACTGTATACGTAAGGGGCTATTGAGAATTAGGGTGAAAGTTGTTTTAGGGGGGGGGGGTCATTCTAAATACTTGTTCACATTAGTTTTAAATTTCTGCATGTCGGTACAGTCAGGGAAACAGGGAGCAGGGAGGGGGTTCCAAAGGCTTGCAGCCCGAGGAAATAAGCTATTGGAGTAGAAGGCTTTTCGGTATCTGGGGACTACCACAATGAATGGATGGGACTTAGCTGATTATCGGGTTGGTCAAGTGTGTTTACATCGAGGGGCCACCAAAGCAGCAATTTCATTGGAGCACATTCCATTGAGGTACTTGTAAAACAAGCACAAGGATGTAACATTGCGGCGATGGGACAAGGGCTGGAGCTTGGTGGATAGTGAGGACATATTAGATTAGATACTCTTTTTTGGACCTTGTCTAAGAGGGAGAGACTGCTGGATAGTGCACCAACCCATATGTGACAACAATACTCCATGTGTTGCATACCTTAGATTTCTCCCTCGCTTGTAGAGGGTGGTGTGTCGTCTAGTGGATGAATTCTTTGTCCCTTCCTTCCTGCCGTGAACCACGCCATCCGTGTCTACAACAAAAACCTCATAACGCACTCCGAAGACAAACTCTCTTTTAAATTTAATTCATTTTATTACAAGCGTTGTTATTTCAACTGGGAGTCATTCACTACGTCGAGAGAGAGGGAGAGAGCAAATCACTACTTTATCGTAGTTAGTTAACAATGTTTGCTTAACAATTCATAGAGAGGGGGGGAGGATTTCTCGCGCTTGTATTCCCTTAAGGGGAATATCCCTTATTTTTACATCGTGAATCGCACGTCCTGCTCGGTTCGCCTTCCGAATCAGACTAACGAAAACTCACTTCTCACGAGAACGAGTGACGCCACGGATCCTCTGTTTCCCACGCAAGGCCCGCGTCGTCACAGAGCCTCTCACAGGTGCAGACTGACCCTTGATCTGGGGTCTCGTCACACGGTAACCTTGTCACGTATGTAAGCTCTGACTGTGAGAACAGGACCTTATCTGCACTCGACTGCACCCGCGTTAATTCGCGCAAGTCAAACCAACGATTCCCAACAGATACGTCCATTCCCATAGGGCCATTATCCAACACATGCATGGGTTGATGGTGGAGTTATACAGATATAGGTTACTGTCAGGTGTGAGAAGTTTTCTAGCACGGTAGAGGGAGCCCACTTTCTTTGCAGCAACCTTGGCAATGTCTTCTATGTATTTGCTCCAATTCATGTTACGAGGAGTTTGAAGGTTGGACTCTCAGATATGGTGTTATTTGCCAAAATATGTTTTGAAGGCATAATACAAGGAAGCGGATCGAAAGGTAGACAAAAGATTAGATGGATAGAGAACGTTTGTGAATGGACGAACATGAACATAAACCAAGCGAACACTTTTGACACTCAGCCATGTTTGTGTATATTCTGCAGCTAGCGGTAAAACGTTTAATAAAAAAAAAACGTTAAGCTTTATAAACTCTATAACTTCTATTAATTCTGTTATGTTTTGTTAACACTCCATAAAGCATTTGAGACCATTTACTTTAAGTAAATAAGATCACATTTGATCAAGCTAGACAAGAAACCACACAACACCCTAGTCCTATTTCAATAGCTTAAGGCTCCTATAGTTAAAATCTCAATTCAGTTAGATATTAAAAATACCTTAGTCTTACTAAAACAAATATTTTAGAGTTATATTTTTATGATATAGTAAAATAATGTTTTCAAAGAATACAATTAATCCTTTTGTTTGAATTTCAATAATAATTTCTTGCTAATCTTAAAATCGAGTATCTTACCTTAACCAATGATTTTAGTGTTTAACTGTTTTGGATTCGTTTTTCTTTTCATTTCTAAATTCGCTTTTTTTTGTTGGTTTGTTGTTATTCTGACCAATGATCATTTATTTCCGTTTTTTTTTGTTGTACAAAGGAAAATTTAAACCATCCTTTATCGGTAACATGGGAAGCCGTCATGAGCATGTTGAATTTTTGAATCTCTAATTTTTACGTTACATCGTATCTCAGCGTAAATATACACCAGAACCTCCACCTTTCCTTGTCATCTGGAATGTTTTTAAAAGTGGAATTTGAACGCTACATTAGAGTAAAATGTAATCCATCGAAGTTTTTTCAAAGAAAAAAAAATGTCTGATGTAAGAAAAAAAATCGAAAAAAAATCCTTTCAAACTCTTTCAAACTTAAATATTTTTCAAATAACATTTGAATTATCTTATTATATCACAGGATGTTTCTCCCTCTGATTAGAAAAGTATTATTTTTGAAAAGTTCGGATTCAAAGAAAAATTGACTCTCAGTTGAACATATTGAGAAAATAAAAAATTAGTATGTTAATTTTTTAATAATATTTTCGTTTTGACTCATATATTATTCACGTTGTATGTAAAGAACGCGTGTTTTTTTTATTCTCATAAGTAAAGCAACACTTTAGAGTAAGGTTAAAAAATAATTTCATAATAGGATCCCGAAACAATGACAAAAATGTAAACTAATAAAAGTAAGCAATATGTTATATCGCTAGAAGCATATAGAACCTTAAGAGTCGAAGTGAACTCGTATGACTGTGACGTCTCCCAGAAATTAAAAGATAGCTCTTTCTAGTCAAGCAGTGAACAAATGAAAAAAGGCACAGCTGAATTTACTTCAAGTTTGGTTATGGGTAGGTTGTCGCGTTTTAAAATATGTCGAGAAGGGACATTTTGGTGCAAGCTGGGAAGGTTGGTGTTTAGGAAACCAAGCACATAAATAAGAGCGTATTCGAACAAAGACGACGACGGACACGGACACATGTGAGTAGTATTGTAGCAATATTTAGATGCAGATGTGTAAAATTTTAGTGAGAATCAGAACGTCCTAAGATGGAGTACTTTTGCCACATCTGGGGAGGTACTGCCCATAGCAACTCTTTCCTGCATTGACAGAGTACAGAACCGACTTCAACACCTGTTGGGGGTGATCTCTCATTTTCCCTGCAGCCTCAATGTCACAAAAGAGAAGTTGCCAGTCTCTCTCTGCTCTATCGTTATTTTTATGGTGGCTCCTCGATCGAGCTCCAATCTCTAGATCCCCTGTAAAACATTCACAGCAAAGACTCGTCTAGCGTCAGCCACAGCAAGAATTTACCTTTCTCTCCCTATGTACTTAAAACTAAACGAAACTACCATGCACAAAGTTTCTTTACAAGAACTTCCACTCTGTGGAATACGCTACTGCGGGACTGCTTCCCGGATGAGTAAAACATGTAAACAAATTATTGTCGAGCTGCCCCATTCTGACCATTTAATGCACCCTTTTCAATCCTCTCAAAGGTTTCGTTCATTGCCAACTGACAATCTCTTTAACCTTTATCCTCGAGTGGCCTTCGGGCCTTGATAATCGGTGACCAATTAGTGTAAAATTTTTCGATGTAAGTTTAAAATTCCGTAAGAGAACGGAAAATTCACTTAGTAGTTAAAATAGTATAAATAGAGCTACGTGTACAGAAAGTTTCGTCATGAGAGGAAGTCGGAAGTGACACGTAGCAATGAAGAAAGAAAAGTCTTTCTCTTTGGCATGTGAGCTGATTAGGTCGACTTTTTCGAATCTCTGTCTTCGTTAATCCCCTCCCTCCCCTTCGCGAGGAGCGGGCGATGAGAATCTTACGTGTAATACTATAGTGCTGTAAAAGCATAAAACATGATTCATTGTGCAACATGGTTGTAAGAGTTTAAATTTTTTAAAATTACATCTGCAAGGAGAGAGGAAGACAGAAACTTCGACATCCACTCTATCAACTACTGCAGAGAGCAAACAGCTGTTTTGTGTTCACAACCCAACACAACACAACACAGGCTAGTTGTTTACAATGATGATCTAAGAATTCCCCGCACTATGCTACAGTATTGAAATGAGGCGAGGTGTGTACACAATATAAATCGCTGCACATGTTCATACGTAGACTTATTGCTGCAGGGCAACGTCAGTTTTTTTCCGTTATGAATCATCACAAAAAGACGAAAAGACAGAGAAGATAAATGTGAAACTGGGAGATATTTTGACAATCAGTTATTAAAACCGACCTGGTGTTGCTTGGAATTTATTATGTTAAAATTTGTCATGTTAACTTTTCTATGTTTTATAACAACACCATTTCGTTCGGTTCTATATCTAAGCTAAAAAAACAAACAAAGAACGTTAACTCCTATTAAAACAATAAGAGTTATTTTCCTCAGTTGATTTGTCTTTTTAGGTGTTTATTCAAGAATTTCTCCGTATTAGTAAACTGCCGAACCAAAGTAAGTACTATTTCTTTTTAAAATAAATTGTAGCAAAGTAGGTTAGTTTATTGCCAATAAGACGATACAACCAAAACAAATAAAAATTGGCTAGTCAGAATCAAAGATTGACATGACATAATTTTATATATTAGATAACGTCATAATTCCAAAGTGATTGTACGAAGTTTTTTTTTTTGTCCATGGGTTTGGTGGAAAATAAGAAAGTAAAATTAATCATGGTTTAAATCACTTACTTTTATAGAAAAGTAATTCCTTTTGCCTAAAACGAATCGAACTACAAAATGGCGGATCAAACTAGATACGGAATTTTGATAGGAACAAAAACGAAAAAACAGAACAAAAATCGACTGAACAAAAGCTTAATCTGTCCATCCGTATTTATCCACGTTTCATCAAATTCATCGATATATATAAGTCTACGCGAATCTAATCTGTTCATATTTATATCTTAGTCAGATGTCATACATCAGAATGCGCAGTTGTTGGATAGATGGACAGATAAACCGATCGATTTGGTGGTCGGTCGATAGATCGGAGAAAGCTTCAAAAACGGGCTTTTCCCATATAGACACATATTATAGATGTATTATATGTAGACACACACGTACCCCACGCACATGCACACACATTTACACACGCGTGTGTACGTATAGATAGAAATGAGTTAATAAGCAAAGAACGAACAAAATAGAACAGAAAAAATTAACACTATTCTGTTGATTCGATATTTCGTTTAAGTTTTAAAACTTTATCAACAGAAAAATCAAATCTAATGTAGTATGTCATTTCTGTGTTAGTTTCCCTGTTCTATTTTGTTTGTTATTTGCTTATTATCTTCTTCTTCTATATATATATATATATATATATATATATATATATATATATATATATATATATATATATATATATATATCGTGCAAACGTCCGACACTTGACAAAAAACAAACAAACAAACGAAATAGGAAATAAAGACAAAAGTTGTATATGCAGAAACACGACAGTTTATTGAGCAATTTACTGAGCCATTTATTTAGTTGTATACTACAATATTTTTGAATGTAACCGGCGGCGGCAGCGGCGGCAACGGCGGCAGCGGGGACAACCATCTCAAGACGGGCGCGAAATGAGTAACACGCTTTGGCGACAATGAACTTGTCTATAACGCCGAACGCCGAACGGTGAAGATCATTGTTGAGCAGCCACGCCTGGCTCGTTGTGGTCACGTGTGCAGGAGTGAAGTCCTGCTAGAAGACGTGGGGGCGTTCAATAAATCGTTTACAATAGCTGTTGTCTTTCGGCATTAAATAATCCCCAACTTATTGATATCGCGTAAAACTTCATATCTCTGAAACATACTACCACGAGACTTTCTCGGCTATTTGGCAAATATCAAAGTGTAGTATCTTTTCCGATGGATACTGCATCCCATAGACTGGTATTGTCTTGGCCTTCGGGGCTTGACTTACGTCGGTCTATGGGTCTGTCTTGTGCAGTTCTAGGGGGTCCACCCTCCCAGGCTTTGCCTTCTCACCCTTTGAGAAGGGGCTAGTTTATTGCTAATCGCCTGAGGCGCCCCTACCGGGGAATCCTGACATTTTTTTGTAGGCCAGAGTGCTCAACTTCTCGGGCGCTGGTTTTTCAAATCCCACTTTCCCGACCTTGTATCACATCTTACCGTTGTGGGAGGTAGATAAATATCTACTACCACGGGACTACTTTCCTGCAGATTAGAACAAGTCATCTTTAAATCCGATGTCAACAAATACTTGTCATTAATTGTAATCATAAGTAATACAATTTTGTTCATTCAATTCATTTACAATTCTCCCGTAATATTCTTCATCATTCAACTGACAATCTATCCATCTCATTAATCCTTATCCTCGAGTAGCTTTTGACATTGATAAGTAGTTATTCATTAGTAAAAATTAAATACAGATGTTTATGTATGTGTGTGTGTATGCGCGTGTGTGTGTGTGAAAGAGAGTATACGTATTAGTGCATGCATGCTAATTATGTTTCGGATATGAGACACAGGAACGTAAAATTTGAATCAAATAACTCCCTACATATAGATAATAGATGGAAAAAGAATGTGTATGTAAGGTAGATAACTCTTATTATATTGTTTAGAGTTATCCCCCTTACAATTTACGAATGATGTATCACGTGACATTTTTCGACATTGACATTAAAACGTTTTTTAATAAAACCTACTTTTATCTGAATGAAAATATACATTTGTTAAGTTATTTAGCATTAATAAACGTAACAATGTATCAGTATTACTACTATTACTGATAATAATAACAACGAAATTTGCTGCTTATTAGATGACTTCCATCTGTAATTGACATTTACTGCAGAAAAAAAAGATGGTTTCCCATGCGAAAAATATTCCGAGCAAGAATAATTGTATTTGCAAAGAAATTAAATCGAATTACATTTTTTATTCTTTACAACGAAATAACAAACGAAAGAATATATCAGTATTACTATTCTGTAATCATAGCGACATTTGCTGCTGATTAAAAAATGGCTTCCATCTGTAATTGACATGTGCTGCAGAAAAAAAGATGGCTTCCCCGCGAAAAATATTCTGAGCAAGAATAACTGTGTTTGCAATAAAAAATTAAATCGAATTGCATTTTTTCTTAACAACATGGAACAACGCTAGAGGAAAGAAAATAGCTATTCACAAAGAAATGTTGATGTATTACGACGAAAGTTATTTAGGTCTGAAGTAGAAAATCCGACCGACTTCATTTTATATATTAAATATAAAATATATAGAAGATCGTCAGAAGTGTATTAATAAATATTGAACGCGTCTTTTCATTCGAATGCAAATTGAAACTAAACGGGAAAGCGACGACTGAGAAAATTAACGACGTTTCTTTCAAACGCACGTGGCGTGCCGTCACCGTGTGTTATCACGTTTCATCGATGATTTCGACAAATTCAACATTTCCCTCCGTCAATTGTGACGGAAAAGGATTATAATAAATCGAAGATTATTACATGAACAACTGCTGCTTAAACACGTATGAAAGGAAATACGAAGTAATAGAAATGGTGTTGAACAGTGGCGCTTTTCCGTCTCAAAAAGTGTCAGTATATAAAAATACACTGATTTCTAGATCATTGACTCCTTAAACTTTATCTGGTCTGTGGCGAATCTAAAAAAAACATATATATAGGGAGAGAAAGAAAGAAAGAAAGAAAAGAGAGAGAGAGAGAGAGAGAGAAGACTTGAGTTAAAAAAAGGCGACTTTAGTTCGGGATTAACAATCATTCAACCTGTTTGAACAGCTGTCTAAATACTGATGATTTCGCAAGGATGAAACGTATACGTATGTACATAATAAGTACATATTTATTATAAATAATTATTTGTAGCCCCCTTTCGACCGGGCCCTTTGATTCAAGTTGTCTAATGTATGGAATAAATGCAAGTTCATTTCGGTTGAACTCTGTTCAGACGGCTGACTATGGCTGTCTGCCTGCTTCACATAGATAGGTTTTATTTCTCATTACGTCGTGTAACGGTTGGAGTTTACCGCCTCGGTTTGAGCGCTCGGAATTCAGTTGAAAAAAACGTGACCTTTTATTTCGGGGTTCGAATCGTGCGACTTGTTTGAACAGTTATCGCTACACTGATTATTCCGCAAGGATGAAACGTATACCTTGGTAGATGATAATAATCAAGTATTTATCATTAAAAAATTATATATATATATATATATATATATATATATATATATATATATATATACACAAAAGCCCTAACGAACCCAAAAGATTTAATAAACGGAACAGTAAGTTACAGCCATTTGTAATTAACTTGTTTCGTTATTTATTTATTTTATATATATATATATATATATATATATATATATATATATATATATATATATATGTAATGATTTGTAGAAAGATGTGACACTTTACAAAAAGAAAACGAAATAGGCAATAAAAACAGAAGTTGTATATGCAGAGACCCGACAGTTTATTTAGCAACAGTTAGTTACATACTACATTATTTTTAAATGTAACCATCGCCGGCGGAGACGACTATCTCAAGGCCGGCGCGAAATGAGTAACATGCTTTGGCGACCTCCACAATGGCAGCCCCCAGAGAATCGATCGTCTTATGAGAGTGCCTGGTGGTCTTGGCATCGATTACGCACCAGAAGAAATCGTCAAGGTGGTTGCAGTCGAGTGAGGACAGCTGTCACAAGTTCGACGACCAGTGTTGAGCAACAACGCCTGGGTCGTTTTGGTTTTGTGTGTAGAAGCGGAGTACTGCTGGAAGACTTGCGGGAACGTCCAACAGCGATCTCGTTTATCCAGAGCTTCAACAGGTTTCTCAGCACCTCTTGGTAGACATCGGCGGTGACTTTTCAGGTCGTTTTTATAAAAGAACGGAAGCATGACGCTCCACTCGCTGGATATGACTCTCCAATGATTATGACAGACGAGGGAGATTTCGTATGCTTCTCTGCTAGAACATCATCGATGTCTTTGCACATTCTCCTGTTGTTCTACCCGTCAGAAATTTTTTCATCAGAGAAGAACCCGAGCTCGTTCAGCAAAGCCGCCGCCTTGACCTTCCTCGACCCCTTGGAAGTATTCGTGGTGAGCATGCGATACGATTTATAGTAGGAGGAGTATTGATTTACACTCTCCAGAAGTGAGGCACGAGGCCAGTTTTTATCTTACTCCCACAAGTAAGATGTGACCCAAGGTCGGGTCGGGAAAGTGGGGTTTAAAAACATTCCCCAGTAGGGACGCCTCAGGCAGTAAGCAATAAACTTACTCCCCCCCCCCCTCCCCAAAGAGGGGAGGCGAAGCCTGGGAGAGTGGACCTCCTAGAACTGCACAGGACAGACTCATAGACCGGCGTAAATCAAGCCCCGAAGGCCAAGACAATACCAGTCTATGGGGTGCAGTATCCATCGGAACAGATACTACACTTTTTATTTACTAACCCAGGAGGTTAGGCACAAGGCCAGATTTATCTTACTCCCACAAGGTAAGATGTGACCCAAGGTCGGGTCGGGAAAGTGGGACTTGAAAAGCCAGCGCCCGAGAAGGTGAGCGCTCTGGCCATTAAAAATTGCCTGGGCAGCCCCGTCGGCATTCCCCGGTAGGGGCGCCTCAGGCAGTAAGCAATAAACTTACTCCTCCCCAAAGAGGGGAGGCAAAGCCTGGGAGGGTGGACCTCCTAGAACTGTACAGGACAGTACCTCAGACCGACGGAATCAAGGCCCGAAGGCCAAGACAATACCGGTCTACAGAGTGAGCATCCATCGGAACATATACTACACTTTGATCTTAGCCAAAAGGCCGTTATTTAACACCTACCCACAATAGGAGTATGTGACACAAGGTCGGAAAGTGGGATTTGAAAAGCCAGCGCCCGAGAAGGTGAGCGCTCTAGCCATTAAAAATTGCCTGGGCAGCCCCGTCGGCATTCCCCGGTAGGGGCTCCTCAGACAGTAAGCAATAAACTTACTCCTCCCCAAAGAGGGGAGGCAAAGCCTGGGAGGGTTGACCTCCTAGAACTGCACAGGACAGACCCATAGACCAGCGTAAATCAAGCCCCGAAAGCCAAGAAAATACCAGTCTATGGGGTGCAGTATCCATCGGAACAGATACTACACTTTGATCTTAGCCAAAAGGCCAAGAACATAGGAGTAACCAATGTCTTTCTTGATCGTTCGACGGATAGTTGACTTGTGACAGCCTATGTCAGCGGCGATCTTTATTTAACTCTGGATTCCGGATTTTGCTGCAACGCCCTGTAAATTAAAGTAATACTCCAACGTAATGAAAATGAAAAAAAAGGAAAAACCGAGAATTGTTCATATATTCATGAACGTTTTGTCTTTATTTAACAACTTTCTCAAGATGCTTGATTTGAAGGAAAACATAGAAGTAAATATTTGAAACTCAACGCGAGTGTAAGAAAAGTTTGATTAGCATAAAAGAGCAACTTGATCGTCGATTTGTGACAGCCCATGTCAGCGGCGATCTTGGCTTAGCTCTGGCTTCCAGATTTTGCTGCAACACCATGTATATACATGTGTGCGTGCGTGTATGTGTGTTTGTATGAATGTATATATATATACTATCTCCATCTGTATATGATTTTATCTATTTGAGATGGCTATAAAAATCCATATTTCTTTCTATTTGATAATCACACTGAATCATCTAAATCCACATGATCTTTTCTGTGCCCGTTTCCACAACACCCGGCGGTTTATCCTCATAACTTTTCCCTACTCCTTCATATTATTAAATTGAAATCTATTATATTCAATTTTATACGCTTTTATAGCGACGCACGTGTTGGAGTATCTTCTCCTAGCAGACGGCTTCCATGTTGAATATGTATTTTATTTAGATCACACGTGGTTCAGGAGTAAACTGGAAAATAACAAACGTAAGAGGGGTATTACAAAACAAGATACAGAAAAAGCGGTGTAAACAATAGAAGTAGTTACTAAGAGTTATTCTATGTAAATGCCTCGAACATAATCGAAATGCACGTATTGTCAGAGTAAAACTAAAAGAGAAATTAAAAGGAAGCCACTTTATACATCAAAGTTAAAGTTTTCTCCTTTGCCCAAAGAAATGTAGAAGCAAAGTTATCTACCCTTGCATTTTGACCAGGGAAATCAAATGCAGACGTTACCGACATCGGCTAGCAAACTTCGTCATTTTTAAAGTGATTGCTTATTATTGTAAATTGTATAATAAATAATTTATAATTGGTGAGCTACATAGAATCGGTTTCATCAAATCATTTCATCATATTTGTGTCTTACTATTCACAGAATTAACGTCACAGCACTGGCGACGAGGATAAAAACAAACAAGCAAAACAAACCACTTTCCCACAAAGGTTAAGCCTCGATCTTGAATCTCGCACAGCGCATGTGCGAGTCTTTTTTGCACTTTAAAATTGAAGAGCTTGTTCTCACTTTGGCAAGTGCTAATTCAGGGTAGATAACTTAAATATTTTTCAAGAGATATAATATAATTCGTCAACAATAGACTTATTTATTTATATATGTGACAGTGTCGGGCAGCCCCACGGAGGGGTGGGGGCCCAAGATACAGCGCCAGTATAAGTTGACCGTGAGCCTACGAAGGTCGATGGTACAATTACCGCGCTAGTACGAACAGAGAAAGAAAACCTTAAAAATCTCTGGACGGAATTGAACATCTGGGGATGAGAAAAAGAAAACCGAATTATTTTTTTATGGTTTACAAAAGATAGGATGAAAACGAATTAACTTCTCAAAGTCGATATAAGAATGGCCACGAAAGGGGGGTTTTCTACAGCTGAACTCCGTGATGGATTTATAGTGACGGTTGAGTGTTACATCTCGAATCGGGTCAATTGGTTTTAAGTGATCGTCCGAGACAAATAGCCGCTGGTTAATTACCCTGCAGGACAGTCCTGATATCTCTCAGCTGTTGTCAAAATCAGACTCCATACGGAGGGGTAAAATTATTGCCTTGAAAAAAATACTATTACGAATTGAGTTATGTTTGAGTGACGCGCGGCAGAAATAAACGGCAATAAAAGAGTTTGGCAGCTGTAAACGAAATTGCTTTTAGGGACCCGTGGAGAATCTAGATACAAATCTTTCCTCAGGGTGCCAAATTATAAGTAGGTAAGGGCGGGGTATGTCCCGATAAAAGACAAGCGAAGAACAGCTACAGTCAGAGAGTCACAGGGACGTCAGTCAGTCAGTTACGAGAGTCAGTGACGAAAGGGCTCGCTCTGTACTTTCTCTACCGGACCCGACATATCAGTTCAAGTATATGTTCTTTTCTTGTCCCGAACTTAGAACAGATTTTCGCTGACAACGATCAAGACGCCCAGAATTGTTAGCGCCCATTAAACTTTGATATTATCGAACGGCCTGGCTTTGTAAACAAACCAGGGTACATTATTTTTAATTATTTTTTTAAATTACGGACTTAATTCTTTCCATTCAACTGTTCTGCATGAAATACCCCTTCTTTTCACAGCGAGACAAGGTTTTTGACCCAACCCGGTTGATTGCTCACTTATCTAAACAAACACAACGTGGGAGTGAGTAGTTGTTGAACTAGGCGTTTCAACATCGGAAGCCTTCATCAGAACGGCAACTTTTCCCGAGCAGTACTGGATGACCAACCGAACCCGGAAAGGCCGAACTGGTGACATCACGAAAGCTGGAGGACAGGGGGTACATATAGTTTCATATTTGTTACATTGTCGTGATGTGTTTACTCTTTTTTTGTGCGAATCGTGTACCCGGAATTGTGATGTTCCATGCACTCTCCGCTCTTTTACTACGTTTCCCATTGTGGTCAATTCTGCGCTTGACATAATTCTTTCTGCTTCAGTATCTCAACACCATTGTCCATCGATCTTTTGTTTTGTCCGTCTGTTCTGACGATCCTTATTTCTTTCCTTCTTTTGGGTTTGTTTTTCCACCGTCTATATACAATAACCCTGACCTTTTGTGCTTCCAATAACAATGGTTCGCAGGAATTTTTCAAGAACAACGCAACATTGTTTTCTTCGGTTCGGATGCGAATTTCACACCCAATTAACATTCTTCCTCCTCTTTTCCACTAACATACACAAATTGTCGATATGTATAGATTCTCGGGCGAAGCGCGCAATTTATGGGTAACAACTTCCGTGTTCTTTTGTCCGAACCTTTTTAACCTTTCGTCCACCCGATTAATAGACTGAGAGGGTATTATTGATGCCATCGAGTTTTTATTTCAGAACGAGACATATACTTTAAATATATTTATTTATTAATCAATAACACTTATCCACCTCTAGAATATTACCACGTCCGGTCTTCTTTCATGGATGAGTTTTTTTCGTTCGTATTTCCATGTTCCGGAGAGTTTTCTTCTTCTTCTTCTTCTTCTTCTTCTTCTTCTTCTTCTTCTTCTTCTTCTTCTTCTTCTTCTTCTTCTTCTTCTTCTTCTTCTTCTTCGTATTATTATTATTAGTATTATTATTATTAGTATTATTATTAGTATTATTATTAGTATTATTATTATTATTAGTATTATTATTATTATTTTACTCACTAGGAGTTCTCACACAGGTCGTCATCAGTGATTGCTCACTCACGGTAGCCGGAGGTGTTCCCTGGAGTTTGAGTGAAAACAAGTCTTCTCAAATTACTAGTACTCTTCATCTCTTTCGATAACCATCGCAAATGATTTTGCGTTACCGCAACAGCTGTTTACTATTGATTTCTTGCTGGCATAGACCATTGGTTGTCTCAGAAATTTGGTTAGCAATTAGCCTCCCCAAGGTCCCAGTACTCTTCGCATCCTTCTAGTGGCGGCATGGTTAGTGCTCTCCCACCTCGGCTTTTCCACCCCCTTCACTTTTCACAATCATTTGTGTGGTATCAGCCGAGGCTGGCGCCATCACATTGTGTGTGTGTGTGTGTTTTTCGGATGATGGTGGGAAGGCAGTATCCGAGGTTTCTTACAGTTTCGTTTCCTATTGGTTCACGTGATGTTTTTTTCTATTTCATTGTTTTATTTCTATTGCAACTTCCATATGGTTGGTTAGCGTTCATAGTTTAGATGAGTTGGTTTCCGCAGTCAACGGTTTTCCTTAAGATTTCAGCTGTTTTCATAATTGCCATTCGTTGTATTGTCTCAGTCTTCCTTTGATTCCAATTTCTCCTAGTCTTTTTTCAATTTTTTAGGTAGAGTGTTCCTAGTGTTCCTAAGATCATTGGTATTATATTGATTTTCTTCATTGCAATATTCCTTTCAGTTTTCTGGCAAATTCCGTGTATTTGCTTCGTATTTCTGTCTCCTCGATCTTCCCCCTGTAGTCTACTGGGAGGGCAAAATTTTCGATTTGGCATATTTTTCTTTATTGTTGACTAAATATGGCATCTGATCTCCTTGCTTGGATGAATTTATGTGTTTGTACCTCCATGTCGCAGAGTATCTTATGATTTTCGTTTTCTCGTACTGTGTCCGTTTTGTGCATGCACTATTTGGCTGCGTGTTCAGGGTGCAGACGTTTTGAATATATCCCAGTGAACTGCCATTCCCACCCAGTCGTGTCTTATTTTTTTATAATTTTACGGCTCCACATATTATTATTTGTACTCACTAGGAGTTCTCACACAGGTCATCGTCAGTGATTGCTCACCGACAACAACCAGTGGTATTTCCTGGAGTCTGAGTGACAACAAGTCTCCCCAGACTTCCAATATTCTTCACCTCTTTTCAATAACGATGCGGTAAGGAAATTGGTCTTCTCTGGGATTTGGGTGGCAATAAGCCTCCCCAAAGTCTCAGCATTCTCTGCACTTTTCTAGTGGAGGTCTGGTTTGTGCTGTCCCTCCTCGGTCTTCTCATCCTCCTCGACCCTCTGCAAATATGTTGTCTGGTGTCAGCCTAGGTCGGCACCATAAATGAATAAATAAATAAATAAAATACTATTTCTTTAAATTAATTTAAAAAAAAAGAAGTTTAATTTTTTTTTTAATTTAAAAATTTGTTCCTTTCAATTCCTTATTTTTTTCCTTTTCTCTTTCCTTATTTAAAATTTTTTTTTTTTTTAATTCTTTAAAATTTTTTTATTGGGGTGGGTGGGCTGGGGGAGAGGGAGGAGCTTATAGTGTTTCTTGTAATTTCTGTTTCTTTGGTTCATTTTTGTGTAGTGATAGCTGAGGCCGGTGTAATTTATTGGGGGAGATTACGAAGTGCTGTTTCTTGCAGTTTCTGTTCCTTGGCTCTTGTTGTGGTGTTCTTCGTGTGGTTTTGTTTTCTCCGTTGTAAATTCCTTGTGACTGGTTAGCCTTTGTAGCTTATGTGTGTTAGTTTCCGCATTCGAGGATTTTCCTTAAGATTGCAGCTGTTTTGATCATTGCCGTCCTTTGTATGGTTTCGATAGTCCCTTTGATTCCAATTTCTCCCAGTCTTTTCTCCAGTTTTTTTTGGATTGTTCCTAGTGCTCCTACGATTATTGGTAATATACTAACTTTCTTCATGCTCCATATGCCTTTCAGTTCTCTGGCTAGTTCTGTGTATTTACTTCCTTTTTCCGTCTTTTGATCTTCACTCAGTGGCTTGCTGGAACGGCGAAGTCTATGATTTTACAAAATTTTTCCTTTTTGTATATTATAATAACATCAGGTCTCCTTGCTTGTATGAGTATATCTGTTTGTATATCCATATACCAGAGGATTTTGTGTTTTTCGTTTTCTAGTACTGTTTCTGGTTTATGTTTGTACCATTTGTCTGCATATTCGAAATTCAATTGTTTGCACAGTTCCCTGTGTATTACTTTCCCAACACAGTCATATCTGTTCTTGTATTCTTTTTGAGCAAGTTTGCTACATTCACTTATTATTATTATTATTATTATTATTATTATTATTATTATTATTATTATTATTATTATTATTATTATTATTATTATTATTATTATTATTATTATTGTTGCTGTTCTTGTACTGTTGTAGTTATTATTATTATTGTTATTGTTATTGTTGTTGTTATTATTATTATTGTTATTGCTATTATTATTATTGTTGTATTATTATTATTGTTATTGTTATTGTTATTGTTATTATTATTATTATTATTGTTATTATTATTATTATTATTGTTATATTATTATTATGGTTATTATTATTATTATTATTATTATTGTTATTATTATTATTATTATTATTATTATTGTTATTATTATTATTATTATTATTATTATTATTGTTTATATTATTATTATTATTGGTGTTGTTCTTGTACTGTTGTTGTTATTATTATTATTGTTGTTGTTGTTATTATTATTATTGTTGTTGTTGTTATTATTATTATTGTTGTTGTTGTTATTATTATTATTATTATTGTTGTTGTTATTATTATTATTATTATTATAATAATAATTATTATTATTATTTTTTGTGCACACTAGGAGTTCTCACACAGGTCATCAGTGATCGCTCACCGACAACCGGTGGTATTCCCTGGAGTCTGAGTGACAACAAGTCTCCCCAGATTTCCAGTATTCTCCACCTCTTTTCGATAGCCACCGCAAATAAACTTGCAGTATCACAGCAGCCGTTTACCATTGATTTCTCGCTGGTAAGGACCATTGGTCTTCTCTGGGATTTGGGTGGGAATTAGCCTCCCCAAGATCCCAGCAGTTTTTGCACTTCCAGTGGAGGTCTGGTTTGTGCTGTCCCTCCTCGGTTTTCTCATCCCCCTTGACCCTATGCAAATATTTTGTGTGGTGTCAGCCTAGACTGATACCATTTTTTCAATTTTTTTATTTAATTTTTTTTTGAGGGAGAAACTGATGGTTTTTCTTGCTATTTCTGTTCATTGGTTCATTTTTGTGTCGTGTCACTTGAGGCCGGTGTAATTTATTGGGGGGGGGGGGTGATCTTATAAAGTGATGTTTCTTGCATTTTCTGTTCCTTTGTTTGTGATGTGTTTTTTCTGTGGCTTTGTTTTCTTCCTGCAGTAGATTCCGTGTGACCTTTCGTAGCTTATGCGGGTTGGTTTCCGCATTCAACGATTTTTCTTAAGATTTTAGCTGTTTTGATCATTGCCGTCCTTTGTATAGTTCCAATGATCCCTTATTATTATTATTATTATTATTATTATTATTATTATTATTATTATTATTATTATTATTATTATTGTGGTGACGTATGCTTTTTTTACAGTTATCAGTTTGGTATCAGTCAAACAGCTAAAAAAAACGAGCAAGTTTTGATATTAGACTTTTACAACGCTGGATTACTACTTTTTAAATTTCTTTTAACAGACTATAAAAATGTAAATATATTGATATGCACAAATTGTGTGCGTACGTGTGTGTGTATGAGAGAGAGAGAGAGAGAGAGAGAGAGAGAGAGAGAGAGAGAGAGAGAGAGAGAGAGAGATGGTATACACACACTCACGAGCGTGTGTGCATGCGCGTCTAAGGATAGTCCTGACAAAAAAGAGAGAATAAGAGAAAGTAGAATGAAATAAAAGTAATTGCTGCAAAGATCATGTAGCGCCAATCTGGATGTGTGGTTGTTAGAGAGAGGGAGTTACAAACCAATACTACCAGATTTTAAGACCGAATCAACATTTCTAGTTAAGAAGTAAAAAAATTAATAATTTTTAAAAAGTTGTGTGTGTGAAAGAGAGAGAGAGAGAGAGAGAGAGAGAGAGAGAGAGAGAGAGAGAGAGAGAGAGAGAGAGGGGGGAAGACAGAGAGAGTGAGCGATCGGAAGAGAGAAATGTGGGAGTGAATAAAAGGGGAAGAGCGGCAAGAGAGAAAGATAGAGAGAGAGAGAGGGAGGGAGAGAAAGGGAGAGAGATGGAGAAAAAGAGAGAGAGAGAGAGAGAGGGGAGAGAGAGAGAGAGAGAGAGAGGGGGGAGAGAGAGCGTACGTAGACACGGGCATCGGTGTTGGTATTAAAATAGAGTATTAATATGCAATGTTTTAGAATAAAAAGAAACTTTGAGAATATGACGTAATACCTTTGGAAATGTGACGTATTTTCAGTTACAGACATACACCAAATCTCATTATAATTATATACAAATGTAGATAATCATTATGTTGCTTTTTTGATTGACACTAACGTTTGCGCGGATAATATTTTTTTTATTCCTTTTGGCTTGTTTCCTGTATCTATTTATTATATGATTCACCGTTTCGTCTCTTTGTCCACATAATCTACATTTACTGTTTTCCGGAGTTTTGTCTATCTGTTTTTTATAGGCTGTTCTAATCTCGTTATTTTGTGAGACTGGATATCTACTTCCTTCCCACAGCAGGGAGATGTGGTACAAGGCCGGAAGGTGGGGAGGATCAAAGCTGTTCCCCTAAAGAAGGAACACTCTGGTCTATTAAAAATTGCCTGAGCAGCACAGTCAATATTTCCCGGTCGGAGCACCTCCGGCAATTAGAAATAAACTAACTCCACCCCAAAGAAGGGAGGCAAGGCTGGGAGGTAAACCACCTAAGACTACCTAGGACCAATACCTGAGCCCGGCAGATTAAGGGCCATCAAAATAGCCTAGTTTCTGCCGGACTGATTTTCAAGCACGGATCCTTAACTGGTATCTTCCAGTTAAGAGTCATTGAGTAACCGAAGTTGTGGAGAGACCACCTTTTGTGCGACTGTCATTAGCGATTTCGTTTCTCTGTTGAAGTGTCATTTTCACTTTTCCACAATAGGCGGCCCCTCTTCTGTGTTACAGGTCCGAATCCTGTACGAGTCTCATTTTATACGTTATGGTATTCTTTGTGTATCTCACTCCCCGCGGACCAAATAAGTTGTTTGTTTAGTGATATTACTTGTGCAAACATTAGAATCAACAAAAAGGCAGAATAATACATAAATAATTTCCAATATCAAAGCGTATGAATATGTAGATATGTAAGTGGGTGAAAATATGAAAGGATAAATATGTATATTGATATACGCAATTATGTGTGTTGTAATGTGTGTGTGTGTGTGGGGGGGGGTGGTGAGAATAAAATAAATCTCAGAAGCTATTTGATAGTAATAACTGTATTGATATGTAAATAGAATAATACTTCTTAATGCTTTGCTAATAAAGAAATGTCTGACAACATGACGTAACACCCTTAAGATGTGTGACATATTTCCGGTCAGAGATATACACAACAACACCCTTAGAATAACATGAGCCTTAATACACAGAAAGCAGCTGGTTTGAAAGGAAAAATATGAAGATACAATTTCCGATAGAAATGCGTTGCTGTTTATAGGAATAAGATAAATACAGAATAATACTAATTAGAGCAGGAAAGAATTAACACAAAAACATGCTTACTTTGATTCGATATTTCGTTTCTATTACGAAATTTCATGAACAGAATACAAACATCAAATCAATAAAAACAGGTTTTTGAGTTAATTCTTTGATATTTCGTTATAGAGACGAAATATCCAACCCAATGAATATAAGCATATTTTTGTGTTGATTCTTTGAAGAAATTTCGCAGTCGAAACGAAATATCCAATAAATATAGGCATACAATTTTTAGAAAATTCTTTCCTGTTTAACTTTATTCTTAAATACACCAACGTATAGGTATCTTATGATATAAAGTGGGTTAACATATGAAAATATAAATATACCGTCGAGCACAAATTGTATGTGTTAATGTGAGTGTGTATGTGTGTAAGAGTGAGTTCATGTGTGTGCAAATAATGAATGTAGATCAAACTTTATATGCCAATCGATCATTTTTGACAAAAAACAAAGAGAAAAGCAACGGATAATCTTTTATTTCTACACTAATCATCACTCTGTGATTTGTTCACTCGGTTATCGATTGCTTCTTAGATACGTCCGATGTCGGTGTGTCACGATTCACTTTGAATTACTATTTGCAACGCTAAACGCGCAGATTGAATGGACGCATCTTGTTTTGTATGCACATACGCATCTCCATATTCGTCGGTCTGTCACGCTTAAGTTTGGATTAGAATTTCCATTGGTCTGTCACGTTTAATTTTGATATTTTTATAGGTCTGTGTCTGTCATGGCTAAGTTCGACAAATCATTTTCGTTGATCTGTCACATTTAACTTTAAAATAACATTTTGTGGTCTGTCACGTTTAAGTTAGAAATAGCACTTTCGTTGAATTGTCACGTTTTTAGTTAAAACAAAACATTTTCCTCGGTCTGTCATACTTAAGTTTGAAATAAAATTTTTGTTGGTCTGTCACGTTTAAGTTTGAAATAACATTTTTGCTGGTCTGTCACGTTAAAGTTTGAAATAACATTTTTGCTGGTCTGTCACGTTAAAGTTTGAAATAACATTTATGCTGGTCTGTCACGTTAAAGTTTGAAATAACATTTTTGCTGGTCTGTCACGTTTAAGTTTGAAATAACATTTTTGTTGGTCTGCCACGTGTAAGTTTGAAATAACATTTATGCTGGTCTGTCACGTTAAAGTTTGAAATAACATTTTTGCTGGTCTGTCACGTTTAAGTTTGAAATAACATTTTTGTTGGTCTGTCACGTGTAAGTTTGAAAAAATTTTTTTTTTTGGTCTGTTACATTTGAGTTTTAAATAGTATGTTCATGGGTTTGTCACGTTCAAGTTTGAAATGGCATTTTCGTCGATCTATCACGCTTAAGTTAGAAATAGAATTTTCGGTGGTCTGTCGCGCTTAAGTTTAAAATAGCATTTTCATCGCTAAACGCGCAGATTGAATGGACGCATCTTAAGACTACTTATCGCTTCTCACCCTCTCTCCCCTCTCTGTCTCTTCTCTTTCCCTCTCTCTGTCTCTTTTTTTCTCCTCTTTCCCAATCTCTGTCGCTCTGTTCCATCGAGGACAACCCAGCTTAAGATACCCATGACGAGTGAATCAGTCGAAAGCCGTCGATCCGTATCGAACTCGCAACCCATCCCCTCTACCAACCCAACCCATCGTGTCAAGTTTTATTGAAAAATGTTTCACCTTGACACACAATCTCGTCACAGGCGATAAACGTCTGAAACTTTCGGTTGAAGGCAGGACAATTTTGATTACCTTTCAGTTTCAATTTTTTCATTTTGTACTCCCTTTCACCTAAAAGGTATTCCCTTCTTCATTTTTCTTTTTAATCAAGCTAGCTGCGCTTATTTTTACTTGACTTATGTGCATACTCCAGAGAGATTCTCCACATATTTGGGAACTAAATCCCGCTACTTATTACAGTCTTAGCCCAATCTTTCAGTTGGCAGTAGTGCTATACTAGTACCAGTTCTTACCTGCTTGGCCCATCTCTTTAGTTTTATTTACTTCTTCATCAGGATGTTAGACAAAATGTTAGGTGGGTTTTAAAAAGCCAGCATACTAGAAGATATGCATTTTGACCTCTAAGAATGTCTGAGCATCCCCGTCGATATGATCTGGTATGGGGCGCCCCAGGCGATTAGCAAAACCCAACCTCTTCTCAAACAGAGAAAGTAAAACCTGGACGTGTGGAGCTCATCTTCTGAATATTTCTTCAGTAAAATCTTCTTTATGTGATACCTTTACATAGCTGGAGTCTGGTAGCCGGGATACACCCTAATATTCCGTACTGCTGTTTTATATGTGGAGATGCCGCTCAGAGCACTATTTCTTGCCTGTACAGAGTACAAACTCCACTTCGCAATCTAGTGGGAGCTACCTCTTCTGTTCTCTACAGCCCCTTTCTCAGAGAAGAGACGTTGCTTGTCTCTCGACTCTGTCGTTATTTCCATTGAAGATGTTCGACTTAGCTTCAATTCCTGGTTCCTCCTTGTAAGACATTCAAAGCAAGAACTCGTCTTCCTTCCACAACCAAAACGAACTCCCCTTTCTTTCCTCCATGTTCCTAGCGTCAGGCAGCATTTCCATGAAAAGAGTTTATTTCCAAGAACACATTACCGCGATACTACTTCCCTGCCGACTCCAATGTAAACAAATACTCGTCGTAACCCGTCATGATTAGTGATTAAATTTTGTTCTTTCTATTAATCATTTTCAATACTCCCATATCATTCATCATAAACCCTTATCCTCGAGTGGCTTTTGGCTTTGATAAGTAAAACAAAAAAAAAAGACATGTGCAAATTACGTTATTCTTTTTTTCAGAACAACGTCGTTCGTGGATCTATTAACATAAAGTTTTTTTTCTAATATCTGCATTTCTTCGTCTATTCGTCGATCTCGTAGAATTACTTCATTTTTTTCTCATACTAAACCGGTTTCGGTTGTGCATGGTGTGTATAAACCATTATACACCCGTTGTTATTGCTGTCGTTAAAACCCTAGGTTCTTGATAGTCTGCTGACAAAATATACGGTTTATTAATCAGAGAGGAACATTCATTGGTAACACAAAAGAGAGAAACCGTTGTCGCGACAAATTATATATATATATATATATATATATATATATATATATATATATATATATATATATATATATATATATATATATATATATCATTCATATGCCGTGTTGAAAGACATTTGCATTCCAAAGACAATGAGGAATTAATCAAAAACAATAATTTTCATTGGTTTTAACTTCTTTATTTCTGTACTTTGATGAGGATTTTTTAATTACATCTCTCATATTACACACACACGTAATTTATTCAAATTTAATATCCATCTCTATCCCTTACGCGCGTTTCATGGAAAAAATAACGAGTCCAATTTTGTCAATCTTCAGAGGGTTGCAATATATATTGTTGAATAGCAAAAAAGCATGTCATAACAAAAACACCGGAGAAAATCCAGGATGATTTGTGATAAAAATTCGGCAAACTGAAGTACACACACACACACACACACACACACACACACACACACACACACACACACACACACACACACACACACACACACACACACACACACATATATATATACATTTATATTTAAAGTTTTTATATTTAAAATATAAATTTTATAACATAAATCAATTGTAAAACAAATCGATTCATTTTCATTTCGCTGATGATTTGAATAGGCTATAACGTCCTTTTAACAACAATAAAAGCTCAGTCTATTTCAATGAAACGATGGTATGTAACGTATAGTTTGGACATAAATACTTTGTATATTATCTCTCATATTTTTACGACCGAGCACTTTCTTGATTTCTTTTCAACATACTCCGAAGTACTAAATTAAATTTCTGCATATTGGTACAGTCGGAGAAACAAGGAGCAGATAGAAGATTCCAATGGGTAACTGTCCGAGGGAGGAAGCTATTAGAGTAAAAACCTCCCAGCATCTAGGGACCTTTGCAGAGAAGAGGTGTTATTTTGTTCGTAGCCGGGTATGTTAGAGGTATTTACATTGAGAGGGAACAAGTGCAGTAAGTTTATCGGAGCACATTCAGTGGAAGTACTTGTAAAACAAGCACAGGGATGCAACACTACGGCGATTTGTATATTTCATATCAAACTCGGATATTTCCTCGTTTTCTGGGTATACATGGGCTTCCAATAAAAAGCGTGTATAATTTCACAACTGACATCTCAATTAATATTCATTTCTTTTCAGACTACGTGATTTTAACAAATATCCATGACCCGATGAGTCACAGCCACGACCACTATTTACCGCTTGCTTTTGAAACTTCGTCCCTGTTCCCTGTTTCCGGTGACTGTACCAACATGCATAAATTTAATTGTAATGTGAACAAACATCTTGCTACCAACTTCCCACCAAGGATGCCACCTGTAAAGTTGGCCCCTAATCACAGTAGCCCCTTACGTATCAGTTGCAATGTGCCTTGTTTGGGATGAATAAAATTAAAAAAATGTTTGGGGTGAATAAAAGTTAAAAATATATATAGAGAGAGTTAGCAACTAAGTTCCCGCCATTTTTTTGTTTTAATTTTGGAATTTATTTTTTTCGAGTTAATTTCAGTTAATTCGTGTTTATTTTCCGATCATTAAAATGGAACGTCAAGTTAAGAAAAATTAACATTTTCGACACCACCTTCTTCTTTTTGTCTTTATTTATGTTTTTTATTTTGATTTCTACCAACGATGTATTGAAAATGCTATTAAAAGTTGGGAAGAAGTTGTAAATAACAAGGGAGAATAGATTATTGATTAATTAGTTGTTATTTTGTTTTTATTAAACCGTTTAAATTTAAATTTAAATTAAAAAAACGGCGCCAGCTTAGTTTCCAACCCAATACTTTAATTTCGTTCGAAAATTCATAAACTGTTGAGACATTTTACTTGCATAACTTAAGAAACAAGTCTATTTACTACTTTCTATGTTATTATTATTATTATTATTATTATTATTATTATTATTATTATTATTATTATTATTATTATTATTGTTATTATTATTATTATTATTATTATTATTATTATTATTATTATTATTATTTTTATTATTATTATTATTATTATTTCATATTATTCCGATTATTCTGATTATTATTATTATTATTATTATTGTTGTTGTTGTTATTATTATTATCATTATTATTATTTCATATTATCCTGATTGTTGTTGTTATTATTATTATTATTATTATTATTATTATTATTATTATTATTATTATTATTATTATTATTATTATTATTATTATTATTATTATTATTATTATTATTATTATTGTTGTTGTTATTATTATTGTTGTTGTTGTTATTATTATTGTTGTTGTTGTTATTGCTATTATTATTATTATTATTATTATTATTATTATTATTATTATTATTTCATATTATCCTGATTATTATTATTATTATTACTATTATTATTATTATTGTTATTCTTCTTCTTATTATTATATAGATAGAAATAAAGCGACTGTTTTGGCATGTAATTTGCGCACGTGTGTAAATAATTTAGCGACGCTGAAAAAGAGAGTCAATCTTTCTCTAAATACTCACTATGAAATATTAGAGAGTGGATAAATACATATAGAGGAAAGGTCAGTGATTTTTTTTGTATTGCTATTCTGGCACTGTGTTCATTTTTATCAAGAAGGGAATACATATTTTATTTTCTATCCAAAAATTAGAAGTCCTGCCACCGAAAGAAAAAATTAAAACCTTATTTTTTTCTGTTGACTAAAGTGCTGACCTTAAATAATACGGTTACGTGAAAAGCGTACTAAAAAAATGTCGAAGAAAAAAAACGTTTTATACTCTCTTTCTAATTTACAACTAAGATTACGTTAGCAGCGTGATATAAAAGAAAGAACTTCTAAAACAGTATGCTATAGAGACATATTTTAAACATGGAAGATTTTAAAACACAATTGAAGAACTCGTAAAATTTCAAATGCAACAGCAGCATATAGCTGAAGAAAAAAATCAAAAGCTTCTACTAGAACAAAATCAAAAACTACTAGAACAAAAAAGAGAAACCGATCAAAAGATAGAAATATTAATGTAAACAATATCGCAGAAGGGTCAACATATTGAAAACGAATATGCTTGTTCTCATAATGCAGTTTGGAGTGTAGATGACAATTTTACTTATTCTCCAAACGAGGATAACACCCTCGCTTCATATTTCAGAAGGTGTGAGGATCTATACAAAATAAACTGTGAAAATTGGTCAGACTATAAAATTTTTTTCGCGGACTGCTTCGAAAATTAGGGACCACCGATCATACTATATTTGTGGACTTTATTTTACCCAGAACAACTAGCGACTTGACTTTTTCTGAAACCGTTAAACTTTTAACAGAATTATTCATCCCCAAAACTTTTCTATTCTACAAACGGTAGAAAGTGTTTGCATTTAGCAAAAAAAGATGGTGACGACTACGCAACTTTCGCGTCAATCGTTAATAAACATTCTGACGATTTCAAATTAGCTGAAATTAGCGCGGATAACTTTAAATGTTTAATTTTCGTGCAAGAACTTGTACCAGGAAAAGACGCAGAAATCGGACGTAAGGTTCTTAACAAGTTAGAAAGAGAACCAAATTTAACATTACAGAAATTAGCCGGAGATTGACATAGATTTGTAAGTGTTAAACAAGATTAAAAAAACATTGAAGAACGAGAAAAGTACGTCAGAAATCACATTCAAACTCTCTTTAAAAAACAATTCAAAACAAAAAGAGGGATTATTTTCACACTCCTACAAAAACAAGCAAGCCCAATACAAACAGGATAAATTACCGCCTCGCCCATGTTTCCGTTGGCGATGCCTTTATTGGGTAACTGATTGCCCATACTGTTTTAAAACATGACTAACTTGTAATAAAGTCGGACACAAGAGTTCACATTGCAGAACGAAATAAAACTCGGGTTAAATCCACAAAAACAAACGAACAGGACGGCAGAATTATAAGAAAATATGTACAGGTAAAAATCCTGAATAAAAATGTAAAATTACAATTGGATTCTGGTTCTACGTGTCGATGATCAACATGCATACATGGAGAAGGCTGGATAAACCGACCATGCTAATAACCAACAAAATAGCCAGAACCGTGACTGGTGCAAAAATCAAATTCGAGGGTGAAATTATTACCGACATTACTTTAAGCAGAACTACCAAAAAATAAAAATGTTCATATTAAAAAATACCAACAATTTATTTGCCACAGATTTTTGGCCAGAAAATAAGAAATTAGACGACTGACTCAGAAAAACGAAAGATGGAATTTGTTTCAACCATTAAAAATCGCATGAAATGGACTCAAAGTAAATTGTCTCCAGAAATTAAAGTACATAAGGACACAAAATTCCCGTTGTAATTAGCTAACACTAAACTGAAAGAAACACGTCAAATTCTTTGGAGAACCAGTTGAAGGTTAAAGAGAGATAACTCATGGTTCCAGAGCTGGGATCGCTAAAGTTGCAACTCAAAGAGCTAAAGACGATGAAAGATACGGTGATTTGTCTTGAAATTGAATGCCGAAGCAAAGAAGACATTTTTTTAAAGTTTAAAATTAAAAAGTTGGAGGATATAAAATCTGAATTTGATAAAGTCTTCAGTTTACTCATAAGAGACACCTAAATCAAATTAGGGAAGGACTATCAGAAGACACCGACAGCACTCCACAGGAAGATGTTATGGTTACCAGATACAAAACTTTCGACATACAGCTAATCCAAGCAGCCTCAGAATAGCATCAATCAAAAAAGGTGACTCCTGAGGAGGTAAGGATTGAGAGGGTGGGGGTGTTGTGGTACCTTACCTATACTGAGTATTGAGACTCTTCCACTCACCATAAATACTAGGAGCACATGCTTCTTAGGGTTGGACACACCTCATCCTGTTCAGTCTCTCATTAACTTCGGTTGATTGAGGACGTCGGGATGGGGTAATACCAGTCGAGGATTCGTTCTCGACAATCAGTCCGGCAGGAACTGGGCCATTTAGTTGGCCTTTTATCTGCCGGGCTGAGGTATATTGTCCTGGGTTTTCCTAGGAGGCGCACCCTCCCAAGCACTGCCTTCCCTCTTTGGGGAGGGGTAAGTTTATTGCTTGCTGCCTGAGGCGCCCTTACCGGGGAATACCGACGGGGTTGCCCAGGCTATTTTTGATAGGCCAGAGTGCTCCTTCTTTAGGGGCGCCGGCTGGCTTGATCTCCCCACTTTCCGACCTTGTGTCACATATTGCTTTGTGGGAAGCGATTAAATACCTGGACACACCCCATCCTGTTCAGTCTCTCATTAACTTCGGTTGATTGAGGACGTCGGGATAGGGTAATACCAGTCGAGGATTCGTTCTCGACAATCAGTCCGGCAGGAACTGGGCCATTTCGGCGGCCTTTTATCTGTCGGGCTGAGGTATACTGTCTTGGGGTTTTCTATGAGGTGCGCTCTCCAAGGCCTTGCCTCACCTCTTTGGGGAGGAGTAAGTTTATTGCTTGTTGCCTGAGGCGCCCTTACCGGGGAATGCCGACGGGGTTGCCCAGGCTATTTTTGCTAGGCCAGAGTGCTCCTTCTTTAGGGGCGCTGGCTTGACTCTTCCCCCACTTTCCAACCTTGTGTCACATATTCCTACGGTGGAAGGGAATTAAATACCTGAACAGACCCCAATCTATATTGGCAGTCAAGTCAGACGTACAACCATTCTTGTTCTCTGTTGTAATATTCCCTTTTCATTATACTTGTTTTCTCTAAACTCCACGTTCGTCTTTTGCTTCCGGACCCTTTCCAGGGCCACAACAGAAACAAACATTGATAAATTCATATTTACTATGATAATAAATGTATGTATGAATTAACTTTAAATGAAGGAAATGTATGATAATATAAAAAAATCACTTTTTTAGAAAGCTTTAATTTAAAAAAATCTGCCGATATGGAAATAGATGTTGGTTTCACAGACCCGATGTGTGAATTCTTTTTGTACATTTCTTAATTATTTCGATTGAGTTTTCTTTGATTTCTGAAGAGCTAGTTCGGGGAGCCTTTTTGATATGCATCCGAGATTTTTTTTTGGTTATTTGACTTGAATGTTTTGATAATAAAGTTTTGGCCTATATCCCTTCCATACCGCCATCGACGTTTCTAGTACTTTTCTGAAATTTTTTCTGAAGGATTGTTTGCAGGGATTTTCGCCTTGATATTATATGGTTTTCATCTAGCAATGTACCCTGAATGCTGCTCATGTGGCAACATGTGGCAACATGTGGCAACTTGAATTTATTCAAGTTGCCTCTGAAGCTTTTACAGAAACATGTGTATAATTTCTTTTGGTAGGAAATTGACATTAAATAACAGTATGATATAACTCTGATCTCTCTTTCTCTCTCTCTCTCTCTCTCTCTCTATATATATATATATATATATATATATATATAAACATATATATTTATATATATATATATATATATATATATATATATATCTATATATATATATATATATATATATATATATATATATATATATATATATATATATATATATATATATATCCAAGATGTCCCAAAAATATGTATGCACTCTTTGCATCGTTATAACTCGTTCAATTTAAGGAGATTAGAAAGTGGACCCTGGTTTTATTATTCGCAGCCTCGCTTCCCTTATTTTGTTCTTTAGTCCCTACATTACATGAGCGATGTTTCTGAAAAAGGGGGAATAATTGCTGTTTTATTAATCGGAATCAATCCGTTTAACACTTATCGCTGACTAGTTTTTAAGCTTGAAGTAGCAGTATTTAACTCCTTAGATAAAGCGGCTTCATGCATTGTCTAGAGCGATTTCCATTAAATCTTTTTTACTGATTTTGACTTGAAAACAAAATTGATAGAAGAGATGAAGAATGAGAATGCACATTTAAAAATAGTGACAATAAAATTAACAAACGATATGAAAAGTATGTTGAGCAAAACGGGTGGGATTAGTTTATTTCATGAACATTCTGCAATTACCCCAATTAAGTTAATTTTCTGTTTTTCTGAATTTTACTGTCAGTATTTTTGAATTTGTATACTTACTCTTCTATTAATCTGGTGTGCAAGTTAAAAATCAGTAAATTGAACGAGTTTTAAGGATTCAAAGCGTGCATACATCTTTTTGGGGACACTCCATATATATAGAGGAAAAACTTTCTGCCTGATGAGACCTCAGCTCTCGATAGCTGTAGATCGATAACATCGACATGCCAGTGTAGCAGACCTTGTACATGTTCGAATAAAAGCATTCACAATACAGCTCTATATCTTGATTGAGCACTCTTTTGTAAGCCCGGTTTGATTCCCTTTGGATTTCTACCCTGTGGATTTTTACTCTACCTGGATTACTATATATATATATATATATATATATATATATATATATATATATATATATATATATATATTATGCGTACATGAAAGCAATCAATGGAAACGTTTTTCTAGCTCACAGCCGTCATCAGCATGGCTAACTCAGACAAGGATCGAGCCTTCGATCATGCCTTTTACCTCTGGACTATGACGTCTTGCCTGGAAATATGTGCGAGTTTCATCACATAAATATTTAATGTATGTTTATGTAATTGTTGTTATTGTTGACTGTAGGGTAAGATAAAAAGCAACAAACGCTACAATCACCAATGAAAACAATTACATAAAAATACACACGCGCACACGCACACACAGACATACACACATACACACACACACACACACGCATATATATATATATATATATATATATATATATATATATATATATATATATATATATATATATATATATAATCAGCATCAGACTGAGAAATAGGTTACAATGTGGATTAGTGGGTGAAATGTGTTTGCATCAATATATTTATTCTGATTAGTTCAGCGAATTAGTCTGACTTTTTATTTTTATCTTTATTATATACGCTAGCAAATGTATACTCCTCGCGGTCCCATACTTTTGCTAATTATATTAAGTTGCCTGTCCCATTTGGCATTATGATTAGAATGTTCGCTGATGAGCTGGGAGGCTAGTGTTCAATCCTCGGTTGAGTCATGCCAAAGTCTTAAAAATGCTACTTGATGCCCCCTTGCTTAAACACTCAACATTATAAGGTGAAAGTCAAGGGTAAGTATAGTAATCTAGGGAAAGGAATGGCGCCTTCCCATTCATCTCGTTGTAGTAGACAAGGAAAAGGCAGCTTTCGAGTGGCCCTCGACTATAGTCGACCTCTTTATTTGTTTTAATAAAAAGGATTAAAAAATTAATATTAAATAAATATAAATATTTCACTCGTTATGAATTTATAAAACAAATCATTAATAAAATAATACTTAATTAATATAAAATTAATATATTAATTAAAAAAAGTATAATCCTTTAAGGCAATAATAAACAACATGAATCGATAAAAAAAACAGCCATCTTAGACGTTTCTTCTCTGTAAGTGGAAAGAAGTTCAGTGGAGAAGCTTCCCCTTTTACAATTTTTGTAATTTTTTCACCATCAATTAACTATAAAATTGTCGGATCATGCATTTAAAACAGTTCAATTTTTAGGAATGTGCGTACCGTGTAATTTGAACGTAGAATGGTTACTTCAGAGTTGATACTTTTTTCAGAATCCTTCGCCATCCTCTAAAATGTGTCTTGCATTCTTCTATAATCTCCGGATTACTAGATCGATTAAAAAAACAAAAAACAAAACAAACATAACTGCTCAATTTTTAGAGAGGGTTTGAGTTTAATATGAAATTTTAACGTAACCTGATTCACACTGGTTGAAATTGCGAAAATATATTTCTAAATTGCCTTTATTTAAAAACAAAAAAGCAGTTTTAATATTGGGATTTATTTTTAATTGTGCTTGAATATTGGTCTAGTATATTTGAAGATGGTTGGAAATAAGGTTCGGTCGGTGTCAGCTTAGTGTATTCGGATGTCAGCTCGACCTCCTGTGTGCTAAGAACGGATGTGACGTCACATGACCCAAGGAGAGAGGGAGTGAGCAAAGAGAAGTACTCAGTTCGCTTGGAAGCACACACGTGTAGACTTGATAATATATGATTAAACAATAATTATCGAGCTCTCTCTGTTCCCCCGCCCCACTTGTTAGTGATTTAGAACAACAAAGCGAATAAACCACTTCTTGCTTCAACCGTTTGCCTTGTCTTGGTCCTTATTTTCTGGGTAAGAACGAACTTGTTTGCAGGCGGCGTCCTCGGTCGGGCAAGATTATCTCAGAAAGAACGGCCAGCAAGGTATGTGATGAACGTTCATGTATTTAAATTGATTGTGACTCGTGCTACATTAGACTTCCTCGCAAAATGACTATATATATATATATATATATATATATATATATATATATATATATATATATATATATATATATATATATATGATTATTTTTATTTACACAGACATGTACAAAATCTGCGACACTGGCATGTCGATGTTATCGATCAACAGTTATTATAAACTGAGATCTCATCAGGCAGAGTTAGAATCCGATCTTAACATTAGATCATATTTGAAAAGAATGAAATGGGGAGAAAAAGAAGAAGAAAAGAAATTTAAAATTTCAAAATTTGGGAAGTCACGTGGTCGAGACCGTTAAGAATCAAAATGTTAAAATCAGAATCAAAACCCAAATAGAAATATAGAATGAAATAAAACAAAATAAAATAAAATAAAATAAAGTGGAAAGAGATATAATAAAAAGGGTAGAAAAAAGATAGATAGATAGGTAAATAAAAAGATAGATAGGTAGATAGATAGAAACAATGAAATCATCTGTTGATTCAGACAGAAATAGTGGAAAGGGGGAAAGAGAATGTACATGCAACAGAATGTGTCAAAAAACCGTCGAAAGTATTTTTCACTCAAGGCGAACCACATGTTCTCAAATCAAGTTGTAATCCGTAGCAGCAAATATGTGTGTAAGCGTGCAGACGTGTGTGTGTTTGTTGGGGGGGGGGGAGGTTAGTGGTTGTTAACACATTGTGTCACTAATTCTGTATTTACACTGTTTTATTTCCTTTAAACTTATCAAATTATCATTAATTAATTAATAAATCAAACAAATTCACTAGCAATTTAATTAAGTTTACATAATTGGTGGTAATAAAAATGATAATAATAATAATTAAAATAATATAAAATAACAATAATAATAATAATAATAATAATAATAGTAATAATAATAATAATAATAATAATAATATCGGTTATAATTTAAAAGTGCTAAAAGTTACTATTGATAAGTATTAATAAAAATAATAATAATAATAATACTATTACTACTACTACTACTACTACTACTACTACGAATAATAATAATAACATGTTGAGTGCTATCGAATGTTTAGATGTCTATGCTCACCGCTTTAGGTGTAAACATCACTTAATTTCCCCGTTATTACGTTATATCTCGTGGCCTAATGAGACTAGGTTGACACCTACAGATTCAAGGGGTATCTGTGAACCCGGGTCACGTCCTATGACCGGCTGAGATTGTAATTTTTCCTACCCTGATGAGAGCCATAAGCTCGAAACAACGTCGTACGTAGGTAAAAGATTAAAAATAATTAAATATCATATATATATATATATATATATATATATATATATATATATATATATATATATATATATATATATACAGGGTGACCCCAAAAAACGGGCCCCAAATCTTATTAGGTCCCGTTTCTTAGTGTTTCGTCCGAATGAAAAGAATTTTGGGGCATAACTAGTTTATTATATTCACAACATCATATCAAAACACTAGGGTCTTTGGCCTTTTTTTCTCCGTTCTACAGTATGTGTTCTAGATGGACTCCTTTTAGCTCCGTGCATTTCTTGAGGCGCAGAACGAAGTTGTCCATGACGTTCTTACAGACTGAATTGGGAATGGCTCTCATCTCCTTCCTGATGGCTTCCTTGAGTTCCGTGATAGATCTGGGTTTCCTTGCGTACATTATGTCCTTAAGATAGCCCCAAAGGAAATAATCTGGGGGGATTAGGTCCGGGCTATAGGGTGGCCACTCAAAATTAGTCTTGAGACTGATCACTCGGCCTCCGAAGTTCTCTTCCAGCCAATCTCAGGACAGGTTTGAGGTGCGAGAACTTGCTCCGTCTTGCTGGAACCAGAACTTGCTCATGAGCGACGGGTAGAGGGTCTGGAGCTCACTCTTGAAGGTTTTGAGGACCTCCACATACCGCTCCTTGGTGACTGTCACTGCTGCGCCAGATTCTTCGATGAAGATTGGTCCGATGATGCCTCTGACCGAGATTGCAGCCCACACCGTGCAATTATGGGAATATAGGGGCTTGGTGGCTACTTCATTGGGCCTGGAGGACCCCCAGAAGACATTTGTCTTGGAGTTCACATTTCCGTCAAGATGGAAGTGGGCTTCATCTGAGGTCCAAAGGAGGTTAAGGAAACCTGGTGTCTCCTCGATCTTATCGAGCATCTTGACTGCCATAGCGCTCCTCTGCTTCTTGTCTGAGGCTGTAAGGGTCTGCAGCGTCTGTATTCTGTATGGGTAAGCCCTGATATTGTTCACCAGTACTCTCCTGCAAGTATCACGGGAGATACAGAGGGACTGACTTCGCTTACGCACAGAGCGTTTCGGACTCTCCTTGAGAGACTCTCTCACACTTTCGACCAGCTCAGCTGTCCGCTTCTTGGGACGTGCCGAGTGGCTTGGACGGTTCTCACTATCAGCGTTGAAGTTCTGCACGGTCCCACACTTCTCGAAGGGGTCCACCCAGTTCTGAATTCTGCTTTTGGGTGGAGACTTTTCACATCCGAACTGATGCATGAAACTGTCCTGGGTTTTCTTAAACGAGCTTGTCTTGTAGTAAAATTTAACACAGTGTATTCTTTGTCCAAGCTCTTGGTGTACTCACGGTCGTTGATTCTGCCATGTCCTGTAAAATAAGGGCAATCGGTGAATAAACAAAAAAGATATCATATAAAGTGTACACGGGGCCCGTTGTTTTTGAGTCACCCTGTATATACACTGACGAAGGCCGAAGGATCGTGGACGAAAAATTCGTTCTCCCTGTAAGAAAAACTTTTTATTTTTATATAAGGGACAATTGATATTCCTACACGTCAAGATATAGGAAATAAATAAAAGATATATTAAAATATATACCTTTTACAGTGATTTGCTATACACACACACACACACACACACACACATATATATATATATATATATATATATATATATATATATATATATATATATATATATATATATATAACAGGGTCACCTAACGCTAGCATCATCTTATTCCGCTTGACTAACAAATCAGTACGTCTAATGAAAGACGAAATTATACAAGTTATCTCCGCGGCGAATCTTTGCTTGCATGTATACTAGCATTGTTTCATAATGTTTAATATTAGAATTTATTTCCAACGATATGTTATGTATTATGATGCATGTTTGTATGTGCAGCATAATCGCGATGACACACCAGTTCTAGTTAGATCATTGAAGTTAAGCAACGTGGAGCGTGGCCAGTACCAGATGGTTTACCATTTGAGAATGCTAGGTGCTGTATGTAATATTCACAAAAACAGGTTATACATGCGGCTGGGAAGCAGGGCTAATACCACACGAGGTGTTATCGGTTCGGGTTTGATGGTGCTTATGCTAGCACGAGTCATATCACTAAAAATGATTTAGTTAGTCGGCGGGCCTAGAAATAAACAAAGAATATTACGAATGATAAATATCTAGGCCAGGTGTACCGAAAATGTCATTTGACAGATGTAGGTGCACTTGGCCGGAAGAAAACAACACACCAATGATTGATTATAACAAATCAAATAATCGTTGGTTGAAGTCGGTCCACCTGGCTGGAAGAAAACAACATAACATGATTGATTGTCAGAAATCAAAATAATCGTTGGTTTAACTTGGAACTTGGTCAGGAAAAACAAATATGGTTGATTGTCAAAAATAAAATAATTGTTAATTGGAACCACCCGAATAAAACGCTCTGGGCGTGGTTACATGGACAGTGAAGTCCCACGGTGGGGTCACAAATTCTTACATGATAACAACACAGAATTAATATCGTCAGTTGGTTAGCGATTTGGGTCCGAGAAAAATAACTCGTCTAATTCCTATGCGTGCTTCTTTCTTCCCCATTAACCTACACTCCTTCACCGCCAATAAAGATATATCATTATATTTTTGTATATCAATGTGTCGTCATTCTTGTATGCACAGCAGAAATACACAAAGTGAAAAATGACTCATACATGATTTGAAAATGCGGCCCCAAAAGAAGAAACCACCCAACGCGGGTGTCGTCTTAAACTGTTTGACTAACGAACCAGAATGTCTAGAGAAAGCTGAAATCGTACAAATAACACATCTTCTGATCTTTGCGGTAAATGTTTGTTTACGTTTTTACTTGATTGTGACCATATCTTCTTGCTACATCAAACGAGCGAACTACGTCGAACGTATTATATGTTTTAGTATTGACATTTATTTCCGGCAGTATTTCATGTATCATGCTGTCTTTTGTTCGTGCTAATGTTTGCGCATGTAATATGACTACACCAACGATTTATTTAGTTCGCGGGTCTGTGAATAAACAAATAATAATACAAAGCAAAAAAAAATGAGACTTATACAGGATTCAAGAATAGACATGGTGTTTAAAGATAAGATTCGAAACCCAACCGCTTGCACAGTAGTCAGCAATATTACCCGTACGCCACCCTCGCTTACAACGAAAGTAAAAGAAGGTATAACGTTTTTATATTTATTTACATTAACAGTTACTGAGAGAAAACACTTCTGAAGCAAGATTATGAGTAGAGAAAGTAATATTATTGATGTGATAACTAGCTGTCTTTGTTACGAAAGTTGGTTATACACAAATAGGTTAGCGAATGGAATACTGATTTTGGTTGCGTCTGAAATTCAAACCAGGATTGTTTTTAGTTTAGATTTGTGGAAATTGGTTGGTAATTTTGTAAAATACACATTCGTGATTGTTGCTGAAGCAAGTAATGTGTAACATTTTCAAAATGAATTTTTATGAGTACGGTGAGCTAATCGGGAAAAGACGAAGATTAAATTTGAATTCGAGAAGCGAGGACGTCCTGTGCCCCCCATCAGTAGGCCGTGAGCATGGAGCCCGAAATAATAAAGAAATGAGTGTAAGAGACATCAATAAAAGTAAGCGGTAAAATAGAAAGTATCCATCATGTATGACCGCCATATCTGAAAGCGGAAATTGCAAAAAATCACCCATTATATTATAGGACGTTTTTTTTAGCAAATAATAATTTGCTTCCAACAATTTGTTTAATTATTAACAAATAATTAAATCAAACTATTTTTTATTATTGGAAATTTTATATTTTTAATTTTGAAAATATTTAAAAAAAAAATTAAATCAAACTTTTTTATAATCGGAATGTATTGTTTATTTTAAAAATATTTTTAAATAGTTTAATAGTTATATTATAAATAGAAATTGAACAAAACTTTAATATATTACAAATTCACTTTTTTATATAACCTAATAAATTAAATATCATAGTAATAACGTGTCCAATACAGAATAAAAATTCCACCAAAAGCTAAGCGGTCTAAAATAATTGGAAATTGTTTATTTTTATTAACACCGATTCGTAATTTCAAATATCAAATATGGCAACCATGATGAAGTGGATACTTTCTATTTTGCCAAGTAAGCAACGTAAAGTAATTTTTGTTCCAGTCTTCATTTTATTCTAATTTGTTGGAGAACATTACTAATCGATCAACGGTCGAAAGATACCAAGTAAGTCCAGATTTTCAGTTTCTTTTTGACACATGAATCTTGAGGAGTTACAAGCGAATCCCATCAGTGAAGAAAATGGCTACGTGATACAAGGTCAGTAAAAACAATGTAACGCATAACTATTTGAAGTACAGGTGTCCATATTTGAAAACCCTTTAGTAAGGGTACAAGTAAAACTGTTAAATAGTGGGCGAGTATAATTTTGTTAGTTGAGCATACCATGAAACAGAATTCAGTCGAGGTCAGCTTAGTGTACTCTGATGTCAGCTCCTTTGAGCTGGAAGCAGATGTGACGTCACATGTTAAAAGAGAAATTAAGGGGGAGTAGTCGTCAGTTCAGTTGGAGGCACACACGTGTGAACTTGTGGTTGTAGAGATATCCGGATAAGATATGATTAAGCAGTAACTATGACCTCTCTCCGACCTCTGCCTGCCCCAACTAAACCACTTCTTGTCTTGAACTGTTTGCCTTGTCTTGGTCCTTATTTTCGGGGTATGAACGAACTTGTTTCCTCGCTCGGGCAAGATCACAGTACGGGACGCGTGTTGGAGCGAATGACCAGCAAGGTATGTTATGAAAGTTCATGTATTTTAATTGATTATCACGTGTGAGACATTAGACCTCCCTTAAGAAGGGAGGGATATATAACACAACAACGTTATGATTATAATTACGAAGAGTAATGCCTTACGCTAAGTAAGGTGTAGACAAGGCAATCATGACACATAAATTAGAACTAGTACTTAACTCTCTTCTGCTACTCACACGTAGTTGTTTCTTCGTTCTAGTTTTAGCATTTCACATTGTATCGACTCGCGTAAACAATCATCTCTTCCCGCATTTCCCAATTAGATTTCGTCGACGTGGACAATGTTGAGATTTAGTTGACAGCGGTATAAGAGGAAAAAAGAGAAAAAGAAAGAAAAACCGAAACACAAGGAGCATTATTCTTAAGATACGCCCATTCAATTTACGCGCTTATCGATGATCCAAACATAAGCAAGATAGAACAACGGAAGGGCAGATCCTCTTATACTATACGTTATAGAGACGCGTAACGCACCCCTAAATGCTATTTAAAATTTAAGTGTGACAGATTGACGAAAATGCGATTTAAAATTTAAGCGTGACAGAACGACTAAAATGCAATTTAAAATGAAATGCACGACAGACCGACGACAATTCTATTCCAAACTTAAGCGTGGCAGATTAATGAAAATTCTATTTCAAACTTAAACATGACGGAATGACGGAAATGCGATTCAAATCTTTAGCAGGAGAGACTGCAAAAATGGGATTAAAAAATGTAAACGTGACAGACGGACGAAAATGTGATTCAAAACTGTAGCATGATAGACTAACGAAAGTATGGTTTCAAACTTAAGCGTGACATACCGACCGATATTCACAGACTGACACAGAAATATTTGGACGTATTCAATATAAACTGTTTCTATTTGATCTTCGAGTTTAGAAAAATGCTCTTTGAAACTTCAGTTTGGCCGACCGACAGACCGACCGACGGACAAAGCCGCATCATAGATTAGCGAGGATGCATCTAAAAAATAAACGAATCGAAAACTAAACAAACAAACAAACTTTCTGTTGCGTGTGACGCCATTGTTAATGTCTCCATCATATTTGAATAAAAACGAGTCTCTTAAATTTCACTGCGGAGATGGATTTTTGTTTTGTAACAAATAATTATTCCTTTCCTGACTCGTCGCATTTAAAGATATGAAGACCTAAACTATATTATAATTATTGACAGATGATTAAACATGAGAGAGAGAGAAGGAGAGAGAGCAACGGAGAGAAAGAGAGACAGAGAGAGGGAGCGAGAGAGTAACAGCCTGATGAACTCCTTCTTGGAGGTGGAATAAGATTTACGTGAGATAAGTAGGTTGCGGAAAAATAATCAAAAGGGAGTATCAACAGTGGCAGTAATACTATTAAACTTGTAGTTAGAGAGAGTAAGAAAGAAAGAGAGCAAACTAGAGAAAGGGAGAAAGATATATATATATATATATATATATATATGGGAAGAGAAGGATGAAGGTAATCCGACGTGATGGGAAAATGAAAAAGGAAAACCAAAAAATGGATGTTTTTTTTATGTGTACATCAACGTTTCGTCTTTATTTATAAGACTTCATCAGGATGATAACATGGAGAAAAATGTCATGCAAGTACAAATACATGTAGGGTTGACATATTGGGAGGAAAAAAAATAAAATAATGGCCACTACTACCTATCACCCTTAATAAGCAAGATCATCCTTACAGAACAAAGACTCTTGCCTGATCATAGATAACATTTATTTTCATCTCTAACCTTTATGACACTCTCCAACTTACTCACACCCTTCCTTTTTCTCCATGTATCTTTACTTTCTCCTACTCATTCCGTTTTTTCCCTCACATTTTAAATACTGCAGTCCAATGAAACTTTCTCATGTTCCAAATATTTCAAATATTCCATACCCACCCGTTCAATTACCTCCCTCCTCCACCCCTCCACTACCTCACTCATTGCTATCATTTTCCAAATATTTCAAATATTTCATACCCTATCACAACAAATCCTCCCTCTCCCCTCACCCATTCCCCCTTTCAACTATTTCTCTCATACCTTCACTCTTCCATACCCCCTTCTTAAATCCCCTCATTTTCTCAAAACGCTCTCTAAGACCATAACTTTCGCCCATCCACCAAAATCACAGCCCCCCTCCTTCTCTACCCACCCTCCTTTTCTCTGCATACACCCCCTACACACAAACATTCCAACTTACTTTTTCCCCTTCAGTCTTGACCGCAGCCATCTGGTCAAACACCTCCTTCCTCCCTTTCCTCCACTCCCTCTCTGCCATCCACCTTATCCCTGCTCATCCCCCCACCTCTTTCTCTTACTACCAGCAACAGTAGTCCTTGCTCACCCCCATCTTTCCACTTCTTCCCCACTCATTTTCTTCAACATTCATTTTTATTCTTCACCAAGTACAGACGTCCACCCAGTAGTGGCCATTATTTTATTTTATTTTTTTTCCTCCCAATATGTCAACCCTACATGTATTTGTACTTGCATGACATTTTTCTCCATATTATCATCCTGATGAAGTCTTATAAATAAAGACGAAACGTTGATGTACACATAAAAAAACATCCATTTTTTGGTTTTCCTTTTTCATTTTCCCATATATATATATATATATATATATATATATATATATATATATATATATATACCTAACTTTATATATATATATATATATATATATATATACATATATATATATATATATATATATATATATATATATATATATATATAAATAAAGTTAGGTATATGTATATTTATATATCTCTCTCTATATAAAGTTAGGTATGTGTTTATATATATCTATATATCTATATATGTCTCTATATATAAATTAATCTATATATATAATTTTTAAAGTTAAAATATATTGACATAATGAACAGGAAACCAATATTTGTAAAGTGCTCAATACAAAGTACGACTTTCATAAAATTAAATAAACATTTGTGTGACAGTCGACACTAATAAATTCGTGTTTCAACGCATATGCGTCTTCTAAAGACTGTCGAAAAGTTAAGATTGGTTTTGAAATTAGCCCTTAAAGGTGAAAACAAAGGAACAAATTAAGAGATCGCATTTCAAGAAAAGTTGGTCGATCAGTCTGGAATATCTCTTCCTCCTCGCTATCACGTCATGCGTTTCCACTTACCTAATTTTATTAAACTTTTTTTTAGTTAAATTACGAAGATATATTTTATATATAAAACACCCACTTTAAAGGTCATCCCTATACAGTTATGGTCAGAATATTCAACTATATTAAATCTCAACTTGATATTCATATTAGAAGAATGTACTAGGAAATTATAAAAACGTTATCCTTCATATCACTAACAATCAGAGGGTGATACTTCCACTAAGTAATTATAAGGGTGTGTGCAATATTTTTACTACTTGAAATCAACTACTTTTCTTCATCCTCACAATTAAGTAAGTGAAGGACATACATAAAACTCTAACTGTATTATTAATTATTAATTTAATTACAAACCCTGATTATACCAGCACATTTTATAACTAATTTACTAGTTCATTGGGCATTTACTCCGCTTTAAAAACGTGGAGATCATACCGATAAACCTAACTGTAATATTAATTTTTAATCTCTAATTTCTAGTTTCATTAAAATAAAAAAATACTTACTACGCTACGATTATTTATGAGATTATTTTTGTAGTTATAAAGAGATGCTTTAGTTTCTTGTTATATTTTAAGGTTAATTATGGTGGATTTACTAGGTTATTACCATACATATCAAGGAAGAACTGTTTGAAGTGCCTACAATTAAATCCTATCTCATCTCTCTAGTTCAACAGACCATTTGCCCCAGGGAACATAACAATAGCCAATTTCTCACTAAGACAAAGAAAACAGGTGGGTTAGTGCAGTGTAGGTGTTGAAGCCTTTTTTAGATTGTTTCATTTTAGTACAGGTACTACAGTCTTTTCGTTTAGAGGTAGTATGCAGTTAGATAATGATGTGCCTGTTTTATTATCTGGGTTATTAAATGATATTTTGTGTTTTCTGTATCTAACCTTAAAATAAGTACTTGTACCCCCTATGTAACATTTTTAAAAGTTGGGATTGTTTTCTGGGAACACAGTTCCCAGATATACTATATTTTTGGTTAAGCACTTTCTCTGCAACGGGCATTCTCTCTTATTTTTACAGCTACATTCATTATTGTTGTTATTATTATCTTCTGTGTTGTTAATTCTATTGTTATCATAGTCGTTTAATATCTGTCTATTATAACTCTTAATTATTTTTTCTAAGTTATTTGTAAAACTATAACTAAGTTTAATGATGTTTTTATTAAATATTTTATATAGCGGGTTATTTGTTGGGAAATATTGATTTAAAAGATTAAGAAACATACGTCCATTTTTGGATTTGACTAGCAGCTTGAACGGGGCGTATACCAGATAATTTTCCGGTTCTATTTTTCCTTCTAGCGTTCCGATTCTTTCGGTCGTGGTATTCAATGTTGGTGTTAACATAACCACAAGTTCGTAAAGCGTTGTTGTAAGTATAACTATTACTATTAAAAAAATCTTCATTATATGAATTATTGCTAATTCTATGAATAATCTATATTTAGATATGCTTAATAACGCAACGTGGATGATTCGACTTGGGATTAACATATATTGGGTCGTAATTTTATTTCATATATGGTTTATAATTGCCCTGGTTAAGGTTAAATGTTACATCTAGGAAGTTTGTGATGTTAATTCCTGCTGTGATTTCAACTTTAAGCCCTAAATACTTCATAATTTCGTATATAAACTTAATTTTCTTCAGCCTTAGGACCATTAGTATTTCTAATTATAGCTAAGCCGTCATCCCTATACAATCCTATATCTTTAACGCTAATCACCTCCGTTTCCGTAATTTTATATAAGATAAAATGTCCCACCAAATAAAACATTTCCGCTGAACCGGCAAACACATTGCTACATCAAAAGAATCCGTAGAATCCTTTTTCATCCATTGCTCATCATTATAGAGTAGTACTCTCTTCCGGCACTTGTATATTAATATATTTCTTTGCTGGTAATATTCGTATGTGCCCTTGCCAAGTCCAAGGACTTGTGAAATAATTCCTTTCCGATTGAATGGTAATAATCCATAATGTCAAACTGTGCAAGAACACAATGGTTCTTTTCTACTATTTTGTTGAACTAATTAATAGTACTGGTGGTTTCAATCTATTGGTTCGCATTCAATTTTCCCTTAATTGTCTTGTTATGATATATAAGCATCTTTTGGTTTAAGTTAGTATACCCTGTCACTTATATGTACATTAGCTGTTATTTTTCTATCTGTGTTAATTTTATCTACAATATCGCGGTTTCTTACTTTTGTATAGTGTTTTGTTAGGTTTTCATTTACCAATTTGTTGCAAAGTTTAAAATTCGATTTTTGAACTCGTAGAGAACGCCATCTTGTTTTTTGTTTGCACCTTACTTATTTATTGAAGTAAAACATAGGTTTAAAATAAATTAAGACCAGTTTAACTTGCCTATATAAATTCTGGTTTAATTAGCATATTCGTTCAATTGCCGTATTATGTCAATACACAATAAGCACCAAGATATTTCCATAAAAAAACGTCTATTCCATCATGTGTAAATTAAACTTCGTTCATATATTTATTTGTTTCTCAAATAGTTGCCACTCGCGGATTGTCTTTTCTGGTTGAATTATGTTTTAGGAGAGAGAGAGAGAGAGAGAGAGAGAGAGAGAGAGAGAGAGAGAGAGAGAGAGAGAGAGCTCAGGGTGGTCATAAATAGTGAGACAAAGTGAGACAGAGTGGGAGACAGAGAGAGAAGGAGGGAGTAAGAGAGGTACAGAGGAACAGAGAGAAAATATACAGAGCGATGAAATGGAGAGATATACAGATGGACAAAGTGTTAGATAGGAAGAGAGAGAGAGAGAGAGAGAGAGAGAGAGAGAGAGAGGGGGGTAAAAGAGATAGAGTAAGAGAGAGAGTGAGAGAAAGAGAGTGGGAGAGTGAAAAAAGGGGTAGATTAAGAGAAAAAGACAGAGGAAGTCGCGCGCGCGCGCGCGAGAGAGAGAGAGAGAGAGAGAGTTGAGGAGAAATAGATGTAGGAAAATAATGGAAATAGTGAGAGATAGAAGTAAGGAGAGAGATAAGTAAAGAAAGAGAGATTAGAGAGAGTTAGGGAGAAGGAAAATAGATAGAGAGTGACTGAGAGAGAGAGAGAGAGAGAGGGGTGGAGTGAGATAGACAGAGAAAATAGATAGACTGAAAAGAGATGCGTATGTGTGTGTCACACACACACACACATAGAGAGAGAGAGAGAGAGAGAGAGAGAGAGAGAGAGAGAGAGAGAGAAAGAGAGAGAAAGAGAGAGACTAATACTAGTTTATTAATATCATTGCAGGCGACTTATGTATCTTATTCGGCCTTCGGGCTAGGATCACAATGCACTTTTTATTTGCAAATAGATCATTCCAATTGTAGTATCTGTTCTGTTCTAAGGTAGATAATGAGAAATCCTCCTCGAATAAGGCTTCACAAAATTATTTTTGTACTAATCGAGAATTCCCCTTTTGGGGGAGCTGGATTTCCCCCACATTAAAACCGACCCCGTGTCTAAATCTGCCCTGTTAGAGAGGCAAGTAAATCGGGAATTATGAATCTCATTTCGATTTTCTAACTTCACCACGCGTCAGGTTTTGGCAGGAAAACTCCTATGGATAATACCCGTGTAACCGCATTAAACCAGTAACCATCGCCTGATGATAATGATGCAGAACGAACAGGCGGATAGGTAATTATCACACACACACACACACACACACACACACACACACACACACACACACACACACACACACACACACACACACACACACACACACACACACACACTTGTCATTATCTATCTATCTATCTATCTATCTATATAACTATCTATCTATCTATCTATCTATCTATCTATCTATCTCTCCATATATATATATATATATATATATATATATATATATATATATATATATATAGTAAGTAAGGTTTATATATATATATATATATATATATATATATATATATATATTAGAGAATGGTAGTTTGCTTGAAGCATTGCTGGGTATAGTAGTAGTAAGTTTTTGAAAGGCTGTGGGCAATGCAATTCCGGGTAAGATGCAAGTTGAAAGGAAAGGAACAAAAACAATAAAAATAAATCGAATACGATATAAGACTTACTATTTATTTTTCCTTTTTTTTCCTTTTTTTTTTTTTTTTTTCCTTACATAACAGCAAGAGTGTTTTAGCTGTCCGGGTGATTAAAAATCACTATTTGATATTTCGGGAAAAGACATCCCTTTTTCAAAAATAATTAGACCAGAAGAAGAATAATATTTTATTCTTCTCCGACTGTGTAGAGAATAATACAAAACAAAATGGCTGCCAGATATAGACCGCAGCAAAAACAGTTTCACAGGGAATATAAATTAAGTTAAGTTTTATTTTAATATTATGTTAAATATATGATTGGTGTTTAGAATATTAGTGTAATGTTGGTTAGGTGTATGGTGTTCGATAAACTGTTATTTTTGATAATATATATATATCATTTTTTTATTTATTTATTTTTTTTTTTTATATTTGAATATTTACTTTTGTTTTATCTTCGTATTTTTATTTTGTTTATCTTTCTATCGTAATTTAAGAATTTTAATATAAATTAAAGTAATTAGTCTCATATTTTAAATATTCTAGATCTATCTACTATTGATTTCGATTATCATCTATTAAAGAAGTGTTATTAATTACTAATTGTGAGTTTCGTCAAATTAGATTAACGAATTAACTTATTAACTTGATATATTTATCATAAGATAAAGGGGAGTAACTCTGGATTTTTAAAAATATTTTTTTATAATTAATTTTTTTTTTAATTTTAATTTTTTTTTTTAAAATTTTTTTAAATTTTTTTTTTTTTTGGTGGAGATCTGTATAACAATATTAGTATATATATACAACATATATACACAAATGCATATATACATATATATATACATATCTATGTATTATTGTTTGTTTAATTGTTTATCTATATATATTCATCAATTTCTTTACATATTTGTTTGTTTGTTTTGTTTTTTTTGTTTTTTTTTTTTGTTTTTTTTTAATTTTTTAAATTTTTTTTATTTATTTATTTTTTATTATTATTATTTACTTGTTTAATTTATTTTATGAATTATTTATTTAATATTTGTATGTTATTTGTATACATTCTATATGTGTTTGGATTTATTAATTAATAATGCTAGGTTATGGAGTGACTTATTTTGGTGGGTTAGACGAGTATGCTGAATATGGTTTTTGGTTTGTGGTTCAAGTGTGTAAGGATGGAAGTTCATATGGGGAGGGGCCTGTTTGATTGTTTGGGTGTATGGTGAGTTTATTATGGGAGGTGAGTAATGGGTGAAGTGGTGGAAACGGACTCTGTTAAGTGTTAGATATGGGGGTTGGTTGGTGGATGGGGGGTAGATATTATAGAATGAAAGGTGAGTAGAGCTCGTGACGTTGATTGAGTGAGGGGTTTAATCTGGAGATGAGGATTGATTCTGTGATTCTAAGGTCACCGATGTTTCTGACAGACGCTAAGATGGAGACGTGAATATCGCGCTGAGTGTTTGAGCAAATCTCTATGTGTTTGTGGAAAGAGGATATACGGGTATTCAAGTGCTCCTTTATGCGCAAGTGTAGCGGTCTTGTAGTGTTGCCGATGTAAAATTTTTTGCATTTATTACACTGTAGTTTGTAAACACAGTTAGTGCGAAGGCACAGACCTGTGTTGGAGATAGGGCAATTGGCCAGGGAGCAGGGTTCGGGTGTGTGGTTAGTGTGTTTATTAGATAGATGTTGGCGTAAGGAGGTGCCAGTATGTGTTAGTTGTATGTTAAGGTTTTCCTTATGTATTGCCTTGCGGATGGAGGTGGTGATCTTATCGCTGAAGAAAGGGAGTTTTAAGAAGCATGTGTTAGCGAGGGTGCGGTGTCTACGTGTTTTGGGCTTATTTATGTGGGCTATGGTGGGGGCGGGGTAGCCATTATTTTGGAGGGTTTGGTGGAAGTTTTTAGTGTGTGATATTTTGTCAGCAGCAGAAGAGCATTTATTTTGTATTCGGGTAATTTCATTATGAGCATAACTTAATTTGGCTTTTGTGGGCAGGGCAGACTTATAGTGTATGAAAAGGTTTTTGCAGGCAGGTTTCCTATAGAAGTTAGTGTGTATAGAGCCATCTTCGGTGATGTTAAGGTTGAAATCAAGGAGAGAGAGTGAGCCGGACTCGTTTGGGTGTTCTATGGTGAATTGTATGTGGGGGTCGGTGTTGTTGAATGTGTTGAATATTTGTGTGGCTTCGTCTTGAGAGGATGTAAGGATTAGAATGTCATCTATATATCTGGAGAAGAATATATAGGAGAGGCAGGAGTTAAGTGCTCGTTGTTCTAACCGGTTCATGTAGGTGATGGCTAAGAGACCGGAAAGGCTAGAACCCATATACCTAACTTTATATATATATATATATATATATATATATATATATATATATATATATATATATATATATATATATATATATATATATATATAAAGTTAGGTATATGTTACTCTTATAGTTGATGCACCATGTTTCCGTGACTTCTCGTCGTCAACGTTCGGGCAGGTTACGGAAGCGCCCCAGAGTCGACGAGGCGAAAACTGCCAAACGCTTAATTGAAAACTGGCAGCCGATTAACTACGACGAAGAAAATCAAACTAAAATGCATATATACAAATAAAAAACGAACACATCATAGCTAAACTACTGTTAGTAATTAGATGTTTATTTTTGTTCTTTTTTTGTCAAAAGAAACCATTGTTAATCAAATGTTTTTAAATAAAATGTTATTTTGTTTGTGCACCGGAAAGTCTCAAATGATGATTTTGTTTCATTTGTTAAGCAAATGCTATTGTTTTTTAAAGTTTTTTTTCAATGTTTTTTTTTTTTTTACATTTTTGTCATTTTTTTCTTGTTAACATTAATACCGCAGCAAATGTTTATTTTTTATTTTTATTATTTTAACGAAAACAACTGTTTATAAGCAAATGTTTCTTGGTTAATAGTTTCGTCAACTCTCGAGCGCTTCCGAGACCTGCCCGAACGTTGACGACGCGAAGTCACGGAAACATGATGCGTCAGCTATAAGAGTATTATATATATATATATATATATATATATATATATATATATATATATATATATATATATATATATATATATATATATATAGGGTAAACTCCTAAACTAATAAACGGATCATTATGAATTTTGTAATATATATTCTAGGCAACACGGTGAGTAACATGGGCACCTTATTTTTTTTGTAAATGTTAACATTTATGGGATGCATTTATATAAAGACAAAAACATTTACTTTACATTTTTTTTAATGAACCGATCATTATCCATTTCAGAATATACATTCTCGGCAACCCGAGATTACAAAAATGAAATCCGTAGACCGGTACCGTCTAGGCCCTCGGACCTTTATTCCGTCGGTCTGTAGTATTGTCCTGTGCAGTTCTAGGAGGTCCACTCTGCCAGGCTTTGCCTTCTCACCATGTGAGAAAGGGTTGATTTATCGCTAATCGCCTGAGGCGCCCATACAGAGGAATGCCGACGGGGCTGCACAGGCATTTTTTGAGCGCTGGTATTTCAATCCCACTTCCCCGGTCTTGTGTCACATCTTACCTCTGTGGGAGGTAGATAAATACCAACAGAGAAAAGAATTGCTCTCCGCCAGATTTTGAGTTATTTCAAATATTTCATTTTTAAAAGGAGGGGTGCGCGCGTGTGAGCTTATCATTATGAATTACGAAATATGTATTCTACGCAACAGAATAGGTAATTATACATTCTTTATTTAGTGTAAACTTTACCATTTAGCGGGTTACCACCGAAACCGTACCATACCACCAAATAAAAAACAAAAAACAAAAAAAAAACAGAAAAATTTAAAACTAATGCTATATTTATTTTTCATAGCCATCCTGGGAGTGGCATTCTACTAGTATATATATATATATATAAATCTTTATGTACATGAATATCTCCTAAACTAATGAACGGATCATTATGAATTTTAGAATATATATTTTAGGTAACACGGTGAGTAACATGGGCGCATTAATTTTTGTAAATTTTCACATTTAGGGGTTGCATATATAAAAAGTTAGGTATTTATATATATATTTATATATACATACGTATCTTATATATCCTTAAAAATAAACTATCGTGATAATAGAGAGGTCAATATAGTGAATATATATATATATATATATATATATATATATATATATATATATATATATATATATATATATATTACATGATAAATGCCAGTATACTGAAATCATATGCCCTTAATAGGGTTAAGATGAAAATTCATATACAATAAATGTACAAAAGCAATGGAAATTCCCAAATTTTTACACTTTTATTGTCATTAAGGGTATGCGAGCACAACAGGGCTATGTATTTTACTGGTAGGAATGTTTCTTCAGCGCACCTCACACACTTCATCCACTCATGCATAGAGATTTATATTGCAGTGATATGATAATAAAATGGTTTGGTTGATATGTAGTCATACCCTTAATGACAATAAAAGTGTAAATATTTGGGAATTTCCTTGCTTTTGTACATTTAGTGTATATGAATTTTCATCTTAACCCTATAAAGGGCATATGATTTCAGTATACTGGCATTTTTCATGGAATGTCACTACTTTTGTAAAGGCTATGCCTCAATACAATGGCTTCTCGTAACTGATATAGTTGGTAGTTTGACTAATAAAGGTATATGGTAAACTGAAATTAAAATGCCATCAACTAGACACTAGAACCTCTATATTTGCCCACAATCAGCTGAATCCATCAAATGGTCGATAAGATATAGAATAAAGTGTATAAATACTGGTCATTTAAAAGGTTTTTTGGAATTTTCTGGAAAACTAAGGTATATGGTAAACTGAAATTAAAATGCCATCAACTAGACCCTAGAACCTCCATCTCTGCCAAAAAATCAGCTGAATCCATCAAATGGTGGCACATACGTACGTACGTACGTACGTACACACAGATAACATGATTTCATGATTGAACTTTTTGGATCTCTGGGTTGCCTTGACTAATGATGCCTAAATTCTACACACTTATAGAACCTATCAAATAATTTTTTTTTGCAAAGTTTTAACTAATTTTGTTTATTGGTTTTTGAGTTATGATTGATCAAAGAAATGAGATTTCCAGCATAGGCCATTCGTGATTTATTAAGGGATGGAGCGCTCTCGCGTCTCCCTTGATATACATGCATACCTAACTTATATATCCTTTAATAATAATCCATCGTGATAATAGAGAGCTCAATATAGTGAATATATATATTATATATATATATATATATATATATATATATATATATATATATATATATATATATATATATATATATATATATTCAACGGATGAATTATGAAAATAAAAAGTTGTACAGATAATACCCGGCAATGACCACTTTACTTTAGATCAAATTTTGCCCGATAACTTGGATCCTCTGGATTGGATATATATCGCCTCTTCGCATTCTCCACGGACTTCTCTGCATACACAATATACGAACTTATCTGATTACTATGGAACACTTAGCATTTTAACGACAACACTTAAACTTCTGAGTACCTTGAGTATTTTTTTCCGAATTTCTTAACCGTAACAGAATTTTTGGTGGCGGTGGTGATTGTCCTAACTTTCGGATCTTTTTAGCAAAAAATGTTTTGTATATATATATACGTATACATTTTAAAAGTTTGATCTTACCGGTAATATTTACATTACTGATTTTTTTCCTCTGATCAAAATAATTTTTCTTTGAAAATCCATGGGTTAAATATAATGAGATTCCTTGCTTTTGAACTTTTGATGTTTCAATAAATATTGTATTTGTACAACTTTTTATTTTCATCATTCAACTTTGAAATTTATTGCTCTATTCACTATATTGAGCTGTCTATTATCACGATAGATTATTATTTAAGGATGCATAATTTATCTTTAAATTCGCATACAATGGTATATATATATATATATATATATATATATATATATATATATAGTTCGGGAGCAAGTCATTTTTTATGCAAGAGTCATTAAAGACAACGGAGTTCTCTCTCTTCACGGCGAGCGATTCTTCGGTTTTCGGATGTTAACCGGCGGAGTATGTCACTTAGCGTTGTATCGTGGGTCATTCCTCTAGCGCTTTCGGTCTCTCGACCGTTCATATATATATATATATATATATATATATATATATATATATATATATATATATATATATATATATATATATATATATATATATATGTAAAACATCCACATGATAGTAATCCAAAGAATTTCAACCGAGTTTATAAAAAGTGCTCAATATCAAATAGAGCTTTTATATATGAATATGTTTATTTACACAGACATGTACAAAATCTGCGACACTGGCATGTCGATGTTATCGAACAACAGCTATTATAAACTGAGATCTCATCAGGGAGAGTTTGAATCCGATCTTAACCTTAGATCATCGGATTCTAACTCTGCTTGTTGATCGATAACATCGACATGCCAGTGTCGCAGATTTTGTACATATCTGTGTAAATAAAAATAATCATATATATATATATATATATATATATATATATATATATATATATATATATATATATATATATACATCTATATATTACGTTGTACATGATAAATTCCTAAACTAATGAACCGATCATTATGAATTTCGGAACATAGCTTCTATGTGTAAGGATGGGTTATGTATGCTATACTTTCTTTAATTTAGTTTTATGCAAAAGAGGTAACATAGAAATGGAATCCCTTGATGAAAATTCAGTTACCTCCAATTTTTGTTAAATTTTAACAGTAGGTATTAGACATCAATGAATAAATATTCTTCTAATTTAATTTTGTTAGTATTTTAAAGGGTTTCATTCAAGCCATACGGTTTAGTATTATTTATTTGATCTTAATCTTCGTAAGGACATGAAATTGATATTATATTTCAAATGTGTAGGAAAAAATTCAAATAGCATTTTGTCAACTAATGACGAACTAATGCAAATCGGCTTTGTTTTAAAAGAGAACTAAATCTTTAGTTGTCTCACCATTATCAATCAATTACAAGGAAAACATTTGAGAAACATATTTTGAATGATCTACTCATGTAATATACGCACCACCTTAAGTGTATTTTTGTACGTTTTCAAAAAGATATGCAGACGTTGCACGAGGGTTTTACAGTAATTTGAAAATTTAAAAAAGCAACAAATCTCTAATTAAATATTTGGAAATGTAAAAAATATCCTAACTAGAATCTGTAATTATATCGAGATCAGGAATTTAGAACATAATCAATAATTGTATCGGAATCCGGAAAAAAATTGGAATCGTCCCATTATATATATAAGGAAAAAACAAGTAATATAATTAATAAATAAAGTAAAATGAGAGAAAACAATCAGGTTGGAGTAAACAAAATAAAAGAAAATAGAAAAAGAAACGAATACGAACATACCTATGTATATAGGAATGTACTCTTTAATTGTCTGTATTTAGCCAGCAGTCTTTCATTCAAGCAAACTTTGTTAAACATACAGAATTCCTCTGTTTGATTATACCTTTTTTATTTAATTTTTTTTCGATTAATCTGTTTTGTGTCAAAATTAAAAAAATAATAATGGATGTTTTATAAGTATCACTAGTACTTTCGATTCTTTATCGAATAATCTTCAGGTGACAATAACCAAATGAACAAAAGGCTGGAGAATAGAAAAGAATTTAAAAAAACAGCCGAGAACGCAATGTGAAGTCGTTTGACGTCAAAACAACAAAGCTGTGCAATTCCAGAAGAACGTTCTTGGCCTTTTGGCCAAGATCAAAGTATAGTATCTGTTCCGATGGATACTGCACCCCATAGACTGGTATCGTCTTGGCCTTCGGGTCTTGATTCCGCCGGTCTATGGGTTTGTCCTATGGGTTTGTCCTGTGCAGTTCTAGGAAGTCAACACTCCCAGGCTTTTCCTCCCCTCTTTGGGGAAGAATAAGTTTATTGCTTACTGCCTGAGGCGCCCCTACCGGAGAATGCCGACGGGGCTGCCCAGGTAATTTTTAATGGCTAGAGTGCTCACATTCTCGGGTGCTAGCTTTTCAAATACAACTTTCTCGACCTTGTGTCACATCTTACCGCTATGGGAGGTAGATAAATAACATGAATTAATTCTGGTGCCCAGAAATTCAAATTGTAACGTTCTTCGTGCTGGTGATACTCCGAATAACCGATAATACCATGTTTTGTGGTATTCGCCCAGCGTCGGGCATTCCGCCTTCCATTGTTCCAGCCAGCATGTATATCCCGGTTAGAAGAGATGATATACAGCGCCTAGTATTTCCAAATGGGCACCCAAATGGGGTTTGCCCAGATGGTAATTGTCCGTTGATAAGGTGTCCAATCTCCTTCCATTGGACACCTCATCAACGGACAATTACCATCTGGACAAACCCCATACCTTTTTTACACGAACTTTTTTTCACCCTCCATTTTCTTAATAATATTTTTTCAAATGTTGAATTTTGGCTTTCATACTGCCAACTTATCTATCTGTATAATTCCTCTGATGATAAGATCTCGATCTTTGAAAAGTCTTGGCTTAAGGAAAGAATAATAAACATAATTTTATTACAGAATATACCTTGCATTGAACAATCGAAGTTTAAAATAAATCTGGACATTCGTAAATGTTTATCACTCTTCGTTCATCTATCTTTATATATATATATATATATATATATATATATATATATATATATATATATATATATATATATATATATATATATATATAAAACTGACTTGGTCGGCCTTTACATCTAATACAACCTTACGAAAGGCATCGATGTAGAACCTATAAAACTGTATAGAGATGACGGCATCTTAGTAGTAAAAGAATGCGAAAAAGAATAAAAAAGATCATTTTTAAAGAAATGAAAAGGTTGGGACTCAAAGTAGAAATAACACCCAATACAAAACGGCAATTCTTAAGGTGTAACTTTTAACTTGAATAAGGGAACTTACGCACCATAAACTAAGGGCAATGTACACCCAATCTACATCCACCCACTTTCAAACTATGCAAAAACTATAATTGAGCACATACATAACATCCATTAAAAAAGAATTAATAACAACGTACCTAACGAAGAGATTTTTAATGCACATAAGACCTTTTATAAGAAAGCATTAAAAGATAGCAGCTATAAAACTACCCAAATTAAATACACATAAAAGGGAAGATTATTAGGTTTACACCTCCATTTGATCACATAGTTAAAACCAAACTAGGTAAAAAAATCCTAACATTAATCAACCTTTATTTCCCTCCTAACAATATCCTACATAATTTAAAAAAATAAAAATACCTTAAAATTAAGCTACAGTTGTAGTGATACTTAAGAAAATATAATTACAAACATTATAACACAATATTAAATGATAATACTAACCTGATCACCAACAATAAAGCAAAGAAGATAAAGACTTGTAACTGCATTAATAAAACAAACTGTCCACTATAGCAGAAATGTTCCTCAACCTCTATAGTTTACCAAGCTACCATTACAAAAAGAGAACCCCCATTTATATATAGGCATCGCTGGTGATACCCATAAAGAAAAATTCCCTAACCATAAATGCTCCTTTAATACTATTCATTATATAAAAAAAACTTCACATTCCCAGCACTCCTGGGGCCTGACCCCAAACAATAAAACACCAATAGTTAAATGGAATGCCATTAGACGAACTAGCACCTATAGTTATCTAAACACAATGTTACCTCTGCATAAACAAAAAGCTTGTGATAATCGTCATATCGGTGTCGCTTTTGTACGCGTTTGTATAAATAAATAAATAAATTATATATATATATATATATATATATATATATATATATATATATATATATATATATATATATTAGACAGCCTACAAAAAACATCCTTTAGTAAAATATTAATCAGACATAAGAGACCAGATTAAAGATGCGAGACTTTTTTTTAGTTAATGAAACATTTATTTCGTATATATTTCGGTTTAAACCAAACTTCATCAGTGAATAGACATTTTGTTTCTTCCTCATGGTTTGTATTAAATGTATCAACGACGTCGGCCGAATGAGCCTCTGCCGGCGAAATAAATATCCCTATGTACTCTTGGAAAATGGATTGATATTTAATGTCGGGGGTCTGTAGCACACGCTGGGACGTGAAAGTTTTAAGAGTATACAGGCTACGATAAGAACCATCCTTTAATAAAATATTAATCAGACATAAGAGACCAGGTTAGAGATTCGAGACTTTTTATTTAGTAAATGAAATATCTATTTCATATATATTTCGGTTTAAAACCAACCATTATCAGTGAATAGATATTTAAAAAAAAATTTTTCTTCCTCATGATTGGTATTTCAAACTCAATGTCTGTGTGTGATGTTTGTTTGTACCCTATAGAAAAGATGTACGTGGAACTTGCAAAATATTTTATGACTGTATCTCATGTAATTGTTCTTGAGAAATCTTATGACGCTATTTTCAATTTGATAAAGATCCATTTTGAGTGTCAACTGGCCCCATATTTACAGACCTCCCTTCTAAACCAGCATCCAGTAATAATTTACCGATTGCAATGACATTTGGCAGAGAAATTGTATAGACACAGGAAATCATTCATGGAAAATTTCCCTACGGGCCACATATATCCAGACCCCCTATAACAACATCCAATAATATGTAATACTTCGTCAATGATTTTGTATGGGGGTGTATGGGCGTGTATGCGGAGACTAGTATGTTAGTATAACTGAGAACCAAGAGAAAAATAGAAGTTAGCCATGATCTAGGTTGAGTTTTTGTTCAGTGAGGATAATTTTGCTTATTAAGGGGGATAGATTATAAAAGCCATTTCGTTGTCTGATGGTGTTGGAGGCTGTGATTAGTGCGGTTTCTAGTAGTCTTCGCCGAGCTTTGTTGTGGATGCATTTGGTGATTTTGGCTTGTTCAAACCGCACTAATCACAGCCTCCAACACCATCAGACATCAGATATTTTGATGGTAATATATGAGTGATAAATAAAAACAAACTTTCGCATATATTCATATATATATATAAATGGATATATGCGAATATTGATCTCAACTAATTTTTTATATATGTATACACACACACATATATATATATTTATATATATATACATATATATAAATATAAAATTAGTTGAGATCAATATAACTGACCGAGATAGACATCTAGAGAGAGAGAGAGAGAGAGAGAGAGAGAGAGAGAGAGAGAGAGAGAGAGAGAGATAGAGAGAGATAGAGAGAGGGGGAGTTGGGAGGGTAATAGAGATGAGGAGAACGCTGAACAATCAAGCAGGCGCGCACCCACACGCACTTTGCTTCTTACGGATTACCGTTGAAAATGCGGCTAGAAGAGAAGAGGGAAGAGAAAACGAAAATCGAACAACCGATCAGTTTTATTTGTTTTTGTCTTTTTACTGTTGCCTCTTTACACACCACAAGGCCAAACAGCAGCATCCGTCGTAAATCGGACACGTTTTATATGCATTTTGTCGCACTATCGTAATAATACGTCCTTTCGTTGGCAACCATTAAGAGAGATACGTCTTTCAATCTACCGGACACGGCTTTTGACACACTTGTTTGATTATTTCAATCAAACTTACCGACAGATCTATCTATCTATCTATCTATCTATCTATCTATCTATCTATCTATCTATCTATCTATCTATCTATCTATCTCTCCCTCTCGCTCTCCATTTATCTACTTATCCCAATTACGCTTATCTATAAAGCGCCTAATTTATAGTCAGACAGATGTGACGTCATGCTTATTTTTCTTTAAAATTGTTGAAAAATCAATAAAAGAACGTACGACGTCACTTATCTTTTTATGAATTAGGAGTTTCAACTCGCCCCCCTTTCGCTCTCTCTACAAAATTTAAATGCATTCTATACAGTGGAACTATTTTACTAATACTTATAACGTGCGACCAGAGCACACACACATCACTTGTGGACATTATTGCGCAACGAGCTTCGTTAACAACTGAAGCATAAGATCAAGCGACACCATGTCGTTAAAAAATGGGAAGAAAAAATGTCTATTATCCGGATGAAGATTCCTGTTTGAATAGATTTTTGTAGGGACAAAGTTTTAATAAACAGTGAAATAATGTTGGACACACTGCCATTCTTATATATAATGAGGATTTTTTTTAATGATTTATATTACAAAAGAGGAAAATAGATAATATATATATATATATATATATATATATATATATATATATATATATATATATATATAGTTGCGTAACAATATATGTTAGTGTTTATTAAATAGTCCAAAATATTAAAAATAAAAGCTCGATGATTGTTAACAGTTAACAATAGAGCATATGTAAATAAAGAATATTATGCTAAATTCCAGTGACAAAGTTTTTATTGATCTTTTCCATTTTCTCTCAAATCCCAAAATAACCTCCGGTGCATTTTGAAGAACTGTTTCGCGCACAGATAAACAACAAAAACTGTATACGTAAATTCAGGATATTTCATCCGTGCTGCTCTTAAGAAAACAAAAGTTCACTTCCAGAAAAAAATATTATAAGGCAGCGAGCATAAACATTCACGAACTAAGAAACTTACATTGAAACCAGTTCCCACGAGCCGAACAAAGATGTTTACGTTCCATTCAGACAGCCATCTTTTTTCCACCACAGAACCATGATAAATACGCATAATATTACCCAGGTGAAATGCCAAAACAGCCAATAATTAATGAAAATTAATATATATATATATATATATATATATATATATATATATATATATATATATATATATATATATATATATATATATATATATATATATATATATATATATAATATGGATCAGATATATGGTTATGGTTAAGTTAAAAAGAAATTATTTCAAAATATAAAAATACGAAAATGCAGAGACTTATTAAACGCTAAGAATCGATAATTAAGAAAGTTTAATAATAGCCATGTTTACGTATATAACAATTTATTGTAACATAAAGGGAAAATATATGAATATAATTAGTAAGTTAATGCTATTGGTATGATTTTAAACATTATTTAAAAGTAAGTGTTACAGAATAAATAAATAAGTAAATATCTAGATAAGAGAGTGATCCGCTATAGATCAATACACTAAATTAAATTTTGAAAATAATTTCAAGACAATAAACACATAAATAGCTACTGTCATAATACTGAATAAACCTACCGAAAGAGAGAATGTACTATTCATAATCTATATCAAAGTACTTCAAAGTTAATCGGACAATACATAAAGACCTAACTAAATCTAAGGACAACAGCCGCATTACTAAAACCAATGGAGTTATCTCCCCTACTTATTGTTCAGAATGTACTTAAAAAAAACATGAAACAATCAAACTTAAGCCGGAGAAATTTAAGATTATTTTCTAAAAGTATACATTCTTTTATAATAATATCAAATATTTTTTCTTTAAGCAGGAACAAACAAAAGGTATATGCTTAAGATTGAATAAAATAACTAAGTGGGGTTTTATTTTAAGACTTATATGAAAGAGACACTTAAAGATATTAATAAAATAACTTGCATTTAAAACAGAATAAGCTAATAATATTTCTAAGAATTTGTAGACAAACATAACACAACAGAAATAAGCAAGATACCTATGCTTCCTAATAAATTAAATAAAACTAAGAGGGGTTATATTTAGGACCTCTATGGAAAGTTCAAGAAGGTTATTTAAATCGGCAATGCTATTTAACTAAAAATAAACTTTAATTACTAAGCTCTAGAGAAGTGTAAAGGAGGTTGTTAGTAGTATTTAACAGGGTATTAGAGCAAGAACTTATAATTTATTAATCCTATTAAACCTAGATACGTTCAATTTACTTGGACTAGGATTATTATAACTATTCCTAATTACTTATTCACTACTGGTATCATTAGTTAGACCAGATATTATGTACACACGATTACCTGAGGTTATGCATCATACAGTTCGATAAGATAAACAACTTACAAGACAACTTATTAATAATCTTATATGTTAACTAATAGAGCTGACGGGCTCCGAAAGAGACGCATAGAAGCCACATTGACCTCCATAATAAACTATGCTAAATCCATAATTTATTTATATATTTAAAATAATTTCTTTACATTAATTAATGGCTGTTCTGATATTTCACCTCAGCAATATTATGCGCATTTATCAAAGCTCTGTGTTGGGAAAAATGGCTTTCTGAGTGGGAACTGGTTTCAATGTAAGTTGCTTGGTTGTTGCTTTTTCTGTTTGTTCCCTTATAATATTTTTTTTTCTAGAAGGGAACTTTTGTTTTATGAAGAGAAGCATGATTGAAAGTCCTGAATTTAAATTTTTGATTGTTCATCCGTGAGCAAAACGATCCGTCAAAATGCACGGAAAGTTTTCTTTGGGGATTTGTAAAAAATATGAATAAAAACTTGGTGACTGGAATTTAGCATTATATGCCCTCTATATCCCTCCCCTTTCTCTCTCCCACACTCCTTTTATTCATCAACTTTATCAAAGTAAATAGAAACAAGCGAAATATTTGTCAACCAAATATGTTTTGGATTTGATTTGTCTTCAATATTTGGCATGTATCTACTTTTTCAATTTATTTTTTCTCTCTGTCTCTCTCTTTCTGTCTCGTCCCCCCCAAACGAAACATATATGTCTACGGATATAAAAAGAAATATTTATTGAAAAAAAAATTAAAGTCTAATACGCTGAGCAGTTCAGAAGAGATTAAATTAAAGATTCAAATTTAGTCACGTTGCGAGGTTCTCTCCCTTTAGGAGATTGGAATACTGTTTACTCCCATTACTTGTGTTTACATTTAAAGTACAATACGTATTTGTCTCGAATCGAAAAGCGTGACTGTCTCGAAGGCCTAGCGATAAAAAGCCAGGGTTCATAATACTTGGATCTAGGGCTAGAATAGTCGGACCGGCAGAACGGTTACGTCATTAATACTGACGAGTATAAGGAACACGTAACATATATATGTCTATGGAAAGTAAAAATATTTATTTATTAAAAAATAATTATATATATATATATATACAGGGTGGGCAAAAATAAGGGTCCTATTTTTAAAAATTCATAACTTTTTTATTTATTGATTTAAAAAATTTTTTTTTTTAGAATAAGTAAAGGACCCCTTCCGAAGCAAGCATGAGCCGTATTAGCCCTAAGGAACGTACCCTCATTTAAAAAACATTATTTATGCTTAAAAAACTCAAAACAGTGTAAAAAACAATACTTTAGTTTTTGTAAGTTTTAAGAAGTGTTTTTCGGCTAAAATTTGTTTTGTTTATTTCAAAAAATCCCGGAAGGGTCAGTCTACACACACATAAAGTTTGGTGAGTTTAACTTTTATTTTGTGGAAGTTATTCAAATTCAAGTTATTCAAATTTAAAGATAGGACCCTTATTTTGGCCCACCCTGTATATATATATATATATATATATATATATATATATATATATATATATATATATATATATATATATATATATATATATAGGATAGTTACCCACAAACACGTGTTTCGGCGTTACTCAGCGTGGCTTACTATGACAGGATTCGAAAGCTCGATCAGAGGGACTGCAGTTGGGTAGTTTTAACATTAAGCTCTTAAAGTCCTCTCTGAAATACGTGATGGTTTTATCATGTATAAATGTTTTTCTAATTAGTTATCTTTTTCTGCGAAAATATCAGATTTTTGTAGATATATTACCCAAGTGCTTGAGAGAGTTAACTTCCTTACATACATTATGTCGCCCATATTATGACGGACGTATATATTCTTATATATATATATATATATATATATATATATATATATATATATATATATATATATATATATATATATATATATATATATATATATATATATATATAAACCCTGTATGTGATATTATAAAAAGCGCTGACAAAGACGCTTTTGAACCTTAAAAAATAATGAAAAATAAAATATTTACAAAAACGTCTTGGAAACGATGTTCAATCTCAAATAACTATATATATATATATATATATATATATATATATATATATATATATATATATATATATATATATATATATATATATATAATATTTATAAATAAATATTAAATTATTTATACCTACAGACGCTAGCGTTTCAAGCTTATTGCTCTCATCAGTGCCGGTACACAAAGTCATATCCACTCGGCCCACAGAAACTGTCACGTAATATAGGGAAATTAAGATCTATATGTACCTAGAAGCGGGCACAGATAGAAAACTAGTCGAGAGTGTTCGACGAACGTATTCGGAACTTTGCATTAGAGCTTTTTGACAGTCTGTTTTTAAAATCCCCGAGAGTGCTCAACTTTAATTTCTTAAAGGGGCTTATATATATATATATATATATATATATATATATATATATATATATATATATATATATATATATATATATATAGAGAGAGAGAGAGAGAGAGAGAGAGAGGGAGAGAAAGAGAGAGATAGAGAGAGACAGAGGGGGGGAATCTTTATACACGGACATGTGTTCACCGTTACCGCGGCTCATCAGCGTGGCTGAATATGGCAGGATTCGAAAGCTCGACTACAGTGGCTTCAGTTCCGAAGATCCTGTTTGAGATGTGTGATGGTTATATGCGATAATATCAGCTTAACGTAAGCTTTATGGTGGTTCACTACCTAAGTTATTGAGAGGGTTAACCTTCTTACATACATTGTGTCGCCCCTTATCTTTAGGGAGGAATATATATATATATATATATATATATATATATATATATATATATATATATATATATATATATATATATATATATAAAATTATATGAACAATATTATAGCTTTACGTCAATCAACGAACGTTTCGATGCTATGCCATCTTGTCAAAGACTTAATAGACATACAATCATAGATGAACATTGAAAATCTCGCAACGGAGAAACATTATCAGCTGAAGCTATATTTTAAGAGAGAAGGAAGGGGCGAAAGAAATGTGTTAGAAAAAGTGAGGTCAACTATCTGTTAGCTCATCAAGTTTGCAGCCACGCACCTCAGCTTTCTAGCATATCTTTAGCCGGGTAGGCATTAGTTCAACGCTTGTTAGACCGAACAAGCATGGTGGGTAGAAAATTAACAAGTCAACAAACAAATAAAACGAGAGATAAATATATATTCCTATTAAGGCTGAGACAATAAAAATCCCCAATGTTTAAAATCGTCGTTATCATATCCTGCATAAGTGTGGGTCCTCCAGATAAATAACTGTAGTGTCCATTATTATTGTTATTAATTATTTATTATGGATAAACATTTCTTCTCTCTCCCTCTCCCCCCTCTCTCTCTCTCTCTCTCTCTCTCTCTCTCTCTCTCTCTATATATATATATATATATATATATATATATATATATATTATTATTTCTATGCAGCCGACCCTTACTATTACTTGAACTACCATTACCACTGTTATTATTACCATTATTATTATCATTTTTATAATGCTATTATTATAACCATTGCAGCTATTATTCTTACTATTACCATTATTTTTGTTATAAATACGACTGTTATTAAGATCATTACCACTATTATTATTACTATGGCTATTCCAATTATTATTATTACCATTATTATTATTATTATAATTATTATTATTGTTATTATTGCTATTGTTGTCATTTTTATTCCTGCCAATTTCTTTTTATTCCTGCTACATTTCCTATTCCTATAATTATTATTGCTATTAATTCTATAATCATAATTATTATTATCAATACTGTTACTATTATTGTTATTATCGTCACTATTAATGTAATAATTATTATTATTATTATTATTATTATTATTATTATTATTATTATTATTATTATTATTATTATTATTATTATTATTATTATTATTTTTATTATTATTATTATTATTATTATTTTTATTATTATTATTATTATTATTATTATTATTATTATTATTATTATTATTATTATTATTATTATTATTATTATCCTTTTTATTGTAACTATTATTATTACTATAATTATTATTATTATTATTTTTACTATCCCTCCTATTATTATAATTATTACTACTTTTGCAGTAGTCATCACGTCTGTTTTTATTGTAAATCCTATTATTATTTTCACTTTTCCGATTATAGCCATTTATATTTTATTTATTACTTCTAATATTTATATTTTCATTGTAGTAGCAACAACGACGGTAACTAGACGTTGGTTGATTGACGTAATGCTAAATATTGTTCATTTAATTATATAAATGCTCTACTTGCTATTTAGCACTCTTGAAAAATTGGTTTCATGTTTATTTTATTGACATATTTGAACTTGATCAATTCATATATATATATATATATAATGAGATAAAGAAGGAGAGAGAAAGAGACATACATACATACATACATACATACAGACAGACAGACAGACAGAACATCTTTTACCACAGACACTTCTTTCGCTGTTACTGCGGCTCATCGGCGTGTGTGACTATGACAGGATTCGAAACCTCGACCAGAGGTAATATAGTCAGGTGTTTTTACCACTGATATTTGTAATACGTGATGATTATCCACTTATAAATGTTTTCTTGATTAGTTTTCTTTTTGTATATATACTATCAGCGTTATGTATAAGCGATAAAAGCATCACTTATTTCAGACAGTGCCTTCGTAGCTTAGTAGTAAAAGCAGCTAATTACAGGTTTCAAATGCTGCCGTACTCAACGACGCTGATGAACCACAGTAACTGCGAAACACCTATCCGTGGATAGTTATTTTACCCCCCCCCTCTCTCTATCTCTCTCTCCCTCTCTCTCTCTCTCTCTCTCTCTCTCTCTCTCTCTCTCTCTCTATATATATATATATATATATATATACGTCTTCGACATCAATCCAACACTGACTTTGTTGCTGTCAGACTGAGGTATGGTTCAGTTCGATCTCAGGATGTTCACCCTCCCAGGCCTTACATATTCTTTGAGAAGTGGTTAGTTTATTGGTAATCGCCTGAGGCACCACTACCAGAGAATGCCGACGGGGCTGCTCATGCATTTGTTTGTAGGTTAGAGTGCGCTAATCTTAGTGCGCTGGCTTTTCACACCTGACCCTGTATTTAGCCTCCTGAGGAGGAGGTAAATAAAAATACTTTGACCTTACGTCTAATCTCATGCAGAACAGGTAAATAAACAAAATACACACACACAGACCCCCCCATATATATATATATATATATATATATATATATATATATATATATATATATATATATATATATGTGTGTCCTTTAAAATAGGGCGCCATAATATATGTTCTATATAGTGTAGTTTCTCAAACACTTAGGTAGTCCATCGCCATAAAGCCTACATAAATTTGATATTATCGAAAAAAAAAAGAAACTTAATTAATATATATATATATATATATATATATATATATATATATATATATATATATATATATAGAGAGAGAGAGAGAGAGAGAGAGATTCTTCATGGCGAGCCACAATCGGTTCCAAATAAGCAGGAAACCCCGTCCTACGCTACAAGGATGTCTGCAAGCGAGACATAAAGACAGGTTGCATCGACTAATAGGCTGGCTGTTCGTGACTGAAGACCGTTGGAGGAGAGCTGTAAAGGTATGTCACAGGAAGAGTTAAGCGAGAGACCAGCAGTGGAAGGAGAGGAGAGAGCACAGACGGCAGAGGGGGGCTGGAACAAAACTCTCGCAACCAGACACCACCTACATCTGTGACAACTGCAACAGAGTCTGCCGATCCTGCACGGTCACAGCAGTTGCTGTAATTCGGCAACTGACTTATGCCGTCATTTTGGAGACAGACTTTGGAGAATATCGATTCCCCTCAAGCAGAATGTTCAAAATGAAATTTAAAGCCGATGCACTTTTCACTTGGAAGAAATTCGTTCCAAATTAAGTTTACAAAACTTTAAAAAACGAAAAAGTGGTTCTTCATATTCTTTATTTTTTATGGAAGTTTTTGAAAAAGTGAATTGAAATAAATTCTTCTTCTTCTTCTTCTTCTTCTTCTTCTTCTTATTATTATTATTATTATTACTCACTACGAGTTCTCACACAGGTCATCATCAGTTATTAATCATTGATCATAACCGGTGGTGTTCCCTGGAGTCTGAGTGACAAAAAGTATCCCCAAATTTCCAGTACTCTTCACCTATTTCGATAACTATTGCGAATGACTTTGCGTTATTGCAACAGCCGCTTACCATTCATTTCTCGCTGGCAATGACCATTGGTCATCTCTGGGATTTTGGGTGGCACCAAGCCTCCCTAAGGTTCCAGTACTTTCCGCACTCTTTCAGTGGAGGTCTGGTTAGTACTCTCCCTCCACGGTCTTTCCACCCCTTGACTCTTCACGACTATTTTGTGTGGTATCAGCCGAGACTGGTTCCATCACTTTTTTGGAGGGTGGGGGTTGTTTATGAAATTTCTTTAATTTCCTGTTCCTTGGTTTCATGTGGTTGTGTTCTTTCTGTGTTTTTGTAATTCGTATTTGACTGATTAGTATTCGTAGCTTATGTGGGTTGGTTTCCGCATTCAAGGATTTTCCTTAAGATTTCCGCTGTTTCCATCATTTCCGTCCTTTGTATGGTCTCAGTCTTCCCTTTGATTCTAATTTATCCCAGTAATTTCCCAGTTTTTTCGGGACTGTTTCTAGTGCTCTTACGATTATTGGTATTATATTGACTTTCTTTATACTCTAAATCTCTTTCAATTCTCTGGTGAGTTCCGTGTATTTGCTTCGTTTTTCTGTCTCCTTGATTTTCACCCTATGGTCTGCTGGTACAGCAAAATCTACGACTTTGCAGAATTTTTCATTTTTGTCGACTATTATGAACTCCGTTCTCCTTGCTTGTATGTGTTCTTCTATTCTAAGAGGATTTTGAATTTTTCGTTTTCCAGTACTGTCTCTGGTTCATGTTTGTACCATTTGTCCACGTGTTGTAAATGCAGTCGTTTGCATAGTTTCCAGTGTACTGCTTTCCCCACACAGTCATGTCTGTTCTTGTATTCCTTTTGGGCTAGTTTGTTGCATTCACTTATTATGTGATTTACCGTTTCATCTGTTTGCCCACACAGTCTGCATTAACTGTTTTCCTGGGTTTTATCTATATCAGCTTTAGTATAGTTTGCCGTAATCGCATTGTTCTGTGCAGCTGCCAGTAAATATTCCGTTTCTCTGTTCATATGTCCTTTTCGTAGCCATGCCCAGCTATTTTCATGGGTCTCTTTTCTTGTAAGTCTTATGAAGCGATCATGTAGTTGTTTTTCCTCCCACTTTTCTTTTCTTGTTTTTGGTTTTGGTTTCGGTGCCTCCTGAGTTGTTCATGGGACGGTGTCTCTTGCTGCGGTGATTAGCCTTTCTGTGTTCTGGGTTATGCATTTCTCCAGCTTTTTTTTGTGTCCTCCACACAATCTTCTATACTTACCAGTCTTCTTACCCCTTCGTTTCTTTTAACGTAGAGTCTGTCCGTATCGCCTTTTGGATGTAGTGCGTTGTGCATGGTCATTAATTTTCTAGTCCTCTGGTCAAGGTGCCTGAGTTTTTCTTTAGCTCAGCCTATTAATTGTGAAGAGTATCTTATTAGTGATACTGCCCATGTATTTATTCGTTTTACTAGATTTCTGCTATATAATTTCGTTCCCATGAGTTTTTTTGTTCTTCGAAATATTTTTTTCCGATCTTTTTTTATATTTCTGTAGATGTGATTGTGTCGACTTCCAGAACTCAAATATATTTGTAGTTATCCTGTTCGCCTAGCGCCCTAATTTCCTCTTGGTTGGGAGTTCCATGCCCTCTGTTGTCTCTAATTTTCCTCTTTTCATCTCCAGCAGTGCACACATTTTAATTCCGAATTTTATAAAAATGTCCTGGCTGAATATTTTGATCGTATTTATCAGCTTTTTTAGTTCCTTTTTGCAAATAGTTTTAGGTCGTCCATGTACACAAGGTGGTTGATTATTTGTTCTGTGTCTGTAAACTTGTATCCGGTATCACATTTCCTGAGTATGTAGTTGTTGAGTGGCATCCTGGCTATGATAAACTTTTTATTTATCTACCTCCCACAGCGGTAAGATGTGACATAAGGTCGGGAAAGTGGGATTTGAAAAGCCAGCGCCCGAGAAGGTGAGCACTCTTGCCTATAAAAAATGCCTGGGCAGCCCCGTCGGCATTCCCCGGTAGGGGCGTCTCAGGCAGTAAGCAATACACCTACTCCTCCCCAAAGAGGGGAGGCAAAGCCTGGGAGGGTGGACCTTCTAGAACCGCACAGGACAGTACCTCAGACCGGCAGAATCAAGGCTCGAAGGCCAAGACGACACCGGTCTCTAGGATGCAGTATCCATCGGAACAGATACTACACTTTTATCTTGGCTATGATAAACTTATTATTATTATTATTATTATTATTATTATTATTATTATTATTATTATTATTATTTATAATAATAAAAATAAATTTGTTATCTTTTGTCCATTGTGTTTGAGACTAAATGAAGCGCTTCATATAATGAATGATTTACGAGCTAAAAACGGGGTTCTGATTACCTGATTCCACCGTCGATCTAATCCGAGTTGCTCCGAACCGGTCCACTGAATAAATTAATCGCTCTGGAATTCTATCCTAAATCATCTACAAGAAGAAAAACGAAATCACACAACTTTATCGAGAACAGAAATCCATAAGATCCAATCGTTTAGTAACACAGCCGCGTTCAACATCGCCAAAGAAGAACGAGTATTCGTAACATACGTGCATTCAATTTGCGCGTTTAACATGGAAAGTTCCTTTTCAAACGGAAGCATGCTCAAATTTAAGCGTGACAGACCAAAGGAACGTCGCATTTCAGAAAGTAACCCCATAACTCTTGAGTACATCCAACTCAAATAATACAAAAAACACGAGGAAAAAGAAAAAAAAGTCTCAGCATATTAAAAGAAATAATAATAAATGAATTATTTTAAAATTGCATCATTGTTGTGTTTCAATTTCTATTATAAATATTCAGACACACACACACATCCACACACACACACACACATATATATATATATATATATATATATATATATATATATATATATATATATATATATATATATATATATAAGTAGTAAGCTATGAAAATATATTTATGGCAATTATTGCCATAAATATATTTTCATAGCTTACTATCTAGCTCTACTTACGTATCGAGCACTGTTGAAGTTCATACTGAAAATTGATACATAAAAAATTATATCTCCTTATAAAATTTTATGTGGATACATGAAACAGTAATATATATATATATATATATATATATATATATATATATATATATATATATATATATATATATATATATATATATATATATATATATATAAGTAGATAAGTGATGAGAATAAAAATCGGATAAAATGCAGTATTGATTAAATCATTAATTATTTAAACAACGGTAATATAAATACTTTTTTTCCTTTCCTTAATCCATGGATTCTCAAAGATATTCTATTATCATCAGAGGAAGTTCGACAGAAAAGTCAGTAAAATTTACTGTAATGTAGACATTTGGAACTATTAAAAATATAAAAGATATAAAAAATACAAACAATTTGAAAAGTTTAGAATATGCAAAGAAAACTATCACCATTGAAGAGGTATAGAACATTTCGTTTAATCCAATCCGAAGATTAAAAATCTGAAGCAAGTATAAGGTGATGCTGAAGGTAATCCAGGCATCCGATTTGTGAGAAAGTTCTATTCTGGGAGATTTAGGTCTTTTATTTAAACAATTGATGATTTAATAAATATTGCATTTTATCCAATGTTTATTCGCATCACTTATACCATTGCTCTGTCTCGTATATCAAGCACAGACTATTCAAGATAAGATTTAATTAAAAAAATATCTTTATTTTCCTATTTCACACATACACACATACACACACATACACTCCCATATATATATATATATATATATATATATATATATATATATATATATATATATATATATATATATATATGATAATTCAGTACAAAATTTATGCTATAATTAATATCTCAATATCTGAACAGCAGATCTTGGATAAATAAAGAGCTCGATATCCTATCGGACAGAGCAATAGCTTAACATTTTACTACAGTTTCACAGTATCACAGATCGCCAGACGTTCCTTCTGCTAGCGATATATACGGCATAATTACGTTGACACATCGGTCGTCGTTAGATCAACGAAGTTAGACGATATCAAATGACTGACCATTTGATAATATCGAGCACTGTATGCAGAAAGACGGTAACACTGCCGCCCTGCAAAACTACTAAAACTAACGTCGTAAACATCATCTCCCTTGAAACACGACTAGGGCCACTTATGAATTTAATATTCCCTAGAAACTTCCTCTTTGAATGAAGAAGCCGGCTCAACCAGCTTAGGTTGAATGCCGTACCAGGCGATCGGGTATAAATGACACTATTTTCTTTGCCAGAAGGCCGAGCAAGAAATAGTTCTACAGGGTGGGCCAAAATAAGGGTCCTATCTTTAAATTTGAATAACTTGAATTTGAATAACTTCCACAAAATAAAAGTTAAACTCACCAAACTTTATGTGTGTGTAGACTGACCCTTCCGAGATTTTTTGAAATAAACAAAACAAATTTTAGCCGAAAAACACTTCTTAAAACTTACAAAAACTAAAGTATTGTTTTTTACACTGTTTTGAGTTTTTTAAGCAAAAATAATGTTTTCTAAATGAGGGTACGTTCCTTAGGGCTAATACGGCTCATGCTTGCTTCGGAAGGGGTCCTTTACTTATTCTAAAAAAAAAATTAAAAAATCAATAAATAAAAAAGTTATGAATTTTTAAAAATAGGACCCTTATTTTTGCCCACCCTGTATCTCCAAACTTTTTGTTCACTCCAAACACGGAAAATTGCTACTGAAGCGTAAGCGGCTACTGTGATAACGGCCAGATTTATAGAAAGACGAGTTGGGTGAGATGTCTTTTCATATTACATTTAAATTTCTGCATGTTGGTACAGTCGGGGAAACAGGGAGCAGGATGAATTCCAAAGATAAGCCGCATGACGAAAGAAGCTATTAGAGTAAAAATCTTCCGGGATCTAAGGACACAAAAATTGAAGGGGTAAGATTTTGCTGCTAGTCAGCTGGGTCAGTGGTAATTTCGTTGTTGCGGTTATGATTGTAACCAGTAAGCACGGCGACACACGGGTTACAATTAGTTAACCCTAACTATAAAAGAGAGTAGAAAGTGGAACTTGGGTTTACTTTCGACAGTTTCGTAACTCTCGCTTCGATTATATTCTGATGTTTCTGACAAAGGGGGAAGAATTTTTGTTTTCTGGGTCAGAATTTATCCATCTAACACTTAGCGTTTGCTAGTTATTGACCTTGAAGTAGTATTTGTAGTTCCTTACATTAAGTGGCTTCATGCCATGTCTGGAGAGATTTTCATACTCCACCGTCCCCACAAAAAACCCTCTACTACGACGGCCGTGCTATTTTTTTTTTGGGGGGGGAGGTGGGGAAACAACTCCTATTCTTGTTAAACACCAAAATATAAAGAGAATGCCAGAACAAAACATAATGTCTATAGAAATAAAATCCAATACCCAAAGAACAACCAGACTTGTAATTTTTCTAATTTTGTCGCTTTTTTTCTGTTTGGAGCTTTTGTGTGTACAAAAGGTGATAGTTTTTTAAGAAAACATTTTAAAGCTGTCAGCTATGTATATGTGTAATTGGTTTATGAATATTTTGGAAGCGTGTTTGTCTGAAAAATTATATTTTTGTCTGAATAATATTCTAATCCTATAATATAACTAGTTGGCTAATTCAATTATTTAGGGGAATCGAGAAAGCAAATCTATTTTCATAATGTTTTCAAACGTTTTCTTTCTGTTTTCTTTTTTTTTTCTTTTAACTTTACCGATTCAGACATTATTCTATATGAATACAAGATGACTTTGCCGGCTCGCTATCGCTTCGCAAAGTTCGCTACATGGAATACTTGCAACACACATTTAAAATAATAAACATTTAATTCATAACTCTGTTGTAAACACGAAACAACATATTTCCAATTTATTCATATAGATAGATAAACATTAAGATTTTGGTAATTTCCTATACACATTTATTTATCTTTTAAATATGACCGTAAAGAAAGGAAAATAAAGAAGAAATAACAACAACAACAACAACAGCAGCAGCAGCAGCCCAAACCTAAACCCTTTCCTCAGTGCGGCATTGCTGTGGCAACGTGTAGGCGCATAGTGAACGTCATGTCCTGGCAGGGCCACCCAAGACGGATGTGTCCAATATCCAGTGGTATTAAGGTCGTCACCCGACCCCAGGAGCACCGGTGAAATCTAATCTAATCTTTATTATAATTTACTCCAAGGTCTACTCTGACCCGGAGTGGTAGTATCTGTCAAGGTCCCATCTATGGGTAAAATATAATTTATCTCGGACATGACACTATCTTGGGCGCCCTTCGGCAAGGTATTCGCTTCTATCCAAACTCACCACCCCATAATCCATATTTCCTTAGCACTTTTATATTTTTGTCTGTCGACCCTATTTCCAAATCTTATCAACTACCCAACTTATCCCTCACAGTTCTGCGTCTCACACAAAACTGCAACCAGTGTGGATGCCACGATTTGGGAGTTTTGCGGAGTTTTGAGGAGTTTGGAGTCACGTCTTAGTTATCAGTTCTCTCAAGTCCATCCTGAACCGGAGGAGTGGTAGTCTCTGTTATGATCCCATGTATGGGTTAACTAGAAACTATCGTTGACGACTATGTGTTTATGAAATATACGCCACCGAAAATAAAATAATCAACAGACCAATTGTATACAAAACATATATACAGTTTTGACACCATTGTTGGGCCATGTTATACCGAAAACTATTAGCTTTTTGGTTAGGAGCAAAGTGTAGCATCTGTTCTGATACTGCACTTCATCTTTTCAGCCCTCGATCAGTGAACGATAAATCCTTCTAGACTAAGGTAATTATAATTTTTGTCCCAATTCAAAGTGCATTTTTTTGGGGTGGGGGGTGGGGAGGGGTAGCTACATATCTCTATTTTCAAACCCGATCTGTGTCTAACTCTGTCTTCGTGGGGAGGCAGGTAAAGAAGGATCAAACAATGGTTGACACACCGTAAAAGCCAACCAACCAACCAACCAACCAACCAACCAACCAACCAACCAACCAACCAACCAACCAACCAACCAAATCTATATATTAGACGATCTATTCTTTTGTTGTTTGTTGCATAGTCCGTCGATTGGGTTGATGCCATCTTTTAAGATCTTGTTGCAGTAATAATTGATTCTAATGCATCGATGTTTTACATCAATAATCCCCCTTCAGTTTTTGGTCTTAGCTTTGGCTTGGTCTGCCTGTCTTTACGGCACACATTGATCTCTCTTCTGTATTCATACGATGCTGTTACATATTCAACGAGTAAACACACTCGTATATAAAACGGTTAATCGTAAGTGACAGGAAATGAAAGTTCAGTCAGGGTCAACTTGCTGAACTAGAGGTCAGGATTACCAGACTGTGAGAATTGATAAAAACGGATATGACGTCATATGGCTTAACGCGAGAGTGAGAGAGGGAGACAGTTAGTTCCTTGGAAATACGCCACGTATGAACATGCTAAATCGAAATGGGCTGACAAGATATGATTAAACAATAATTATCGACCCTCTCTGTCTCCCCTCACTAGTCAGTGATTTGGAAGTCGAATAAACCTTCTCTGTCTTTTGGCAGTTTTGTCTTGAGCTAGTACTTTTTGCGAATATAAATGACGTCCAGTGAATTGACCTTTGCTAACCTTTCGACTGTTTCATTTTCTGTTATTCTCAACTAACCAAATTATATACTAGAGGATCTACCCGTTAAATATCTAACCTATATAATTATAAAGAGACTCCAACTTTTTGAATAACTTTTATTGTTGTTCTTCTTCTTCGTATTCACTCACTAGGAGTTTTCACCCAAGTCATTATCAGTGATTGCTCATTGACAATAACTAGTTGTATTCCTCTGAAGTTTAGGTGACAACAATTAGTCTCCTAATATTTCCAGCACTCTCCACTTCTTTCAATAACCTTTCCAAATTATTGTGCGTTATCGCAACAGGCGTTTACCATTGATTTCTCGCCTGTAACGACTGCTTGTCTTCCCTGGAATTTGGGTTACAATAAGTCTATTCAAGGTTCCATTACTAGTAAAGGTTTGGTGAGAGCGGTCTTTTAATCCATATTCACATCCCTTCAATCCATCTTGTGTTGCACCAGCCGAGTATAGTGCCACTACATGTGTGTGTACTTTTATTAAAGGAGGCCCTTTTATGGGATTTATTATTATTATTATTATTATTATTATTATTATTATTATTATTATTATTATTATTATTATTATTATTATTATTATTATTATTATTATTATTATTACTTACTAGAAGCTCTCACACAGGTCATCAGTGATTGCTCACTGACAACCGGTGGTATTCCCTGGAGTCTGAGTGACAACAAGTCTCCCCAGATTTTCAGTATTCTCCACCTCTTTTTGATAGCCATCAAAAATAACCTTGCAGTATCGCAACAGCCGCCTACCATTGATTTCTCGCTGGTAAGAACCATTGGTCTTTGGGATTTGGGTGTCAATAAGCCTCCCCGAGGTCCCAGCACTTCTTGTGGAGGCCTGGTTCGTGCTGTCCCTTCTCGGTCTTCTCATCCTCCTTGAGCCTATGCACATATTTTGTGTGGTGTCAGCCTAGGCTGGTAGCATTTAAAACAAATGTTTATTATTTTTTTTAAATTTTTATTATTTTTAATTTTTTTGTGGGGGGGGGGGCGAGTGAGCTTATGGTGTTTCTTGCTATTTCTATTCAATGGTTAATTTTTGTGTCGTGTCAGCTGAGGCCGATGTAATTTATTTGGGGGAGAGCCTATTAAGTGATGTTTCTTGCATTTTCTGTTGCTTTGTTTGTGATATGGTGTTATTTCTGTGGTTTTGTTTTCTTCCTGTTGTAGATTCCATGTGATCATTCGTAGTTTATGCGGGTTGGTTTCCGCATTCGATGATGTTTCTTTAGATTGCAGCTGTTTCGATCATTGCCGTCCTTTGTATAGTTTCAATGATCCCTTTGATTCGAATTTCTCCCAGTCTTTTTTCCAGGTGTTTTGGGATTGTTCATAGTGCTCCTACGATTATTGGTATTATACTGACTTTCTTCATGCTCCATATTACTTTCAGTTCTCTTGCTAGTTCCGTGTATTTGCTTCGTTTTTCGTGTCTTTGATCTTCACTCTGTGTCTGCTGGAACGGCGAAGTCTACGATTTTGCAAGATTTTTCCTTCTTGTTAATTATTATAACATCCGGTCTCCTTGCTTGTATGTGTTCATCTGTTTGTACATCCATATCCCAGATGATTTTGTGTTTGTCGTTTTCCAGTACTGTTTCTGGTTTAGTTTGTACTATTTGTCTGCGTATTCGAAATTCAATTGTTTGCACAGTTCCCGGTGTACTGCTTTCCCCACACAGTCATATCTGCTCTTTTATTCTTTTGGGGTGAGTTTGCTACATTCACTTATTATATGATTTACTGTTTCGTCTCTTTGTCCACACAGTCTGCATTTACTGTTTTCCTGGTTTTGATCTATTGTAGTTTGTACTAATTGCATTGTTCTGTGCAGCCATCAGTAAATATTCCGTTTCTCTGTTCAAGTGTCCTTTTCTTAGCCATGCCCAGCTATTTTCGTTGACTTGTTCTCTTGTCAGTCATCTGAAGCGTCCATGTAGTTGTATTTCTTCCCACATTTTTTCTCGTCGTTTTGTTTCTGGTTTCGATGCTTCCTGCGTTGCTCGTTGGGACGGTGTCTCTTGCTGCGCTGATAAGGATTTCCGTATTTTGAGTTAGGTATTTCTCCAGCTCTTTTTTGAGTCTTCGACGCAATCTTCTATACTTACCAGTCCTCTTCCCCTTACGTTTTTTTCATGTAGAGTTTGTCCGTATCGTCTTTTGGATGTAGTGCGTTATGCATGGTCATTAATTTTCTAGTCCTCTTGTCAAGGTGCCTTAGTTCCTTTTAAGGTCTAGCCTATGAATGGTCCAGAGTATCTTATTAGTGTTACTGCTCAGGTGTTTATTCTTGTTACTAGATTCTTGCTATATTATTTTGTTTCTAGGATTTTTCTTGTACTTTGTAAATATTATTTTCAAATATTCTCTTTCATTTCTGTAGATTTGATTGTGTCTGCTTCCAGAACTCCAAGATATTTGTAGCTATCCTGTTCGCCTAGCACCCTAATTTCCTCTTGGTTGGGGAGTTCCATGCACTCTGTTGTCTCCAGTTTTCCTCTTTTTATTTCTAGTAGTACGCACTTTTCCATTCCGAATTCCATTTGGATGTCCTGACTGAAGATTATGGTCGTATTTATAAGCTTTTCCAGTTCTTTTTTTGCCTTTTACAAATGGTTTCAGCTCGTCCATGTACATTATGTGGTTTACTCTTAGTTCTGTGTCTGTAAACTTGTATCCGGCATCACATTTTATGAGTATGTAGTTGAGTGGCATCATAGCTATTATAAACAGTAGTGGTGATAGGGAGTCTCCTTGGAAAATGTATCTCTGTATTTTTTTTTATCCCAGTCTGGTGTTGTCCTCCGACTGTCAATTCCAGTCTCCATGTTTCCATTGCTTTCTTAATAAGATTAATTATCATGTCGAGTATTTTGTATATTTTCAAACATTCAATTATCCATGCTTGAGGGATTCTGTCGTAAGCTTTTTTTGTAGTCAATCCATGTCATGGATATGTTTTTTTCTGTTGTTTACCTCTTTCAGGATCTTTTTATCGATGGATAGCAGGTCATGCATCCCTCTTTTCCTTTTATGACATCATTTTTGTTCTCCGGGGAGTAGTCCACGATTGTTTAGTGAATGGAAGATTTGTTCTCTCAGTTGTGCTGTCAGGATTTTCGGGATTATTGTTATTATTATTATTATTATTTCTTACTCACTATGATTTCTCAGACGAGTCATTACCAGTGACCTTTAACTGCTAAAAACAAGTGGTATACCCTGTTCATGTTCACACGTGGCGTATTTCCAAGGAACTAATGGCAAAAAGTATCCCCTTAATTTCAGTACCTATCGCTTCATTCGATCACCATTGCACATCTTTATGTCTTCGTACCAGTCGTTCCTCCCGCTGATAACGGAAGGTGGTTTTCTCTGGAACTTGAGTGAAAATGAACCTCCCTTAGATTCGAGTATTCTTAGTATCCTTCCAGTTGAAATGTGGATGCTGCTTTTCCTCCTCGAGCATTCTATTCTCTCGGGGCGACATTCTGTAGTACAAATCGATTTTAGTGCCGCTACGTTTTTCTCAAAGAGGGGTTATCTTATTATAGTATTTCTTCTTCTTCTTCTTCTTCTTCTTCTTCTTCTTCTTCTTCTTCTTCTTCTTCTTCTTCTTCTTCTTCTTAATAATGCTTATAGTTTTCTCTGGAATCTGAGCGCAAATTAGCTTCCTCGATATTCCTGTATTCTTCCTATTGCCCAGACGAAATCTGGGTGGTGCTATCCCTTCTTGAGCATTCTATTCTCTCATAGCGACATTCTGTAGTATAAATCGATTTTGGACACTGCGTTTTTCAGGAGGAAAGGTTGTTTTATTATAGTATTTCTTCTTCTTCTTCTTCTTCTTCTTCTTCTTCTTCTTCTTCTTCTTCTTCTTCTTCTTCTTCTTCTTCTTCTTCTTCTTGTGACTCTTCTTCTTTATCTTCTTCTTTTTCTACTTCTACTTCTTTTCATTGTAAACCTTCTTGTTGTAAGCCTTCTTTTTCTTGTAATTCTGATATTGATTTGTAGCCAGAGTAGCAGCGGAAATGAAATCTCTATTTTCCGTCAGTTTTGTTTTCTTCCCTTTGTCTCGTCTCTTACCAAAAACGCTACAGGCAATCACCGCTTTTTCTAATTAACATTTCTCGCTAGGTGGCGCTCTTGCCGTCGTGCCGCCAAAAGGAACCCATGGGAAAAAGGAGGGAGTCAAGACAACGCGCAGATAGTGCGGATTTTCAGCGTTACACTTATTTGGCCGCGAAATTCGGTTGAGGTCAATATATCTGCGTGCTGGGTATGAGGGGATGAGAGAAAGGCAACGAGAAATAAAGATAGAAATAGATAGATAGATAGATAGATAGATAGATAGAGAGAGATAGAGAGAGAGAGAGAGTAAGAAAGAGAGAGAGAGAGAAAGAGAGAGACATACATAGATAGAGAATAAAAGAGAGGAAGAAAAGAGAGAGAGGGGGAAGAAAGAGAAAGACAGACACAGTCAGAAACAGAGAAATTGAGAAAGAGGACTGAGAGATCAAGGGAGAGATATAGCGAAAAAGAGAGAGCGGGAAAGAGAAAGAAGGAGAGGAAGGGATAGAGGGGGCATAAACACAGAAGGTGATAGAGATGGGTGGTGAGTGAGAGAGAGGTGGGAGGAGGAGAAACATAGAATAATAGATCTAGTGTGTGAGAGAGAGAGAGGGAAGCACATGAACGTTTATTGATATATCATTACGGACGACATAAACTATTTACGATGGATAGGTAGAGGGATAGAAATATAAGGTAGAGGATGCGAAACCCTGCACTAGAAGTAGTAGCGACAACAACTGCACGAAATAAATTTCCATAAATGCTAAATTCTGACTGGTTATCGAAACTGAACTTCAACCAATCAGAAAGACTTTCTCTGGGAGTCAAGCACCTGTTATGTACTAGCTACATAAGCGACAACCCAGTCGTTTCTATAGTAACACGGCGCGAACCAATTACTACTAGACTTCTTGTGGATAACCCAAATGTAGCCGTGGCCACTTGACTAAAAGTTCTCGGCAGACTACATTAGATACATGCACAAACTCACTCACACACAAGTCTACATACATACAAACTAACAAGGCAAATATGCATACGCACAATGCTGCATAGTCTACATAACTTAAATCATGCCACATGCAATCTCATACGGCAACAGCCGAAATAAACATGTCTGTTCAACTTCTTGTTACAGACAAAAAGACTCTTTCTTCGCCTAGAACGTTCATGGACACTAGCATCACTATCCACTCTTTTACTTGTTTTTTTTTTTAAACTGAGTTTAAAAATAAATTTCAATTAATATAAAAAGGTATAGCATTTTATGTAGTGTGTAAAAATTGATTTTTTTGTGGTAGCGGGCAATGCATATGCAATTTTGCTTGAAGACAGAATTTGATGGGGAATCACACGAAACAAGATGAATAGATGAATTGACAATATTGAAGAATCCAATAATTTTCAATTTAATATTTATTTACCAATGTAGTATATCGAATCCGGGTGGTATGGTATAGTGTCATATATAGATTTTTAATTTTAGTTTTCGAGGTATCACCTCCTTCTCAAGAGGAAATCTCTACTCAAGTTGAAGAGAATTTTCGGCTTGAAGCCAGAATCGGAAGTATTATAAGTAAGCAGTCTCGCAAACAATTAATATATTTATCATTTAATTACCATTTCGCTGTAACTGTTTATTGATATTTCTTACTATAGTATGATATTTATTTTTTGTTTATTATTATTCAATAGGCAATAGGAGTTCTCGTACAGGTCATCATCAGTGATTGCTTACTGATAACCCGTGGTGTTTCCTGGAGTCTGAGTGACATAAAGTCTCCCAAGATTTCCAGTACTTTCCACTTCTTTCGATAACCATTGCAAATCATTTTCGTTATCGCAACAGCCGCTTACGATTGATTTCTCGCTGGTAACGACCATTAGTCTTCTCTGGGATTTGTTTGGCAATAATCCTCCCTATGGTCCCAGTACTATCTGAAGTAGAGGTCTGGTCAGTGCTCTCTTCATCGGTCTTTCCATTCTCTTTGACCCTGCACGATTTTTTGTGTGGTATAAGCCGAGGCTGGTGTCATCACTTTGGGAGGACATGGGAGGAGATAGTTTATGACATTTCTTGCATCATCATCATCATCATCATCATCATCATCATCATCATCATCATCATCATCATCATCATCATCATCATCATCATCATCATCATCATCATCATCATCATCATCATCACCACCACCACCACCACCACCACGACCATCATCATCATCATCATCATCATCATCATCATCATCATCATCATCATCATCATCATCATCATCATCATCATCATCATCATCATCATCATCATCATCATCATCATCATCATCATCTTCTTTTATTTGTTTGATTTTCTGCTTAAGTTAATATTTGTTTGTAATTAGTTAACAGAAACGCAATTGGTCTGTATTAAATCAAGTGACCCCCGAAAAAGGGGCCCCCGTGTACACTTTATGTGATATCTCCTTTATTTATTCACCGATTGCCCTTATTTTACAAGACATGGCAGAATCAACGACCGTGAGTACACCAAGACCTCAGTGGGAGCTGGGACAAAGAATACACTGTGTTAAATTTTACTACAAGACAGGCTTGTTTAAGAAAACCCAGGAAAGTTTTTATGTCGAATGTGAAAAGGCTCCATCCAAAAGCAGAATTCAGAACTGCGTGGACCACTTCGAGAAGTATGGGACCGTGGAGAACCTCAACGCTGCCAGTGAGAACCGTCTAAGCCGAGCTGGTCGAAAGTGTGAGAGAGTCTCTCCAGGTGAGTCCGAAACGCTCTGTGCGTAAGCGAAGTCAGTCCCTCGGTATCTCCCGTGAGACTTGCAGGAGAGTGCTGGTGAACGATATCAGGGCTTACCCATACAGAATACAGACGCTTCAGACCCTTACAGCCTCAGACAAGAAGCAGAGGAGCGCAATGGCAGTCAAGATGCTCGATAAGATCGAGGAGACACCAGGTTTCCTTAACCTCTTTGAATCCCAGATGAAGCCCACTTCTATCTTGACGGAAAGGCGAACTCCAAGACAAATGTCTTCTGGGGGTCCTCCAGACCCGATGAGTAGCCACCAAGTCCCTGCACTCTCCTCTCCTAAGTGCACGGTGCGGGCTGCAATCTCGGTCAGAGGCATCATCGGACCAATCTTCATCGAAGAATCTGGCGCAGCAGTGACAGTAACCAAGGAGCGGTATGTGGAGGTCCTCAAAACCTTCAAGAGTGAGCTCCAGACCCTCTACCCGTCGCTCATGAGCAAGTTCTGGTTCCAGCCAGACGGAGCAAGTTCTCACACCTCAAATATGTCCTGAGATTGGCTGGAAGAGAACTTCGGAGGCCGAGTGATCAGTCTCAAGACTAATTTTGAGTGGCCACCCCATAGTCCGGACCTAAGCCCCCCAGATTATTTTCTTTAGGGCTATCTTAAGGACAGAGTGTACGCAGGGAAACCCAGAACCATCACGGAACTCAAGGAAGCCATCAGGGAGGAGATGAGAGCCATTCCCAATTCAGTCTGTAAGAACGTCATGGACAACTTCGTTCTGCGCCTCAAGAAATGCCCGGAGCTAAATGGAGGCCATCTAGAACACATGCTGTAGAACGGAGAAAAAAGGGCTAAAGACCCTAGTGTTTTGATGTGATGTTTTGAATATAATAAACTAGTTATGACCAAAAATTCATTTCATTTGGACGAAACACTAAGAAACGGGGCCTAATTAAAGTTGGGCACCGTTTTTTGGGGTCACCCTGTATGCGTGTGACTTGTATTCATAATTTATTTTCCTCGACAAATATTGGTGACTCCGACGTGATCAATTTTTTTAATATGTCTCGTTTTATGCGTAGTTGTTTGCTTCTGTAAAATTTGTTTTTGCATAAAAACTTCACCTGACATAACGTGGCGTACACTGATGTGGAATGAATATAGTTGTATTAGTTGCTATAAGTGTAGAGCGAAGATTCGCTGCCATGGAAACGAAAATGCACCGCTGGATCTAGGGAGTTACACTGGTTGACTATATCTGTGATGACGATATCCGAAGGCGCTATGGCACCAAGCCGATCAAGGACAAGACGATGGAATTGTGGCTCAGATGGTTCGGGCATGTGGTGACAACACCGTGGTAAGTGAAATACGAGCTACGATTAGCGATAATGCAAAGCTCTATGTAAAAAAGAATGTAGCACACACAGTTTCTCGTTTAAATTTAAAACCGCCGGAAAGCAACGAAGAGGAAGGTCGATGATGAGATGGACAGACGCCTGCACAATGATCTCCGTAACACCGGCCTTCATCCGGATTAATCCTGTAATCATGCTAAATGGAGACAAACATCCATTATTATTATTATTGCGGTTCTTGCAGTAGCTCTGGACTAACGTAAAAGAAAAAAGAAGTCGTTATAAGGGTAACTGTGAAAGTGCGTATGTAATTCTACGTTTGTAGACACATCTCGTTTTGTTTTCGGGATTAAGGGGTTAATACTTTGTATAAATGTAGAGTTACGTTGATTTGTTTATCTGACAGAATTTGCCTATTGATAATCTGGTGATTCTTCCATGGATTTATCTGTTTTTCTTTGTTCGATATTATTTTCTTCCTATTTGCTTTTATTACTAAGTAAATCATATAGTAGAGCTCATCATAGATCCGAGTGTGACGCAGTAGCGGGACCCAGCGTAGAATTACAAAAGATCAGAAAACTCATATAATATGTTGTGGGACTCACGCAGAGTACGCCAAGAAAAAAAAACATAGTCGTAAATTCTAAATGCACTGAAAAATATTGTTTATGATTTTAAAACAAAAATAGTTTTCTGTTTCGTGTTGGATCGACAGCACAAGAGCCGGTCTGTGGTTAGAAGTCAGCAGCTGTCAATTGCTATACCCTGCTCTCAGGTCAGGTGGGATCACGCCAAGCCTGGTGTTAACGGATGCAGCCGTAGGAGCTGATGGAAATCCGTATAGTTACGCCCTGGCCGATCACTGGGGAAGTTTCGGCAGGGCTTACAGAAAACGAGAGGGCTGTAATTACAAGAGAAACCGTCAGAGGGAGGGTATTCGATAAGGTAATGGAAACGGTTCTAAGCGAGGTAGGTGGAATTTGCCTCGGACAGTGACAAGGTACCTTGCAATTAATATAATGCACGAGACTAGCACGGAACAAGCCCAGTAGCAAGATAAAGAGAAATTACCACCAGTCACGCACAGAGGGGCTTGGAGTGGCCCGGGTATCCAAATTAGTCGAGGGGCATCCAATCATAGTCAAACTATCTCCCTTTCCCATAATATTTCTCAGCAATAGGTCTTATAACATTTGAGTCATTGGAGCATGCAATCGAGCAGTTGGCACCACCAGGGCATTACCAGATTCTTTACACATGAAACAGCAATGTAGATAACTGTATCACTTGACTAGAGCCTACGAAGCCAACTTTAGGAGTTATCTAACATGTCGACTATTTAAAACTTAAGCGTGACAAACCAACAAAAACGCTCTTGCTTCAAACTGTATTTTCCCTTTATTTAGCATAACGCTTTTACCGATATGTCCATAATAAAATAAAATATAATAAAATAACGTTCTGAATGTTTACGACGCAAGAAATGTGTCGAAAAGTGCGTCTAAATTTTGCTTGTACCTACACCATTGACTTTCGCAAATTGTCTTCTCCTTGGTTGTCATTGTGTGCGCGTGTTTGTGCAAGTGCACATGCACTTTCGCGTGTACTGCAGCGATAACGAAAACCTTCATCGTTATTTTTCTCTGTAATTATCGACCTCGCCTTCTCTCCCTCTCTCTCACCCCTCTCTCTTTCTCTCTTGCGCTCACTTGCACACTATTATCTGGTAGATTGGTGCAAGTTGCGCGAGAATGGCGCCGATGTACGACTGACGACGTCCTGTCCCGACAAGGAAAGTCGCGGTTGTTAAACTTACATCAACATAGAGAACGAAATGAACCAGTCGCACGCGAATTGTTGACCAGCGAAGATCTTTATTCTGAGCGCATTTCGCAGAATAGGGCGAGTCTTTTATAGAATAGTGACTCCTCCGAGAAATATTGTTTCTCTTTGGTTTATGAGCACAAATAAACGATAATACTTGACGTCGGAACATGGGCTTAAATTCTAACTTAAAACGACCTCCGAATAACTTCAAAATAACTTTCAAAATACGTGCAACCATTGACATGTTCTTCTTCATAATCTAATAGATGAAATAAAGTCAGCCAGATTCTCGACTTTTGTCATCGATAGCTTCCATCCTATAAAATTAATATTTTATTCTGAATAGCCATTTTATTTTGTTTACCGTTAGTCTATGTTCTTTAGAAAAATATAATGTCATTCAAGTTAATTCCTTCCATAAAATAATGTATCCGATCGGATTTATTTTCGTAAAAGGAATCATATGTGTTTACAAGCAATGCCTACTTGCTTTCCTTTGTGTTGAAGAGCAAAATGATATTGTGCAAAAAGGTACATGACTTTGTCTTCGCCCATTATAGACTTCTCCTCTTTCATTGGAACAAAAATGTAAAGTTTAGGAAACAATAAAACAGAATAGTTTCAGTAAAATAGAAAGCAGAATAAATTGCAAGTTAATACACTCCCAAGCAACGGCGGGTAAGTATATTACATAGTAATAGTCGTGTTAATAGGAAAAGCCTGGGGCTCTTAACCAGCGAGACTTGAACAATAAAAGAAGTGTTTTTCGTTTTGCGTCAGAAAAAAAGACAACATGCGTCTGGCGACTGATGTAGTGGAATCTATCTTTGTTTCTTTGTTTCTTTTTTCTTTGTTTCTTTCTCTTTTTCCCTCTCACTCTTGTATACACAAACACAGCATGCGAAGTTTCTGTTCTGTCCTTTTGAATAAACCTTTTTATAAACTAGCGAACAGTGTCGGTGTGGTTTGTATCAAGGAACGAAAAAGCAACCTGGGCTCACAACTATGATGGCGACGACGGCGACGAGACAATCAACTCGCGTTCACAAAGGACTTTATAAACCATCAATGCGGGTGTATAAACGCATAAACATTAAGATTTCACTTCTTTGTAACTTGTGAAGATAGCCTAATAGTTAGAATCGTTGACTGTCGAAAAATGATTTTGTTTCGATTTTCTCTTGAAGTGCTCGCCTGTCTAGTCACACTGAACCGCTGTTATACAGCGAAACATTCAGTATACGAATAACTACATATGCCTCGCACCCTTTTGTCGGTTGAGTACCGTGGTAAGTGAAATACGAGCTACAATTAGCAATAATGCAAAGCTCTATGTAAAAAAGAATGGAGCACACACAGTTTCTATTATGTCGTTTGAATAAGTTTTTTTTATAAACTTACCAACACGTGTCAACGGACAAAAATGCAACAGGGGCTCACAACTATGCGACGACGACGACGAGCCAATCAATTCGCGTGCGTAAATAACTATATGCACTCATCGATACGGGTGTATTTAACGGGTACAGCTAGTTATATCGAAAAAAATGGCGTTGTCTATGAATTATTCGTACACCACTCCATCGAAGAGTAAATACTTTGTCACATTCTTAGCAATGCTGTAGTTCTGGCCATTTCAAAAGAAACGGTGCAACAGAATTTATTTACATTTAAATATTTACAAAAAAATTCACAGTATAGTAAATTTTCTTTATGAAATAAGATGTGGCACAATGCCGAAATTAAGTAGAGTGGATGAGGTCGGCTATCGTTTTCTAGGTCTATTTTCTAAACTAGTTTAAATCACCAAAATACCACATTCACTTTATAGGTAAAACCTGCTTAACTTTATCCCACATAAATGATATAGTGCGAAAAATTACCTATTGCATTAGACTGTAACTAAAGTTCAATCACACATTCGTTATGCTATTCTTTAAAATCACCCAAAAATCACACCATAAAACTTATGCCAATGGCGTAGTAGCTTGTCGTGACTGTATTCTACCTGTTATTAGTGCGCCTACATGAACAAAAATATTAATGCGCATGTGCAAATAAAACGTTTACGCAACAATTAGCCAATCGGCGCGTTAGCTGCGAAAGTAAAACTCTTCTGGTATGTTCGATGTCATCATCTACAAAAGCTAAAATCATCAGACGACTAACTAGACTGCAACCAAATTGTCAGCGATGCATCAGTATTCCACGCCCAAACAATTTATGCATTTTCCGCAATCAGATTTACAGAGTTTTGATCTCAGCTAGAATCTCTGTTGAAGAAATACTACCGATTATATTCGCAGCGTGTGTGAAACCAAACACCAAGTATCAGGATCGCACTCACCAACCAGCCACATAAAAAGAACAGCAACACGCAGATCATTCACTTGATGAAAAATCTTTCGCCTTTCGCACACAAACAAGCGAGCAATCCAGTAGCACAGCTATCACTGATTAAATCACACATACATCTCACTACTCGACAACATTTTCGTTTACATCAGAGAGAGACATTTCAGTATTTTTTTACAGTAGGGTCCGCGCTAAAAGTTCCTCAGCATCGGTGCTTTCTGGATGTTTACGTTAAACGCCGGACAGTGCCGAATGAAAAATCTGTTGATTTACCTGCGTCCAAACAAACACAAACGAGGCTTGATTTACAAGCGGGACAAAACAAGCAAAACATTTTGCATGAAATAAATATTTATTTTTAAACGAAGATTCAAATAAGTGTTTAATAAGGATTTAACCTTATTAAACATAACATAAGAAATGAATAATCAAGCAAGTGTTGTTTTACATTTTTTTACGAAATTTTTTTTTACTGATTATTTTTATTGATTTCGTTAGGGTTTAGGTTTAGGGAAGGGTTAGGAATTATGGTTATGGCAGGGTTAAGGTTTGGAATTAGGGTTAGGACAGGGTATGGAATTAGGGTTCGGGTTAGGGGAGGGTTACAGTTTAGAATTAGGGTTAGGGCAGGGTTAGGGATTAAGGTTAGGGAAGGGTTAGGAATTAGGGTTAGGGCAGGGTTAAGGTTTGGAATTAGGGTTAGGACAGGGTTAGGAATTAGGGTTAAGGGAGGGTTTAAGTTCGGAATTAGGGTTAGGACAGGGTTAGGAATTAAGGTTAGGGCAGGGTTAGGAATTAGGGTTAGGGCAGGGTTAAAGTTTGGAATTAGGGTTAGGACAGGGTTAGGAATTAGGGTTAAGGGAGGGTTTAAGTTTGGAATTAGGATTAGGGCAGGGTTAGGAATTAGGGTTAGGGCAGAGTTAGGAATTAAGGTTAGTGTAGGCTCGTTTGCAGACGTCAAAGAAGAAGAAGGGGTAGAGGCAGTGGAAGGAAGCATTTTAACCGGGTACTGTTCAGCTATCTGTGACAATATGGAGGCGAAGGGGTGTTAGTGTTTCATTCAGTTTGAAAGTTTAGATGTCGTCTGCTTATTCATCTCGCTTCGGGGCTTTCCGGCGTTTTAACCGCCGGAAAGCACCGACGCCGAAGGACTTTTAGCGCGGGTCCTACTGTAAAAAAAATACCGACATTTTATTCACATAAAAACATACTGACGCAAACGCAACTCATGTACACGCATTCAAACATCCTCAAACATCTTTCCCACAATAAAAATTGTTATATTTTAACCACTGTATTATCGGTATTCATTTGTAATCTTGATCATACATGATAGCCTGCAGAATGTACCAAAAGAATGCTGCAGAAAGGGTTTTATTTGATGCATTGGAAGACGCCGTTGGTGAAAACACAGACTATTACGGTTATGGAACTAAGCATTGACTTCGATGTGAACCATTCCACCATTCACTTGAATTGTCAAATATTAGCAATTCGGTTCCACACGATTTCCCTGCAAACAATCACAAAAAATGTGCTGTCTGCTATGCATCATTTCCTTTCTGTGAGATCACAATGTCTTTTTGAACATAGTCATTATTAGAGATGAGAAATGAATACGTTACCATAATGTTAAGCAAAAACCTCAGTGGCAAATTCATAGTGAAGAGCGAACCGAGCAGGTCAAAAATGGTCTCCATCCCAGGAACATTCTGAGTGTATGTCCGAATAATTCAGCTAATAATAGCAGGAGTTTATTGTGAACATCTATGGCGTTTGAAGGCCGATTTACAGCAAAAACACTTATACTTAATGAACAGAAAAATAATTATGCTTAATCATGATAACGCGAGACTTCATATTGAATAAAAGACCAACGATCTTATAGAAAAATACACATGGGAAATTATACACCAGACACCTTGTTCTGCCGACTTCGTACTAACAGATTATAATCTATTTAAAAGTTTTCAAAATCATTTTAGAGGATTGATACTTAATTCAAGAGAAAAAAACTGAAGGAATTTTATGAACGCGGTATTACAAAGCTTATTTAGAGATGGAAAGAGGCCGTAGAAAAATGGGGACATCATTAGCGATTAAATGAATAGGATATTGTATTTATATTATTTTATTGATCCTTAAAATGTAAAGTAACTTGTTTAATATTAGTGGGTACGTATACTAGTATAAATATTAATAAAAATATATTTATTCAGATGAATTTGCCGTGATGTTGTAAACAGGATGTGTTTTAGAGAGGGGGTCACAAAGGGGTTAAGAATTCGACCCTGTCTAAAAATAAGCTGAGGGTCCATGAGAATGGAAAGTGATAAAAATGAGGTGGAAATTACTTTCCAGCCACTGGGCGATCAACAGCGGCCACTTGAATAAATCATTCACTTGATTGAAATACTGATTTGTGAAATGACCTTTTATAAGTAAAGGATGAGGTCAACAGGGATTCGACCACGTGCTATGTAGCAAACCTTCGCTTTTAATTTCACCATTTTTTACTGATGATTCACCACTTATTAAGACCCAAAGGCCACTGGAGAATAAGGGTTAACGAGTTTGTCAAGTGGACGGTGAGACAACACCATAATGGTTAGTAACGATGGTTGAAACTGGGCAGTCGATGCTCACTGTCACCACTTCCACCACTAAGAAGATTGTATTGACCACAATACTGTATCAAGTTGATCCTATCAATAGTGGAACCATAAACAGTGTTTGGAAAACTAATGCAAAATGATTATGTCAAAGTCACAAACACCGAGCACTAAACAGCTTGCTTGCTATATGAATTTTAAATTCTACGGAGTTAGTCCCAGTGAATTGAATAGAACTGGTCGGAGTACACTGCATGCTCTTCTCCGGCTGCGCCCTGATCACTAGCGGCGTTTTCACCTACATGACTTATCGAGGTGGATCTGTAAACCAAATATATAAATAAAAGTGCGTGACTGATTCTCATTCGTTTGTGCATGATTGTGTTTTTCACGTCTACGTGACTCACACTTGTGACAGAAATGTAATGTTTCTGAATTTTTTAGATGAGGATTGGTATTATTTGAATTTTTCGGACTACTGTACTCATCTTGAGTGTTATTCTCAGAACGTTTCGGTCGATGTAACCCCTGAACTTCTCCAGGTGTATCTTGTCAAACTCGGGAATCTTTCTATCGAATTTGTGAATCACTACGGAAGAACCCGTAGCGTAACGGATAAAATACTAAATAAAATTCAGTTGTAAGTGACAGTCTTCTGGAGGTTGAAGGTTCAATCCTCAGTGCGGGCGACATTGAGAATACAATTGCGAATTACTTAAGACTTCTACCCGGTCATGGCTGACGGAACGAGAACATGCTACCCCCGTGGATTAAATAAAGGGTTCGGTTCGAAATTCCGTACATATTACTAGGTTCGACAAGAAGGTCGGAGGTTACACCGACCGAAACATTGTGCGAATAACATCCAAGATGAGAATAGTAGTCCGAAAAATCCAAATAATACAGAAATGTAATGATATTTAGATTCGTGCGTGTATAAATAATTTTAAAGATCGAATTTCCACATAAAGCTAGAGTAAGGAGAAAGTAGACAATTTCATTAAAAGTTAAATGGTTAGAATTACGGCTACGTGTCAGGATATAACGTCATAGAAAGGAAGTCACCAGAGACACGCAACGAATAAGCTTGTCAAATCTTATGAGGAATGGGTTAGGGATGTTATGCATATATATTGTATACTGGAAAAGAAAAAAAAAACAAAATGACCACGTTGTGTCTTTATTAATAATTTTTACAACCGTTGTACTAAAAAGGAAGTGACAACAATGTAAAAGAAGAGGAGAGAAAACGAATCACTGCAAAGTGTCATCTACAAAACACAACTCTAGTTGTTTACGTGATGCGCCGCCGTCCGGATAATCTACTGTGGTTGAAGAATGGGTCCACCGCAGTGCAACAGAAAAATAATTTCATTTTTATTTGTTGTGTTAAATATTGTACGAGTAGATCAATTAGTATATATTTTAGTTAACACTGGGTTAAAGAGTGCTTTGAGAATAACATGAAGTGTGACAGGCCAGCAGAGGTCAACACGCTGGCGCGAGGTGAAATGAGCTAAGCTGTGGGAATGTATTATCTAACAGATATTACGTCACATTGCTTAGAGAGAGAGAGAGAGAAGGAGAGATAGAGCGCAGTTCAAGGAAGCAGTCGACGCGTTCGGACGTGTAAATGAAATGGGCTGACAACAGTGATAATCTCTCTCTCTTTCTTTCTCTCTATGCCCCATCCATTGATTAGTGATTTAGAACAAAGATCAGGTTGAATAAATGTCCGCTGTCTTCTATCAGTTTTGTCTCGAGTTAGTCCCTTTGAAAGTATAAATAAAAGATTTGATTACAAGACGGAAAACTCTCAGTCTGGAAGGATCACTAAGAGCGCCTAAAAGGAGAACAACTAGCAAGAAGGTATGGCTACCAATTTGTGAACTTTAATAGTTCGGCAACTTGGTATGACACAGGGTTGAGAATGAAGCACCGAAAGGGCGGAAATCAACCCACATAACCATGTTAGACCGACAAACCATAAGTGGAAATAGAATAATGTTGCGTATACACAACCAGATATATACAAAAGAAAATTACACGAATCCAAGGGAACTAAATCTGACATGGTAGAAAATCCCCAAATCTGACACACCCTCAAGCACTCCACAAAAAAAAAATCCGGCCAGGAAGTGTATAAAAAGAATCGGATGACCAAGGAGGTAGAGCACCCTCCATACCACAGCAAGAGGAACAGTGAGAGTACTTGAATGCCGCGAAGGCTTACTTCTATTCAATGACCAAAGAAAATCAACGGCTGTTATCTGCAAGAACTCAATGGGAAACGGCAGTTGCAAGAACACATTTGCAACGGCGATCGAAACAGTGGCTTGCTGATGGTTTTCTCAAAATATTGGATGAAAATATATTAATAACTGTTGTGATAAAGAAAGCACTCTTCAATCTCGGTGTTTTTCTTTTTGGCAATCAATTACTTTCCATTGTTCATTTTCTCTTACGTAGCCATTATTCTCGCAGCGTGGATATCTTAGTAGAATAAAGCTTCTCCAAGCATACTCTGATTTCTTCTACTCATTCATTACAAGTTATTCTACTAAGATATACCCATATCTTAATGCTTATTGAATGAGTAGAATATCGATTAAGATCTGGGTGATTTTATTTAAAATTTCCCACAATTGTACAGTATGATTAACAAGAAAAAAAAGGTGTGAAAAAACAAATAGACAACAAATAACTGTTATTAAAGGCAAAACATTACTTTTCTATTTAATGTATAGTTTTCACGTGTGTCTACCCATTGTAAGATTAATTATCTATGCATTTGTAATCGTCGTTTTTACTTAGCAAATCACGCGTGGTTGCCGTCATGGCCGACAATCTTTAGGGAAATTAGTCGCGAATTTCAGGTTTAAAAGATAGTAAAAATAAAAGGAAACAGGATGGAGAGGTTAATGAAACCGTAAGCCTAAGTTCGAGGGTAGTTGCGAATCGGATCAGAGTAAGTTTTTCTTTTATTATTATTATAATTATTATATTTTAAACCTGAAATTTGCGACCAAGTCCTCTTAAAATCGGCGGCCACACGTGATTGACTAAGTAAAAGTGACGATAACACATTCATAGATAATAAATTTTACAACCAGTAAAAACACGTGAAAACTATACAGATAAGTAGAAAAGTAAATTGTCTTGCCTTTGGTAACAGTTATTAGTTGTCTATTTATTGTTTTGTCCACACTTTTTTTCTTATTAACTATAACTACACAATCACCAAATTTGTATTGCAAAGGTTTCAATAAGATAATAATTTATAATGTTAGACTCAATTCTTCAAGTGAATATTAATACTTTATATTCGTAATGAAAGTTCTTTGAACTAAAAATGTTTATTTCAGGTTTTCTTAGTATTCACAAGAGTCGAAGAGATTCGCTCGTCCGACAATACAAAGGCCGGCGTTCACACATGTCGCTGAGAACACTTCAAGAAAAATGAAAACAAAAACAACTTGTGCATACAAGAAAATCGAGTTTATTTTTATAAAACGTAGACTCTTTCGAAAAAAATCTATTCAATAAAACATCACGTCTTTATCGATTGTTGAATTCAGCGGAAATAAATATGACCTAATTATAACGAAACAAAAAACAAACCAGCAGGGCTACCCGGCGTCACCAGGGCTCATAATTTCCGCAAATTACATAAATTACAGAAAATAATAAGAAAAGTAATACGAAAAAATGCGGTTAATATTAAAATTTGAAATATTTAAGTGCGTAAAATACTTCTGCTTAGGATGAGGTTCGAACTCTCGACTCCTGTCTGTAAGTAGGTCGCGCTAACTGATTGAGCCATTATATTTCTCTTTCACATATTACTACTGTATGAGTGTTACCACTGTATCCTTTCACAATCTTTTGTCTTCTGCAATACTTAGTCATGTGTGAATCATTTCCTCAGAATGTTTGGAGTTTGGTGTTGATAACAAATCACCACATTTCAAATCATTGAAAATAGTCTGAGTCCACAATGATTTGGGTTGACTTCTCTTCATAGCAGAGCTTAAATTCGATCTGCTGTATCTTCACTCAGTCTCATGACATGACCCACGAAATTTAAACCCTTTAAAGTCACCCCAGCAATAGGAAAAAACAATGCTATTAACTATTTAAACTAAGAACAGAAAACTTTATTTCTTTCTTTCTTTCTTTCGTTCTTTCTCCCCTCTCCCTCTCTTTATTTTCTCTTTCTTCTCCTCTCAATCCCTCCAGTCGAATGTGGGTTTGTTTTAATCAAAAAGTAAAGTCCAATTTAAATTCAAAATTTCTTTAAAACATTTAACATTTAATTAGAGTTACATTCTCAACACTTAAAAAGGTAAATAAATTTTATTCTGTTCGCAATCAAGCACATTTTAAAAAATCAAGCACATTTTACTGAGCAATTAAATAACTGAATTTAGAATCGTGTTCACTGTATTTTATGTTTTAATATTTTATTTTATTTTAGGTACACCTTTTTTTCGATGTGAAAAACTTCAAATATTATTTCTTTACGACCTTACGTGAGTTTAGGATTTGTTTTTTGTTTTACATTTTACTCCGTGAAATGGTAAATTTTGTTTAAAGCTATGTTTTTATTATTCCGTGTTTTATTTATTAAAATAAAAGATGGGGTGATTTTCTTTTTTTTTTGTTTGTAAAAAAAACAATCAAACACATTTTACTGAGCAATTAAATAAAACAACTAGAAAAAATATGCGACAGGAGAGAGCATATCTTTGCTAGTTTATGTAATTGATTTTATAGGTGATGGTAGTGTTCAACTTTCTTTGTAGTTTTTATATTTTTCACTTCCTAAGTGAAAAAGAATAATGCAGCAGATTGCATTTGGTTTTAGTCGCCAATAACTTTACAGGACGTTTTTTTTGTTGATATTTATTTTTATCAATTTTATACGTACGTAAAAGTGATCAATAGACTCGTGTTTATGGCTCTCAGCCGTCACTAGCATTTATATTTATGTCAACAAAATTAATAAAATTAATAAAATTATTAATATATATATATATATATATATATATATATATATATATATATATATATATATATATATATATATATATTAATTTTAATAAATGTATTAAGAATGCTAACGGCAATGCAGTGAGCCGGATTGATGAGAAGCTGGAAAGAACAAAAATAAACAATCTTACAAAATCTTACATAAACAGCAAGAATAGTGTTATCTGTGTGTTATGTCCGGATGATTAGTGATGATTTGATATTCTGGGAAAATATTTCCCTTGTCAAAATGAACACAAACGAAAAGTCCGACTGTGTGTAATTCACTAGGATGGATGCCAGAAAGTAAGAATGGAAACAGGTCCGTGCCGCAGATGGGGATGGGAACACTGCAGCAAATAATAAATCAATAAATTTTAAAGTTTTATCCTACACATGGATATGGTGTTCAAAAATTAGTGTGTAATATTAAATTAATTAACTGGGTATTATATGGTCAGTAATCAACTGTTTGTTTTTAATTATATAATTTTATTTATTTATTGTATTGGTTTATGAATTTTTTTAATATTAAACCTTATTTATTTATATTTTTTAAATAAATTTTATTTGGATTACGGTAAATTCAAGTAATAATATTGATTCTAGGTTCTCCTAACTTAAATTATAGAATGAATGAAATCTGTTACGAATAAAAAGAATTTATAGCCTATATCTACGTTTTACGTAGGCCTAGGTGAAGTTAATCAAATTTTAACCGTAGAACAATGAAGGTGCAAAGGAGATTATTATAGCTGAGACTAAATAAGATGTTTGGGTATCAAATTTAAAATCTCCAATTTCAAATTTTGTTATTAATTTTTTATTTTTAAAATTTTAATCCAACGTATATTTAATATAATGTCAGCCATGAAACAGGGGTCTGTTGTTAAGGGGACAGATGCTTGGAATTAATTCTATAGATTCAGTAACAGAACCCCCACTTAAAGGTAATTTATTTTTATTTTGAATTTTAATGTTTTGTTTAATATATATATATATATATATATATATATATATATATATATATATATATATATATATATATATATATATATATATATACCTTAGGCTTACGATGCATAAATAAATAAACAAATAAGTAAAAAAACTAAACTAAAACCTAACAATTTAAAAATTAAAACCTAAAATAGAAATATAAGGAATCACGTGTTAAAATAAATTCACCCATTATATTGATACAAAAAAGGAAACAGGATATAGGTCAATCTATAGAAAACAGAACAATAGAACAGGATATAGGAAGTAACACTAACCACACATTTGTTTGTGGGAAGCCCAACGATTGGCTGAGAGAACAACAAATAATCTGATTGGTTAACTAGCTAGCCGTGTATATAAAAACACCCGGCAAAATTAACTCCATGGATTTTAGCCTGAAGATTGCCACCGGGGATGAAACACGGGAGCCTCTGTGTAGCTTAATTGCCATAAATATATTTTCATAGCTTACTACCTAGCTCTACTTACGTATCGAACACTGTTGAAGTAAATAGTGAAAATTGATACATAAAAAATTATATCTCTTTATAAAATGTTATGTGGATACATGAAATAGTAATATATATATATATATATATATATATATATATATATATATATATATATATATATTATTGATTATTTTATTAGTTAATACAGTTAATGGGGTGAATTACTGTGATGGGACAATAGGAGTAAATTAAATTAAGGGTTTCCGGTGTTAGAGGTTGGTTACTCCTCCTGTTACAAAGGGTATATTCAGATAAATATTTAGATGGGGTTCTACTTGATTATTACAGGGAATGGAGGGGAATTACTGTAATGGGAAAATAGGAGTTAAATAAAATGATAAAAAGAATAAGATATGGGTGCCAAACTGTTAGGGTTTAATTAACCCTCTTGTGACGGCGGAAATACGAAGAGTAGATATTACATTTAAGAAGTCTTATTAAAAGACAGGTTAGAAAGTAGAAGTGGATCACAATTAGGTGTAAAAATATTAAACAAAGAAACGGTGTATGTGGGTGGGTAGGTGTATGAAATCTGTGTTATTGATGTATATAGTAGGAAGGTGTGTGGTAGTAGGGAGTGGCCTAATATAGAAGTTAAGCAGCAACAAATTAAAGGGGGGAAGTGAAAAGTGAAATTGGAATACAAAGGGGTGTTGAATACGAGAGTTGGTAATTTTGTGAAAGGATATATTATAAAATGAAAGGTGAATAGCGCTCGTGACGTTGGTTGATCGAGGGGTTAAATGTAGAGGTAAGGATCGATCTCGTGTTTCTTAGGTCCCCAATGTTACTGATAGAGACAAGGATGGAGACGCAGATGTTGCGTTGTGTAGTGTTGCATAAGGTGGTGTGTTGGTAGAAAGAGGATATGTGGGCGTTAATATGTTTTTGATGCGTAAGTTTAATAATCTTGTAGAGCTTCCTATATAGAATTTATTGCACTTGGTACACTGTATGCTCCTCTACTGCTGACAAAATAGCACAAACTAACAACTTCGATCAAACCCTTCTAACTAATGACTACCCTACTTTTAACATAGCCCACCTAAATGAGACCAAAACACGCAGACACCGCACCCTCTATAATACCTTCTTTTTGAAATCATCTTTTCCTTAGCCATAACATCACCACTGCCACTCGCAAGGCCATACACAAAGAAAACTTTGATATCCAACCCATCAACACCGGTACCGGCTTGCGCCAACATCTATCTAAAAGACATACTAACTCTACCCCCAAACTCTTCTCCCTGGCTTATTACCCTATCCGTAACACTGAACTATGCCACCACACAAATTGTGTATTAAACTCACTGTTACACCTAATTGTGATCCACTTCACTTTCTAAGCTGTCTTTCAATGAGACTTCTTCAATTTAATATCTACTCTTCGTATTTCCTCCGTCACAGGAGGATTAACAGTCAGGACACTCATATCTTATTCTTCTCATCATTTTATTTTACTCCTATTGTAACCCCCTCCATTCCCTGTTATAATCAAGTAATCCCATCATCTGAATATTGATCTTAATATACCCTTTCGTCACAGGAGGAGAAACCAACCCCTAACAGCGGAAACCCCCAATTTAATTTACTCCTATTGTCCCATCACAGTAATCCCCCCATCCCCTGTATTAACTAATTAATTAATCAATTTACCCACACATCTAAATACATAAACAAAAAAGATTATCGCAAGATTAGACACCCTGGAACAAGTTATGTTTATAACCCAAATTCCGACATCTTAACCCTCACGGCCAATATGAACAACTACAGTCTTAAACGTAATGTAAGCAGTCGAAGTCAAGAGCGTTCAGCTTATGAAGGGACATGCATTTTAGCTATGATTTTGACAACTTTATTAATACTTCTCACTAAAAGTGCTCAGTCTGGCTTTTGAACTAATTACGAATATTTCTACTGAAAATGGTATGAATTGGAATGGATAAAGCATATGTGCTGAAGAGGTCATCATAAATTAGTCAAGTGTTACCCTGGTGTATTAGTGATAATGAAGATTTTCTGAAACACGTGTACACATGGAGAAATATTATAAACTTTGTATTCTACTGAATTAAAATGTAATCTCTCTCTCTCTCTCTCTCTCTCTCTCTATATATATATATATATATATATATATATATATGAGGGAGGAAGGGGTTATACAGTGTTCACAGAAAATTATAAGTACCTTTCTCGTAATACATTTTCATGATCCAAGAATAGTTTCCATCTAAAAAGGTTTCAAATTGGCATCGAGAGAGGCCATTAAAGAAGCGTAGACGAAATAAATCTCTGTCAGCGACTTAATTCGCGACATACTTGTATTATATATACTTATATTAGATATACTTATGTTATATATACTTATATTAGGACATAGGTTACAAAAGTGTAAGTAAAACAAACTCTTGGCGGATGAAGACGATGACGGGGTAGCAGATGTTGGTGATGAGATTCCGATGCATCGATCTTTCGGAGTGATCAGACTGAATTTTGCCAGCAGCAAATGTACAAGGGACTAACGTAGTGTAAATCATGCAGAAATTGGTGGATGCCCTTTCTCTCTCTCTCTTTCTTTTTTCCTTATTTCTTTTTTTCTTTCTTTCTTTCTTTCTTTCTTTCTTTCTTTCTTTTTCCTTTTATTTCCCTTTCTTTTATATTCCCTTCTCCATTTGTTTAATATTTGATTGAAATTTTAAAAATTCTTAAAATGTTTCAATTAGTGATCAAAATACTATTTCAAACTTAATTTGACAGACCGAAAAAAATGGCATTTAAAAATAAGCGTGACAGACCAACGAAAATGCCATTTAAAACTTAAGCATGATATAGAAATTCAAATGATATTACAAACTACAGCTAAATGCTATTTCAAACTTAAGCGTGACAGACCAATAAAAATAACATTTCACATTTGAGCTCTTTTTAAACTTAAGCGGGACAATCTGAAAAAATGTATTGCCAACTTAAGCGTGACAGACCAAGAAAAATGCTATTTCGACTGGCAAAATTCTATTTCAAACTCAAGCGTGGAAGACCAACAACAATTCTATTTGAAACTTAAGCGGGACAGACTGACTAAAATGTTATTAAAAAATTAGCGTGACGGACGAACAATTAAAAAAAAATTAAGCCTGACGTCTGCCAGGCTTAATTTTTTAACGGAACAGACCGACAAAAATGATATTTTAAACTTAAACGTAACATAGAGCAGAAGTACTATTTTAAACTTAAGCGTGATAGACCAACAAAAATACTATTTCAAACTTAAGCGTGACAGACGAACAAAAATGATATTTAAAGCCTAAGCATAATAGACCAACAAAATTCTATTTCAAACTTAAGCATGACAGACAAACGTAAGCGTGACAGACAAACTTAAGCGTAATAAACCACCAACAAAGATACATGAAAAGTGGTAAAAATGCTATTCAAAACTGAGCATGAAAGATTTCAAACTTAAGCGGCTAACCAAATTAACACTTGACGGACAACGCTTCTTATAAAAAAGCGCGGACGTATCTAAAACAAACGAGAAAAGAAGAGTGCGATATTGATTTAATTCTGAGAGAGTTAGAATCTAAAAACAGTCTTTCTTCAAAAAATATTCCTGGCAACGGATATTTTGGATTGTTACCTGGAAAAAATGGCAGAAACAGATGAGTTCAAAAAAGAACAACAAAAATGAAATTTTAACAAATTAGTCCCGCAAATTGGCTTGAAATTGACATCTCTCCATTTAGCAACTGTTCTATGCCAAACGTCTATCTATCTATCTATCTATCTATCTATCTATCTATCTATCTATCTATCTATCTAGTAGCTATCTAGCTAGCTATGCTTGTCCATCTATATCTCTATTTATATAAAGTTGCGTATGTGTATATGTTTATATATTTCTATGTAGAGGATTCACTCCTAAACTAATTAACCGATCATTATGAATTTTGGAGCAGAACTGCTGGACGTAAGGTGGCCAAATTTTGGCTATCTCAGTTTAATTTAGTTTTATGCAAACGGCGTACAAAGGGAGTTGAAGATCTTCATGAAAATTCAGATACCCTCGATTTTTGTGAAATTTTAACAATAGATATTAGAACTCAATTAATAAATATTCCTCAAATTACAGTTTCTTTTGAGTATTTTAAAGCATTTTAGAGGGGCATAATATGAGCACAACCCACTTTTGATAAATAAAATATTTCAGATATGCATTAAATTAGATTCATATTCATTAGCCACTAATTAAAACAGATTCCCTGAATTTCAATTTCTTATTCAGACCCTTAAACTTAAGACTTTAACTGTAGGCATTTCCTAGAATCAAAATCATGTAATGAATTTTGATTAGAATTGGAATAATGATTCTAGACATATGGTTTAGTAGCATTATATCTTCATTTTAATCTTTGCAAAGGGACATAAAAATGGTGCAAACCTGTTCTGTTCGGGTGAAATAATTTTACCCGTCCTGGGACAGGTATCCTTCTAGTATATATATGTATGTGTGTCAATATATATATATATATATATATATATATATATATATATATATATATATATATATATATATATATATATATATATGTGTGTGTGTGTGTGTTTGTGTGTTTGCGTGTAACACTATATAGGTTCAGGTGTGTAAAAATAATGGTAATAAAATTCTACGTAAGCTTAGCTAAGTAAGAAAATGCAATTTTCCATTAGAAGTAAAACTAGAGGTTACGTGTCAGAATATTTCAACATAACAGGAAGTCGGCAGTGATATGTAGAGGATACGCTGGTGAGATCTCTTTTTTCTGGGCTGAAAGAGAGAGGGTCAGAAAGAGAGATAGATAGAGATATAAATAGAGAAATAGAGAGATAGAGAGATAGGAAGATATATATAGAGAGAGAGAAAGAGAGAGCGAGAGGGTGGGTGGGAGGGAAGTTTGTGCTTAAAGCTAGCTGTTTCCATTTCCCTTTATGGAGGATTGGTTTAGTGGTATTATATCTGGATACAGTATAACAGGAACCCGAAATCAAAATCAGAATGATTTTGTGCGGTCATTATTTAAACTACGACAATTAATTAACACGCACCATATCAGAAAAATCGAAAACGTTCGTGATACATATGGAAAATACATTAATATTTTATTTCAATACAAAAATAGCGATAATCAAGCAGAAAAATTATGTTATTCTTAACATTTTTTTATTATATATATATATATATATATATTCGCTGGTAAAATCAAATATGGCGTCGATTTGGGAATAAATCTATCTAAAAGAATGTTTTTAAAAGTAATATTTCGATTCTGTTTTGAAATTTTTCCGTTTTTTTCTGATGAATTATTGTCCTAGAAGATTCTAGATATGCTTGAAAACCTTTATTGTCTGGGCAATTGAAGAAACGGCTGTTAAAAATTAATCTCCTTTCTAGAAAATAAAAACCTCGAAAGAATCTGCTTTTTTATTCGCTCTTCCCTCCTCTCTCTCTCACTCTCTCTCTCCCCCCTCTCTGTATGTATATATATATATATATATATATATATATATATATATATATATATATATATATATATATATATATATCTGTGTAAGCCATTAGTACCTCATTTCCATTTTCTCTCACAGTAAATCTAATAAAAGGCAGCAAAACCTGATTTGACATTTTGTACCGAGACGCAATACCGATTTGGCCTCCAGCCTTAAATCAATTGTTAGTTAACGCAAATAGCTTCTGATAGTAATAACGTTCATCCTCCAAGGTGCTCTAATAGAATTACCTTATACCAGACTAGCCTGAACTTGTTAAATTGTCCTTTCGTATGATGAAATAATAAAAAGAAACTGCTTTACTAAGTATGTTTATTTACCTCCTCTGCAGCAAGTTAGACACAAGGTCAGGTGAAGTTTCGAAAAGACAGAGCACTAGGTGAAGTGTGTTCTGGCCTACAAAAATGTCTGAGCAGCCCCCATCAGCATTCCCCGGTAGGTAGCAATAAATTATTTCCTTCTCAGAGAGAAAGTAAAGCCTGGGAGGGTGAACCTTTTAGGACTGACAAAACTATAGCCAGACAGCAACAACGTTACTATTGCACTGATTGGCGAGGACGTATCCTCCATTGGCACGAACAGTAAACAGTCGAGAAATAAAATAAAACTTATACCAAATGCAGTAGAATTTAATTATCTACAGATTTGTGTACTTTAAACGTGTTAAAACTATATATATTTTTTAAATTTCAGAATTTCGATGTTCGTGTGCCCTAACATCACACTAAAACCGAAATGGCTGACCTTACTTCCGTTAAGGTTGTACAAGGTAATATGTTAGTAAACAATTTAATAATTATAAGAAACCTTTTAAACCACTGATCGCCATTGCTAATAGTACCCTATCTGAGAGCCGAACATTCAAAATCCTCGGCCTAACATCCACAAGTAACATGGAATGGAACAAATACATAGAAGATACTGCCAAGGCTGCTGCAAGGAAGGTGGCTCCCTCTACCGTGATAGAAAACTTCTCACAGCTGTCAACACCCTTTATCTGTATAACGCCACCATTCGCCTATACATGACGTATTGTTGTCACATCTGGGCTGGTGCACCAACCTTCTGAGACAGAGTCCAAAAATAGCCTCTAAAATCTAATAAGTCCCACATTGTGCACCAAGTTCCAGCCCCTTTTCCATCGCCGAATTGTTGCATCTCTGTATTTGTTTTTCAACTACTTCGACGGAATGTGCTCCGACGAACTTGCTTCACTTGTGTCACATCAACGTAAATAGCCCCGACGAGCCAGACAATCAGCAAAATCCAACCCGTTCACCGTAGAGGTCCCCAGATGCCGGAAGGCTTTCTATTTAATAACTTATTTACTCGAACGGCTAGCCTTTTGAATTCCCTCCCTGCTCCCTGTTTCCCTAACTGTCCCAGTAGGAGGACATTTAAATGTAATGTAAACAAACATCTCGCTGCACAACCCCCACTTAGGATGCCCCTATAAATATGGTTCTTAATACACAGTGGCCATCTACGTCTCACTGCAATTTGTGTTGTCTTGGGTAAATAAAAGTTTTTTCAAAAGTATGGTCTTGTCTTTTTCTATGATACACGTTTCTTTTCTTATATACGACTATCGATGTATGCTTATTTGTTCATTTATTTATATTGATATACTTATATATTATCTCTCGTTAAAACAAATATGCACATAAACGCATAAAATATTACAACCTACATTATTTGAAAATATAGCTTCTTCCTAAACAATAGGGTTTCTTAAAGAAATTTATTTAAAAAAAGAAGTATTAACAAAATGACATCTGTCAATAAACAAATAACAGTTAACCTGCATTAAAATGTTCAATATATTGTCACCAAGCCATCAATTTGAAAAAAAACTCTCTTCAAAAGAATGGCTCAAATAATATCTCAAATAAATTAAAAAAAGCAAAAAGCATACATAAAATCTAAAAACCAAACAAAATTACTCAATAGTCAGATTCCACACTCTAAAAAAGCATTACAATTACATTAAAACAATAAAGGACAACAATTTACAAAGAAATGATACAACAATATAAATATACTAGCGGGCCCTGTGGAAATTCCACGCTTGCTGTTTTCATCTATAATTTACTGTTAATGATATTCAATTTCAATTAATACATTTATGTAAGGTTTAATAATATTAAGCAAAAATCGTCTCTTAGTGCTTGCGTAGAAATAATTGTTGGTATTCTTATAGCTGAGTTTTGTTTATTGCCAATCGGCTAAGGCGCCTCTATCGGGAATGTCGACGCGGCTGCTCAAGCTATGTTTGTTGGGCTAGACATCTTCCTGCAGTGGAAAGGAGATAAATAGCTGAGCTGTTTACGAAAAAGCTAGAATGCATTGGTTTTAGTAATTTACGCTATCGCATTTTTAAAAAAACATAGTTCACCCAAACAACGCAGGCCACCACTGTAGACGTAAGGGGCTACCGAGAAAAATGGTGAGACTTTTTTGGGTTTTTTTTGGGGGGGGGGGTCAACCTAAATTGAGAGCTGTGCAGCGAGATGTCTGCTTACATTAGTTTTAAATTTCTGCATGTCAGCACCGCCAGGAAAACAGGGGGAAGGGAGGGAGTTCCAGAGGCCAGCAACACGAGGAAAGAAGCTTTTGGAGTAGAAAGCTCTTCGGCATCTGGGGACCTCCACAATGAATGGATGGGATTTGGCAGATTGTCAAGTTGGTCTAGTGAATTTACGTCGTTGTTGCACCAGAGCAGCAAGTTCATCAGAGCACAATCCATTGAAGTACTTGTAAAACAAGCACAAGGAAGCAACATTGCGGCTATGGGACAGGGGCTGGAGCTTGGTGGATAGTGAAGGACCTATTAAGTTGGCGACTCTTTTTTGGACCTTGTCTAGGAGGGAGAGACTAGTGGATGATGTACCAGCCCAGATGTGGCGACAATACTCCATGCATGGTCGGATGGTGGCTTTGTAGAGATATAGGATAATGTCAGGTGTGAGGAGTTTATTAGCACGGTAGAGGGAGCCCACCTTCTTTGAAGCAGCCCTGGCAATGTTTTCAATGTATTTGTTCCAATTCATGTTCCCTGTGAAAGTTAGTCCGATGAGTTGTAATTATGAACTCTTAGGTAGGGTGTTATTTGCCATGGCAATCGGTGGTTGAAGAGGTTTCTTGTAGTTATTGAAGGAAAGTAGCTTTGTCTTTGCGGCATTCATTACCATCCATTTTTGTGTATTTTTCATGTATTTTGATTTACAGTTACCTTTGTCGAGAGCTCATTTTGAACTTTTTCTATCTTCTTCTCCCATGTCTTTGGATCGAGGTGTTTTTTCTCTCCATTTTTTTCCTGATGGTGATGTAAAACTAGATCTATAGATCAGCTCCACTCCCACAAGTGTACTTTTACGTTTGCGAAAATATATGCACATATTACATGGGTTTTTACGATTATCTGAAAAAAAAGAGCAAACAAACTCTATAGCTAA
>OY744519.1:136884289-136901789 GCA_963556195.1 Sepiola atlantica
CGGTAGGTAATAAAAATAATGAAAAAGATAGAAACTAATTGAAAGAGTTAACAAGTTAAGAATGTAATCCGATACTTAGCTAGACCGGTGAAAATTATAAACATATCCCACCCCCCACAAAGATTTACTTAATAGGAAAGTTTTCCAAGTTAATCTCACTTCCTTGTCTTCTTTGGTCTGAAGATGTGGACTCTCCATGAAGAGTACAACCGAAACATGTATGCACATATGTAACCAATAATGTTTTTATAAATGAAAATTTACACTAAAGAACAGCGCTACTTGTTATTGAGCACTTTTTATAAACACAGTAGTTTCAACGGATTTACATCTACAGAAACTAATACAATACATGTACTATATATATATATATATATATATATATATATATATATATATATATATATATATATATATATATATATATATATGTTGTTGACCCGTTTAGGGGTACCAACAATGAAATAAAAGAACAACAGGTTTAGAGATAATAATAACGAATTGTATTGAACAGAGCAATTATACACAAGTCAGTGTTGGCAGTGCTAGTGCCTAAATGTGCCTCCCAAATGTTCTCCCGGCAAAAACCGGTATTTATGGTAGTCGCTTGCTACCATTTAGTAATTATTAAAGGGTAAGTAGGTCACCCACAACAATATATTAATTTTATAAGTACATAAATAAATACTATCACTAATAAAACAATTACTAAAAACATAATGTAAAACTAATTGTAACAATGTTAGGTAAAACTAATTTTGACAATGTTAGGTCAAACTAATTGTGACAATGTTAGGTAAAACTAATTGGGACAATGTTAGGTATACTAATTTTGAAAATGTTAAGTGAAACTAATTGTGACAATGTTAGGTAAAATAATTCTGACAAGTTTAGGTGAAACTAATTGTTAAAATTTTAGGTAAAACTAATTGTGACAATGTTAGGTAAAACTAATTTTGACAATGTTAGGTAAAACTAATTTTGACAATGTTAGATGAAACTAATTGTGACAATGTTAGGTAAAACTAATTGTGACAATGTTAGGTAAAACTACCTCTGACAATGTTAGGTAAAACTAATTGTGACAATGTTAGGTAAAACTAATTTTGGCAATGTTAGGTGAAACTAATTGTGACAATGTTAGGTCAAAGTAATTGTGACATGTTAGGTAAAACTAATTTTTACAATGTTAGGTAAAACTAATTATGACAATGTTAGGTGAAACTAATTGTGACAATGTTAGGTAAAACTAATTGTGACAATGTTAGGTGAAACTAATTTTAAAAATGTTAGGTGAATCTAATTGTGACAATGTTAAGTAAAACTAATTAGGACAATGTAAGGTGAAACTAATTGTGACAATGTAAGGTAAAACTAATTTTGACAATGTTAGGTAAAACTAATTGTGGCAATGTTAGATGAAACTAATTTGACAATTTTAGGTAAAAATCATTGTGACAATGTTAGGTAAAACTAATTGTGACAATGTTAGGTAAAACTAATTTTGAAGATGTTAGGTCAAACTAATTGTGACAATGTTAATAAAACTAATTGTGACAATGTTAGGTATACTAATTTTTAAAATGTCAGGTGAAACTAATTGTGACAATGTTAGGTAAAACTAATTCTGACTAGGTTAGGTGAAACGAATTGTGACAATTTTAGGTAAAACTAATAGTGACTATGTTAGATCAAAGTAATTGTGACAATGTTAGGTAAAACTAATTGTGACAATGTTAGGTGAAACTAATTCTCTCCATCCTCGTAACTCTTCTTTGGTGCCGTAATGTTGGTCGGTTTCACCTGTTTTGGTAAAAGTTTGTCGAATACCGACTTTATTTTTCTTCCAAACATTACTTCCGCCGGTGGTACCTGGGCTGGTGTGTTCTCATTGGGTGTAATTCTATACACTTGAAGGAACTGCTGGAGTGCCTTTTCTCTCAGCGTGGCCGTCGATTTTTTCAACGCTCTCTTCAAGGTATCAACAAATTTTTCTGCCTGTCCGTTTGACCTCGGATGGTAAGTCGGAGTGGTGATATGTTTAATTTGAAAGTCTTCACAAAATTCTTTGAACTCTCGTGAAGTAAATTGTGTACCGTTGTCCGATACAACAATGCCCACCACTACGAATCGGGCAAACAGTTCATACAACGCGCATATCGTGACATCCGTTGTTGGGTTTTTACATTTAACAACTTCTGGACATTTTGAGTAACTGTCGACTATAATTAAATAGTAGAAGCCTTCCAATGGCCCCGCAAAATCTATGTGAATCCGGGACCATGGTTGCTCTGCCTTTGGCCATGAACAGTACTGAATAGGTGGTGCTTTCGCTGCCGACGCGCAGCCCGAACAGGCCTTCACCTTCGTCTCTATGTCCCTGTCCATGTTTTTCCAATACACATAAGATCTCATTAGGCTCTTCATGCGTGTCGCTCCGGGATGCCTCTTATGGAAATCTTTCAGGATTTTTTTTTTAGCGTAGCTGGGATTACTACTCGCTCCCGGTATAATAATGTGTCGTAACAGACTGAAAAAGCTTCTGCCGTTTGCTCATCGTCTGTTTGTAATTTATTTTTAATTTCGATAATAAAATTATCTTCTCTTGCCTCTTTTTGTATATCGCCAAGTGTGACTGGCAGCTCTTTTATTGTGTTACACAGTAATTTACTATAGTCATATTCAGACCGAAGGGATGCTATAACTGTATCCTCGAGCGGTTCCGTGTACTTTGGGATAAGCCGCGATAAACCATCTGCGTGTCCTAGTCTTTTTGACGGTAAAAAATTCCATCTCAAAGTCATAATTTAACAGAATTATACCCCATCTCTGTAGGCGGTTTGCTGTGTAGGTTGGCAAGCCTTTTTTTGATCCAAAGATGGTGATAAGTGGCTTATGGTCTGTTTGTAGGATAAAATGACGGCCGTGTAGATACCTGTGAAATTTGGTCATTGCGAACACAATACCCAACGCTTCTTTTTCAATCTGAGAGTAATTTTTCTCTGCAGAAAGTAAAGTTCTTGAAGCGTGCGCGATGGGTTTCATCGAGCCATCCGGCATTTTATGCAAAATGCACGCCCCAATGCCGTAGGAGCTGGCGTCACTTGCAACAATAGTTTTTAGCTCTGGATTAAAATGAGTAAGAAATAATTCTGAAGTTAACTTCGTTTTTAGGTTGTCAAATGCAGATTGACAGTCGGCGGACCATTCCCATTTACTATCTTTCTTAAGTAACTCATTTAAGGGAGCTCGCAATTTGTGCATACTGGGAATGAATTTTTCGTTATTGTTTGCGAGACCCAGGAAACTTTGTAGTTGGGTAACGTTGTTCGGTTCGGGCATATTCTTGATGGCTATAGATCTTTCTGGGTCGGGACGTCTTCCACTCTTATCAATGACATGTCCCAAGTATTTGATCGCTTCTAGAAAGAATTCACACTTTGACTCCTTGAGTGTAAAACCAAAATCGCTTATCCTTTCGAATACTTTGTTTACGTGCTCACGGTGCTCCCCGACGTTCGTACTTTTCATTAAGATATCGTCAAGGTAGCCGATCGAAAAATCGAGCCCGCTCAACACCGTGTCGATTACCTGCTGAAAAATCGACGGGGCCAATTTAATTCCAAAAGGGAGACGATTGAACTTTAGTAGTTCCCTGTGTCGAAATACAGAGAAGCTTAGAGCTATCTTACTCTACAGGTATTTGCAGATAGGCTTCACTCAAGGCAATTTTTGAGAACAGTTTTCCACTGTTTAATTTTGTGAAAACCTCTTCTGGAGTCGGCAGAGGATAGTGATAATCTTTCAGCGCATCGTTCAAACCGGTTGAGAAATCGGCACACACTCTGATCTCTCCAGATTTTTTCTTTACGTAGACGGTTGGGGCCGCCGATTCCGAGTAGTCAACTGGTGTTAAAATACCTTTCTCCACCGACCGGTCTATTTCTGTATTAATTTTTTCAAGAGAGGCAAATGGTACACTTCGTTTTCTCTTAAAAACGGGATTCTTATTTTCAATTAGTTCAAAACTCGCCTTCATTTTAGTACAGCGTCCTAATTCATTAGAAAACACCTTGGGGAATGACTCTTTCAAATCCTTCTTCAATTTTTCTGCTTCAGCAGAAAAGTTCTCTATTCGTTGACAATAGGCGCTTATCGGCGAATCCCAGAGCTGGAAGTGCTGAATCCAATCTGAACCGAACAAAGTTCCTGTATGTTTCATTACGAACATGCGTAATTTTAATGTCTTATTTTTTAGTGTCACTTTTGAAATGACTTCCCCTTCAAAGTTTATTTTCTCTCCGGTTACCGATCGAGCCACTTTATCTGTGCGTAGCATAGTCGGTCTGCCGATCTTTTTCCAGGTATTAATATTAATAATTGATAGGTCAGATCCTGAATCAAGCTGTAGTTTAACATCTTGATTGTTCATTTTTACCGTAACATACTTTCGTATGTTTAGGTTGGCACCATTAATTCTAGTTGCATAGTCGGTCTGCCGAAATGATGTTTTCAATACTAAGTATCTTGTTCGTAACCTATAAAAGCGGTTTCGTTTTCGTCCGTCTGTCCGTCAGACTTTTTTCTCGATTTGATCGATCAACTAATTCCAGTTTCGACGACGAAACCTTACTTTGTAAATGTTAGATTTAATTAAATTTAGCTCCAATTCATGAGTAGCATACAAAGATTCGGAAGGTCGTTGCTTTTGATGTAAGCGTTATACAAAATAACACACACGCTATCGTATTAATATGCGTCTTCCCGGTCATCACCTCCCTACCTCCGCCCCTTCGATGTAGAAACACAAATCTAAGAGGTTGGTTGAGATCGAACTATAAACCAGTCGGGCTGATGTAAAAAACCGACGTCAAAATCCTACGTCGCTAACCGTTGCGTCAAAGGGAAATACTTCAAAATATTATGAAAATCATGTGACTTGAATGCTTTTCCAAATCTAGGTGCGGCACGCATGCGCGGAGCTTTTGATATAAGAACACACACACTATCGTATTAATATATAGATAACAATGATAATATTAACAAAAGTGGAAACAAAACGCGAGAAAAGAAAAAACGACGGTTTATAAAAGTGACACAAGAAATGGCCTGCAAAACACATGGTCATGGCTACACAAAGGACACTTCAACAGAGACACGAAATCGCTACTGACAGCCGGAAAAAAACAAGATCAGAACGAACTATATGAAAACAAAACTCAGGAAAACAGTAAATGTAGACTCTGTAAACAAACTGATGAAACAGCAAATCGCATAAGTGAATGCAGCAAACTAGCTCAAAAGGAATAAAAATAACAACAGATATGACTGTGAGGAAGGTAGTCCACTTGGAACTAAACACACGTTAGTATGTTGAACACGTACAGATACAAACCAGAGTTGACTAGAAGTTGACACGACCGTCTATGTCGTTGTGCAGCTGTCCACGGAAAGCACATTTAACATCTTATATGTTAACATCTCAGCGTAGTGCCTTTTATGATTAAAGTTTACTGTTGCATCACTTTCAGTTACAGAGGAAAATGGTTACAGACACAACCGAAGGCAGTATTGTAAAATGAAAATCATAAAATACTATGTAACAAGGAAGTAGAAACCGACAAATTTATTCAAGCAAGGATACCAGACGTGATAATAATCAACAAGAAAGAAAAAAAAACTGTTAACTCGTAGTTTCGCCGTCCCAGCAGTCATAGGGTGAAGATAAATGAGATAGAACAAAAAAACTAAGTAAACACATGGAACTGGCCGGGAGGCTGAAAAGAATATGGAACATGAAGAAAGTTGCTGTAATACCAATAATTGTATGAGCACAAGGAACAGTTAAACAAATCTGGATAGAGACAAAGAAAAATTGGAATTAAAGATAGGATTCACACAATACAATGCAAGACGTGGCATATACGGCATAATCACGTTGACACGCCGATTCTCGTTAGATCACCGAAGTTAAGTGACCTTGAGCCGGGTCAGTACCAGATGGGTGACCATTTGGAAATACTAGGCAGAATATGTGGGAGGGCGGCGATACCTCCCTGCAGATTACTGCAAAAATTAACGTCATCATTTCCCCTGACCGGGATATATATGCAACTGGAGACCGCATGTGAATTTAATATTCCCTAGAAACTTCCCCCTTCGGTGGAATCCGGCTCAACCAGCCCAGGGTGAATGTCGCACCAGATACAGATAATGCACGGTACTGATGAAATATTAAAGAAAATCAAGTCACATTATCAGGTAACGCCGACCAACCACAAGTAAGTTGAAGCAGAAATAGAACGAAAGTAGAAAAAGAATATTACACAAAATCAAGGAAACTGAAACTACTAGAAATCCAATAACGTGACACTCCCTAAAGAAAAACGTGGCACCAGCCTCGGTTTGCACCACAGAAAATAGTCGTGAAAGATCAAAGAAGATGGAAAGACCGAGGAGGGGGAGCACCATCCAGACCTTCGCTGAATAGCGGTCGGTGAATACTGGAATACTGGGGAGGCTAATTGCCACCTACATTTCAGAGAAATCCAACAGTGGTTACCAGCGAGAAACCAATGGTCAACGACTGTTGCGACAACGCAAAGTGATTTGCAATGGTTATCTAAAGGCGGAGAGTGTCGAGAATCTTTGGAGATTGTCCGGAAAGCCCCAGGGAAAGCCACTTGTTATTGCTAATGAGCAATCATTAACAATGACTTGTAGTGTGAAAACTTCTCGTGTGTAAATGATTTACTAATGGCAATTTGGTATCTGTCTGTCTGAAGCTGAAAGTATACTATTACTTTTATTAATTGTACTAATGTACTATCTTTTAATGCTCAATTCAGTTTACTATTTACGTCTAATATACTATCTTTCAATGCTCAATTCAGTTTACTATACTATTTCAGACTGATGTACTATCTTTCAATACTCAATTCAGTTTACTATTTCAGACTAATGTACTATCTTTTAATGCTCAATTCAGTTTACTATTTCGGACTAATGTACTATCTTTCAATGCTCAATTCAGTTTACTATACTATTTAAGACTGATGTACTATCTTTTAATGCTCAATTCAGTTTACTATACTATTTCAGACTAATGTACTATCTTTCAATACTCAATTCAGTTTACTATTTCAGACTAATGTACTATCTTTTAATGCTCAATTCAGTTTACTATTTCGGACTAATGTACTATCTTTTAATGCTCAATTCAGTTTACTATACTATTTCAGACTAATGTACTATCTTTTAATGCTCAATTCAGTTTACTATTTCAGACAAATGTACTATCTTTTAATGCTCAATTCAGTATACTATACTATTTCAGACTAATGTAATATCTTTTAATGCTCAATTCAGTTTACTATACTATTTCAGACAAATGTAGTATCTTTTAATGCTCAATTCAGTTTACTATACTATTTCAGACTAATGTACTATCTTTCAATGCTTAATTCAGTTTATTATACTATTTCAGACTAATGTACTATCTTTTAATGCTCAATTCAGTTTACTATTTCAGACTAATGTACTATCTTTCAATGCTCAAATCAGTTTACTATACTATTTCAGACTGATGTACTATCTTTTAATGCTCAATTCAGTTTACTATACTATTTCAGACTAATGTACTATCTTTCAATACTCAATTCAGTTTACTATTTAAGACTAATGTACTATCTTTCAATACTCAATTAAGTTTACTATTTCAGACTAATGTACTATCTTTCAATACTCAATTCAGTTTACTATTTCAGACTAATGTACTATCTTTCAATACTCAATTCAGTTTACTATTTCAGACTAATGTACTATCTTTTAATGCTCAATTCAGTTTACTATACTATTTCAGACTAATGTACTATCTTTCAATACTCAATTCAGTTTACTATTTCAGACTAATGTACTATCTTTTAATGCTCAATTCTTTTTATTATACTATTTCAGACTAATGTACTATCTTTCAATACTCAATTCAGTTTACTATTTCAGACTAATGTACTATCTTTCAATACTCAATTCAGTTTACTATTTCAGACTAATGTACTATCTTTCAATACTCAATTCAGTTTACTATTTCAGACTAATGTACTATCTTTCAATACTCAATTCAGTTTACTATTTCAGACTAATGTACTATCTTTCAATACTCAATTCAGTTTACTATTTCAGACTAATGTACTATCTTTTAATGCTCAATTCAGTTTACTATACTATTTCAGACTAATGTACTATCTTTTAATGCTCAATTCAGTTTACTATACTATTTCAGACTAATGTACTATATTTCAATACTCAATTCAGTTTACTATTTCAGACTAATGTACTATCTTTTAATGCTCAATTCAGTTTACTATTTCGGACTAATGTACTATCTTTTAATGCTCAATTCAGTTTACTATTTCAGACTAATGTACTATCTTTTAATGCTCAATTCAGTTTACTATACTATTTCAGACTAATGTACTATCTTTCAATACTCAATTCAGTTTACTATTTCAGACTAATGTACTATCTTTTAATGCTCAATTCAGTTTACTATACTATTTCAGACTAATGTACTATCTTTCAATACTCAATTCAGTTTACTATTTCAGACTAATGTACTATCTCTTAATGCTCAATTCAGTTTACTATAATATTTCAGACTAATGTACTATCTTTCAATACTCAATTCAGTTTACTATTTCAGACTAATGTAATATCTTTTAATGCTCAATTCAGTTTACTATACTATTTCAGACAAACTTAGTATCTTTTAATGCTCAATTCAGTTTACTATACTATTTCAGACTAATGTACTATCTTTCAATGCTTAATTCAGTTTACTATACTATTTCAGACTAATGTACTATTTTTCAATGCTTAATTCAGTTTACTATTTAAAACTAATGTACTATCTTTCAATGCTCAATTCAGTTTACTATACTATTTCAGACTAATGTACTATCTTTCAATACTCAATTCAGTTTACTATTTCAGACTAATGTACTATCTTTTAATGCTCAATTCAGTTTACTATTTCGGACTAATGTACTATCTTTCAATGCTCAATTCAGTTTACTATACTATTTCAGACTAATGTACTATCTTTTAATGCTCAATTCAGTTTACTATTTCAGACTAATGTACTATCTTTTAATGCTCAATTCAGTATACTATACTATTTCAGACTAATGTACTATCTTTCAATACTCAATTCAGTTTACTATACTATGTCAGACTAATGTACTATCTTTTAATGCTTAATTCAGTTTACTATACTATTTCAAACTAATGTACTAACTGTCAATGCTTAATTCAGTTTACTATACTATTTCAAACTAATGTACTATCTGGTAATGCCTAATTCAGTTTACTATACTATTTCATACTAATGTACCATCTTTTAATGCTTAATTCAGTTTACTATACTATTTCAGACTAATGTACGATCTTTCAATGCTTAATTCAGTTTACTATACTATTTCATACTAATGTACCATCTTTTAATGCTTAATTCAGTTTACTATACTATTTAAAACTAATGTACCATCTTTTAATGCTTAATTCAGTTTACTATACTATTTCAAATTAATGTACCATCTTTTAATGCTTAATTCAGTTACTATACTATTTCAAACTAATGTACTAACTGTCAATGCTCAATTCAGTTTACTATACTATTTCAAACTAATGTACTATCTTTTAATGCCTAATTCAGTTTACTATACTATTTCATACTAATGTACGATCTTTTAATGCTTAATTCAGTTTACTATACTATTTCAGACTAATGTACGATCTTTCAATGCTTAATTCAGTTTACTATACTATTTTAGACTAATGTACGATCTTTCAATGCTTAATTCAGTTTACTATACTATTTCAGACTAATGTATCATCTTTTAATGCTCAATTCAGTTTACTATACTATTTCATACTAATGTACCATCTTTTAATGCTAAATTCAGTTTACTATACTATTTCATACTAATGTACCATCTTTCAATGCTTAATTCAGTTTACTATACTATTTCAAACTAATGTACTATCTGTCAATGCTTAATTCAGTTTACTATACTATTTTAGACCAATGTAGTATATTTTAATGCTCAATTCAGTTTACTATACTATTTCAGACTAATGTACTATCTGTCAATGCTTAATTCAGTTTACTATACTATTTTAGACCAATGTAATATCTTTTAATGCTCAATTCAGTTTACTATACTATTTCAGACTAATGTACGATCTTTCAATGCTTTATTCAGAGAGGTAGTGTAGTAGCTGTTCTGTTGTTATGATACCATCATCCCAGACATTGCCTCTTCCTTTATTTTTTTTCGGGTAGAAGGTAGTGTGGTATCTGTTCTGTTATCAGGAGACAATCATCCCACGCATCACCCTCTCGTTTGGGGTAGTGTAGTATGTATTCGTTGGTCATGATACCATTCTCCCAGGTACTACCTCTTCGTTTAGGGGGATAGTATAGTAACTGTTCGATAGTCATGATACAATCCACTCAGGGATTACCTTCTCCTTTGGGTGGCGGGGGATATACTAGCAAACGTAATAACACTAATTTTCCATACGCCAGAGAGAACCATAACACTGGCAGAGTGTGAATACAAAAGGCGACATGACAATTTGGCAAGAATGATTCATTGGTTGCTGTGTGAAAATTATGACCTAGAAAGATCAAAGACATATTATGGCCAAATCACACAACGAGTTATTTAGAATGAGAATTGCAAAAATCCCGTGGGACGTAATGATTCATTATACATCAAAAACCTATCATTGTCCTATTTAAGAGAAAGAAGGAAACGTGTTCGATAATTGGCACTGCATGTTCTGGCTGCGTTCTGATAGAAAACGAACACGACGAACAACTATGACGAATTCAAGCGGGAAACACATGGGTTGTGAGCAATGAAGAAAAGTGGACGTAAGACTAATTGTGATTGGTGCACCTGGAAATATTAGTACCCACCTGGCTCGAAATATATATAACATTTAAATATTTATTATTTAAATAATCATTTGTAGCCCCTTATTAGCTGGGCCCTTTAATGAGTAATAAAAGAAGCCGTAAAATTTAAACTATAAATGGAAGTTCCTTCTTGCTTAACTCTGTTATGAGAACCGACTGTAGCTGTCCGCTTGCTTGACACATATTTACATCACGTTTGTACCCATTCATGGTAGCTTCTTTGATTAGCGCGCTCAGTATCGGAGTTAAGTTTGACTCTTGTTCCGGGGTTCGAATCGTGCGACTGCCATGAATAGTTATCTTTACATTGCTGATTCCGCAAAAATGAAACGTATAAGTATGTTGTAATAGATAATTTTAAAACATTTATTATGAAAATGATTATATATATATATATATATAGATATATAGATAGATAGATATATCAAGGGAGGCGCGAGAGCGTTCTATCCCTTAATAGACTTTACGAATGGCATATGCTGGAAATCTAATTTCTTTGATCAATCATAACTCAAAAACCAATAAACCAAATTAGTTAAAACTTTGCACAACATTTTTATTTGATAAGTACTATAAGTGTGTACAATTTCAGCATCATTAGTCAAGGCAACCCAGAGATCCAGAAAGTTCAATCATGAAATCATGTTATCTGCGTGTACGTACGTACGTACGTACGTACGTACGTATGTGCCACCCTGTATCTCATCAACTATTTGATGGATTCAACTCATTTTTGGCAGAGATAGAGGTTCTAGGGTATAGTTGATGGCATTTTAATTTCAGTTTGCCATATACCTTAGTTTTCTAGTAAATTCAAAGAAACCTTAAAAATGACCAGTATTCATACACTTTATTCTATATCTTATCGACCATTTGATGGATTCAGCTGATTTTTGGCAAAGATAGAGGTTATAGTATCTAGTTGATGGCATTTTAATTTCAGTTTACCATATACCTTGATTAGTCAAACTACCAACTATATCAGTTATGAGAAGGCATTGTATTGAGACATAGCCTTTACAAAAAGTAGTGACATTCCATGAAAAATTGCCAGTATAATGAAATCATATGCCCTTAATAGGGTTAAGATGAAAATTCATATACACTAAATGTACAAAAGCAAGGAAATTCCCAAATTTTTACACTTTTATTGTCATTAAAGGTATAACTACATATCAACCAACCCATTTCATTACCACATCACTACAGTATAAATCTCTATGCATGAGTGGATGAAGTGTGTGAGGTGAGGTGAAGAAAAATTCCTACCAGGTAAATACATAGTCCTGTTGTGCTCGCATACCTTTAATGACAATAAAAGTGTAAATATTTGGGAATTTCCTTGATTTTGTACATTTAGTGTACATGAATTTTCATCTAAACCCTATTAAGGGCATATGATTTCAGTATACTGGCAATGGTATAACAGTTTTATTTATACAAACATTATTTGGCTATACATTTGCAGACATGTTTCGGTTAAATCTAAAAATAGCCAGACCGTCTGTACGAAGCGAAAAAACAAAAACAAAAAAAACAAACAATATTACTTTCTGAAACTGAACACGTGATTGACTCCTAAAAAAACCCAATTTAAACTGCATGAAATGTCCGTCATCTTTCATTAAATTTAAAATTTATATTTTTTAGTTTTTATTAATTAATTTTTCTTTTCATTTTAAAGGAAGCCCGGTTAGACACTGCACCCTCAATTATCGAGTGATGCTTTGCATAATAGCACACGCCCTCCCTCCAGCTAATTCAACACAGACAATGCCAGACACATAACACAGTAGTTGTTATAAGGACATATTAAGAATTAGCATTTCCTACGAACACACACCTGCACATACACGCACATGCACACACATCTGCACATACACACATAAACACACACGTAGACGGCAGCAAAATAAACAAAATGTAACGTATAAAAATAAAATAAAATAAGATATACGAATCTCTTGAGTATACTAAATAAATTAATTTTTGGCTTCACAAATGAATATATATATATAAATATATAAATAAATATATATATATATATGTGTGTGTATGTTCGTGTATAAATATATATATATACGCTCACAAAAATATACGTATATATATATATGTTTATATTATATATATATATATATATATATATATATATATATATATATATATATAGAGAGAGAGAGAGAGAGAGAGAGAAGAAATAAGAGTGAAGAAATAATTGCTTAACCTTTTCACTATAGGTTCCATCTACTAAAAGTTTACTTTTGGTTTATATTTGAACCTGATATATATATATATATATATATATATATATATATATATATATATATATATATATATATATATATATATATATATATACGCACACAAAATATACGTATTACCACTAAGATGAACATGAAAATGTAATAATAAAATGAAAGTTAAATTTCCAAAAATATACTGCGTCAGTTTAAAACCAACAAATGAAAACCTAACTACATATTAAATCGAATACAGACGCGAATCATGTATGTACATACAGATATATACATACTCAAAATATGTAAACGAACGAATATATACAAAATATACACATACAACATGGTACTCCTTAATACGTACGTACATATAGATATCGGTCCATGTAAATATAGTAAATGTGTATACATTTACAAATGCAAAACCTAAGTCTAATCAAGTGTATACATACAGGCATAAACCCAATACGCCTGCATGTACATATACGCACATGCACAAGAATATACTAATACACAACTACATACGCCAACACATACGCAAACACATACACACATAAAAATATATAATATGTTTTATATAAGTATTTTAAATTTTTACTCACAGACACATGTGTTTCATGCTTACGCAATCTTCAGTGTAGAATGTGATAATTACTGCCGGTCAAAGGATTCGAACCCAGTTACAAACTCACTTTCTACTCTGCAGCCAAACTATTCAACTGAGACCTCCATCAATTAACATGGGAAAGAAGAGAATTTAAACTCTATATAATGTCAAATCGGCGAAAATATTCAGTAAGCTTAGTCAAATAATGTTCAACTGCAGAGGTCAGAATATATATACATATATACATACACATACACACACACACACATATATATATATATATATATATATATATTTGATTAAACAACAGGGACAATTCCTGTTTGTTGTTTTGATCCATCGTTTCATGTTGATGGACTAATGATCTAATGTTCTGTTCGAGTGTGAACAGGAACTCGTTAAAACTGCGAACGTTTTCGGCTCCCATGAGTCTTCTTCAGGCACGTGAGGAGTTAAAAAACTAAAACTGGTGAATTTATTGAGAAACTCGATTAAAACTATAAAAACATATTAAAGGCATTTTAGTATGCCTTTTCCCCCCTCGTATCGAGCTTGAATGATGGTTGGTTTCTTTGCTTGAATGAGTCAGGCTTCAATTATGGGGAGGAGCAGGTTGCAATATGAAACAGCGATGATATGAGTGTTTTTGACTAATATGATCCTGAATGTTTTTTGTGAGTGTCGTGTTCTACTAAGTGTTGGTAAATAGAGCTATGGGGAGAGGAGAGGTGACATGTGAGGCGACGAGAGATACTAGTTCTAGTCATACTAATATATGTGTTGTTTTTGGAGACACATTGTCCTAGGAATTGTATTATCCCAAGTCTTGCCTCCCCTCTTTGGGATATAGTAAGTTTATTGCTTACTGCCTGAGGCGCACTGACCGGGGAATGCCGACAGAGCTGCCCAGGCCATTTTTGATAGGCAAGAGTGCTCATTCTTTAGGGGCGCTGGCTTGTCTCTCCCCCACCTTCCGACCTTGTGTCACATATTCCTGCGGTGGGAAGGAATTACATACCTGCATCGACACCAGTCCGTTTTGTCTTTCTGTAACTTCGGTTGCTTAGAGACTTCGGGATAGGGAAATACCAGTCGAAAGTTCGTTCTCAACAATCAGTCCGGCAGGAACTGGGCTATTGCGGTGGCCTTTTATCTGTCGGGCTGAGGTATTACTAGTTCAAGGAGGTACACCCTCTCAGGTCTTGCCCTACCTTTTATTGCTTTCTGCCTGAGGCGTCCTAACCGGGGAATGCCGACGGGGATACTCAGGTAATTGTTTATAGGCCAGAGTCCTCCTTCTTTAGGGATACTCGCTTTACTCTACCCCTACCTTCCGGCCTTGTGCCACATATTCCTGCGGTGGGAAGGAATTTAATGGATGAATCAACCCCAGTCTATACTGGCAATCAACACTGATGTACTACACCTCTTGTTCTCTGTTGTATCATATTTTGTCCAATATACTTGTTTTATCTAAACCTCAAGTTTGTGTTTTCATTCCGGCCTCTTTACAGGGTCGCCGCACTATTTCGTCTCTTTGTCCATACAATCTACATTTACTGTTTTCCTGGGTTTTATCTATTCTACCTTTAATGTAGTTTGCCTTAATCGCATTGTTTTGTGCAGCCGTCAGTAGAGATTCCGTTTCTCTGTTCAAGTGTCTTTTTCTTAGGCATACCTAGCTATTTTCATGGGGTTCTTCTCTTGTCATTCTCAGTTGCTTTTCTTTCCACTTTTATTTTCTTGTTTTTCGTTTTTGGTTTCGGTCCCTCCTGAGTTGTTCATTGGGGACGTGTCTCTTTCTGAAGTGATCAGATTTTCTGTATTCTGGGTTATGTATTTCTCCAGCATTGTTTTTGTGTCTTTTATGCAATCTTCTATACTTCTTTTCATGTAGAGTCTGTCCGTATCGTTTTTGTGGTGTAGTGTGTTGTGCATGGTCATTAATTTTCTAGTCCTTTGGTCAAGGTGCCTTAGTGTTTCTTTAGAATGGTCTACAATATCCTATTAGTGATACTGCCTATGTGTTTATTCCTTTTACTAGATTTCTGCTATATAATTTCTTTTTTAAGAGTTTTCTGGTTCTTCGCAAATATTTTTTCCGCATCTTCTCTTTCATTTCTGTAGATTTGATAGTGTCTGCTTCAATAATTACCAAATATTTATCGATATCCTGCTCGCCTAGTGCCCTTATCTCCTCTTGGTTGGGAAGTTTCATGCTCTCTGTCGTCTCCAGTTTCCCCCTTTTTTATCTCTAGCAGTGTACACTTTTCCATTCCGAATTCCATTTGAATGTCCTGGCTGAAGATTCTGGTCGTAGCTTTTCCAGTTCCTTTGTAAATAGTTTTAGGTCGTCCATGTACATGAGGTGGTTTATTCTTTGTTCTGTGTCTGTAAACTTGTATCCGGCATCACATTTCCTGAGTATGTTGTTGCGTTGCATCATGGCTATGATAAACAATAGTGGTGATAGGGATCCTCCTTGGAAAATGCTTTTCTATATTTTTACTTCAGTCAGGTGTTGTACTCCAGATTCATATTATTATTATTATTATTATTATTATTATTATTATTATTATTATTATTATTATTATTATTATTATTATTATTATTATTAGTAGTAGTAGTAGTAGTAGTAGTCGAAGTAGTATTGTTTTTAAATGTCCATTCATAATATTTCTTTTCGTATAGTATAGGTTTTTTAACATAATGCATCAACTTTATATGAAACGAGCAATTACGTTTTACAGAAGTTGAACAGAAATGCGCGTGTTCATTGAAATGAGCTAGACAGTTTTCTACAAAATCAAAGACTCAAATTCAACTATTGCTGTCTTGGAATATTTTCATTTAATCTAAGTTATAGCTATATTTTGTTAAAACGTGGCGACTCTACGTAATAAATGTGTGTCCGGCCCATTTTCTCCCGCACGACTAATAATTACTATATATATATATATATATATATATATATATATATATATATATATATATATATATATATATATATATATATAATAGAATTAATGATAAGTGAAGTATCGTTAAAGCGATCTATCGTGATAAAGTAAAGCTCAATACGTTGAGTAGAGCAATCAATTTAAAGAAGGAAAGATGAAGATAAAAAATTGTATAAAATTACATAAAATTACATAAAATTGATACAAATTTTTATTACATCGAAAGTTCAGATGCAAGGAGTTACACTTATCCTTAAACCATGTTTTTTCAAAGATAAAACTCTTCTCGTCAGTTGATAAAATTCGGTAATGTGGTATTTATAATAAATAAATATTACCTGTTCCATTTCACTTTGCAAATTGAAGAAGAGATAACAAAAAACGTTGGAGATAAAGACATACATGGCCGAGAGGGAGAATGGTAGCAGTATTGAGTAGCCATTACCGAAGACGAAAGGGGACGCTATGTGGCAGATAGCAAAATAGCAAAAGTTTGTATATATATATATATATATATATATATATATATATATATATATATATATATATATATATGTATTAGAGGTCAATTCATAAATAATTTACGTTTTAATATCTTTGATTAAATTTATAACACAAACCGAATTAACAAATTTTAATCACTTGTATATCCGCCATTATTTTTCAATAACCGTTTCCTATTTTTCCAATTCACTTTTTAGTGTCAGATGAA